>CM061112.1:187500-410000 GCA_030770545.1 Macropodus opercularis | reverse complement strand
AAGATCCCGTCCAAGGCCCTGGCCAACAGACTGCGGGAGGTGATGGATCAGATCGTTCATCGGGACCAGACGTACTGTGTGCCCGGTAGGTTAATCACTGATAACGTGATCTTAATTCGGGATGTTTTGGATCTCTCTAGTTCATTGGGTATAGACTTAGGTCTGATTTCGCTAGACCAAGAAAAAGCTTTTGACCGAGTTGAGCACTCATACCTCTGGAAAACTCTGGAGAGTTTTGGTCTCAGCCCTGGTCTCACAGCTATGATCAGAGTTCTGTACCGGGACATTGAGAGTGTGCTGAAGATTAATGGAGGGCTGAGTGCTCCTTTTAAAGTGAGGCGAGGCATCAGACAGGGCTGCTCCCTCTCAGGGATGCTGTACGCCCTGTCCATTGAGCCTCTTTTATGTAAAGTCCGGTCTTCCATTGATGGTTTACTTCTACCTGGTTGTACTGAGCCCCTTGTTTTATCAGCCTACGCGGACGATCTTGTTGTTCTTGTCAGAACACAAGACGACATTTACACATTAGAAAAGGTTGTCTGTTGTTTTAATAGATTGTCCTCTGCCAAGGTGAACTGGAGCAAGAGCGAGGCCTTAGCGGTAGGAGGCTGGAGGACTGGTCGTCCGAGGCTTCCGGGGGGCCTCCACTGGAAAACAGGAGGTTTTAAGTATCTGGGTGTTCATCTTGGCAACGATGAAAATATTAAAATGAACTGGGATGGCGCCGTAGAGAAGGTAGAGGGGAGGCTGCAGAAGTGGAGATGGTTACTGCCACACATGTCCTACAAGGGACGGACCCTCATTATTAATAACCTGGTGGCAAGTGGGCTCTGGCATCGCTTGGCCTGTGTGGACCCCCCTGCTGACCTCCTGAAACTGCTCCAGTCCAAAGTGGTAGATTTCTTCTGGGACCAGCTTCATTGGGTGCCCCAGTGTATTTTGTTCTTGTCTAAAGACCAAGGTGGACAAGGTTTAGTTCATCTGTCCAGCAGAGTGCTGGCTTTTAGACTTCAGTTCGCTCAGAGGTTTCTCTGTGGCCCAGAGGACGTGGTATGGAGACCCGTGGCTTCTGCCATTTTTAGAAGGACTAACAAACTGAACCTGGACACTGCCTTGTTTTTAATGGACACTAGTGCTTTTAATGTTACAGTTCTACCTGCCTTTTATCAGAGTGTTTTTAGGTCTTGGGGACTGTTTAAATGGAGGAGGCTGGAGCCTTCAGTCTCCCTCCACTGGCTGCTATCAGAGCCCCTGGTCCACGGGGCTCGGCTGGACCTGCAGAACAGCTCCTTTCCTGGACTGACTCACGCTCTGGTTACCTCGGGTCTGACTACATTACGGCACCTGGTGGACGTAGCTGGTCCTGGACTGCGGAACGCAGAGGCATTGGCCTCCGCACTAGGTCTTCTCTCATCTAGGATCTCAGGAAGGTTCCTAAAACTCCTGTCGGCAGAACTGACTGATGATGAACGAGAGATGCTGCAGGACTACACGAATCACACAGAGACTCCAGATGAGCGGGATCCCTTTCCCGAGATGGGTTTTAACATGGCTTTTAGAAACTCCATCGAGTTGTTTGACCTGTACACACTGACAGGGAAATTGTTTTACAGCTGCTGCGTCAAAGCTCTGAATCTAAAACAGCTGAGCAGCAGAATGGACACGGTCTGGAGGAAGAGGCTGGCGCTGCCTGCCCAGACTCAGCCAGTCTGGAGAGTCCTCTACAAGCCCCCGCTGAACAAAAGGACTGGAGACCTTCAGTGGAGGATTCTTCACGGGGCGATTGCCGCCAACTCCTTCACTGAGAGGATCAACCCAGGAAGCTCCCGCATGTGTGAGCACTGTGATGAGGTGGAGACTGTCTTCCACTGCTTCATGGACTGCAAAAGACTGAAGGCACTGCTTAACTTATTGTCTGGTGTTTCTGAACATTTTAACGTATCATGGAGTGTGTGTGTTTTTATTCTTGGTGCTGGTTACAGCAGAACCGATGCCACCAAGTGGCAACTGCTGAACTTTTTGTCTGGCCAAGCCAAGCTTTCCATTTACAAAACTAGACAGATGAAGAACCAAGACATCGTTCCCATGTTTCGCGCTTTGGTCAGGGCCAGAGTGTGGGTAGATTTTAAGTTCTACAAGTTCACCAACAACTTGCTCAGTTTTACAAGTCAGTGGTGTCACCAAGACGTCATCTGTTCTGTGGTGGATGATGACCTTGTTTTTGGTAGCGCTTTTAAATAAGGTCTAACCCACTTTAAAATAAGAACTAAATTATTAATGGTTCTTATTTATATTTTTTATTGAACTTATTTGTCACTTGACAATTGCTCTCTTTTTCCTCTTGTTGATTGTTTACTATTTGTCTCCTGATCTTGACAAATAAAGTTTATTGAAAAATCAAATCTCTCTTTCTCTCTCTCTCTCTCTTTCTCTCTCTCTCTCTCTCTTTCTCTCTCCCTCTCTCTCTGTCTCTCTCTCTCCCTCTGTCTCTCTCTCTCCTTCTCCCTGTCTCTCTCTCTCTTTCTCTCTCTCCTTCTCCCTTTCTCTCTCTCTCTCTCTCTCTCTTTCTCTCTCTCCTTCTCTCCCTCCTGTCTTTCTGTTCTTCTGCTTCTGACTTCTGACTCTGAGAATCTCAGTCTTGAAGGAATGAAATGTTAAAACTCTGTGAGTGATGAGGAGGCGGCTGAGTTCCCGTTGCCATAGTAACAGTCCCTGACAGCAGCAGAGAGTCTGTTATTTTATCAATGGGAAAAGTTTTGCTTCATCTGAGACGTGTTGTTGCAGTTTCACACTGGACGACGAAGTTAAGACAATTGATTATGTATTTTTAGAGAGGCAGCAGAAAACTCCACTGTCAATTAATAATCAAATTTTAATTCACTTCCCTCATCAGACAGTTGTTGGTATTTATGCAGTGATGAGTCTCTGACGTAGTTTAAGTGGTTTCGTGTTTCATTCTGTTCAGGAGACGACGCCAAACAAAACCAACAAATCAAATCTACGAAGGTGAACAGGTCCGTTACCGCAACCACTTAGCCTCTTCACTGACTCG
The DNA here is from genome assembly GCA_030770545.1 of Macropodus opercularis. NCBI lineage: Eukaryota > Metazoa > Chordata > Actinopteri > Anabantiformes > Osphronemidae > Macropodus > Macropodus opercularis. The sequence goes on along the minus strand of CM061112.1, from coordinate 406,948 downwards.
TGTGTGTGTGTCTGTCTGTGTCTCTTTGTGTGTGTGTGTGTGTGTGTGTCTGTCTGTCTGTGTCTCTTTGTGTGTGTGTGTGTGTGTGTCTCTCTTTGTGTGTGTGTGTGTCTGTCTGTGTCTCTTTGTGTGTGTGTGTGTGTGTGTGTGTGTCTGTCTGTGTCTCTTTGTGTGTGTGTGTGTGTCTCTCTTTGTGTGTGTGTGTGTGTGTCCGTGTCTGTGTCTCTTTGTGTGTGTGTGTCTGTCTGTGTCTCTTTGTGTGTGTGTGTGTGTGTCTGTCTGTGTCTCTTTGTGTGTGTGTGTGTGTGTCTGTCTGTGTCTCTTTGTGTGTGTGTGTGTGTCTCTCTTTGTGTGTGTGTGTGTGTGTCTGTCTGTGTCTCTTTGTGTGTGTGTGTGTGTGTGTGTCCGTGTCTGTGTCTCTCTTTGTGTGTGTGTGTCTGTCTGTGTCTCTTTGTGTGTGTGTGTGTGTCTGTCTATGTCTCTTTGTGTGTGTGTGTGTGTCTGTCTGTGTCTCTTTGTGTGTGTGTGTGTGTGTGTCTGTGTCTCTCTTTGTGTGTGTGTGTCTGTCTGTGTCTCTTTGTGTGTGCGGAGCTGAGATAAAGCCGTTCAGGCCTCGGGGGGTTTGTGCTTCATCCAGATGGTTCGATTCAGCCCCAGACTATTATCGCTGGCTGTGAGGTCAAAGGTCAAACTGACGGCTTTACTGTGGAGCTAATTTGAGTCACAGTGGATCAAAGGCTCAGCGATCACCGTCTTCATCAGTCAATGAATCCATTATGACTCGAAATCACTTCACTTATCATGTGCAGCTGCGTTTTCAGATCAGACACTAGGAACAAGAAGCTGAATGATCAGCAGAGCCACCGGACATCGAATGAACAGAAATCACGTCAAAAAGTCAAACGTGACAACATCAGGACGCTTTACTGTGTAAAATCAATGTCTTTATATTAAATCAGGTGGTTTTGTTTGAAGCTGTGTTTTTATTTATCAGACAAACGTTCAGATGACCTTTAAGCCTTTTAAATAACGACATGTCAAGTATTAATCAACGCTCAGTGAGTCTGTTTTCTGGGATCAGACTCTTTGTTTATACCAACAGAAAACCTGAAAAAACAGTTTTAGTCTGGATTCATCTGCAGCTTTTTACATCTCAGCAGTTTGTACCAGAGGAAACGTTTCCTGTTTGTCCTCTGCTGCTCGGCTGCGCTTGTTTCGGCCGCGGGCGTCGAGTCAAACCTCCAGAGTCCGGTTGTAATCGTCTGTCACTTCGTTCCCCACAGAGCAGCTGGATGTTGACGCGCTCAGTCCGTGGGACGGCGTCTCAGAACCGCGTCCTGATCGCAGGCCTGGCGGAAGACGACGTCCTTCACGGGTCATCAAGGACACGAACACGCTCATTTCTATGATAATTAACCTGCAGACACCATCCATCACAGAGCTGATGGTTCGAGTGGAGCTGCTCGTGATTATTACTATTACTATTATTGAGGTGTTTGTGAACACGCTGCGTCTACTCTCACAGGAAAAATGGAAAAGGTGACGTGTTTGTAGACTTGGATCTGAACCTTTAATAAGTGTTTTTGCTCGTTTCCTGCTGTGTGAGAAGCTTTTAAACTTGCTTTTTGTTTGCAGGACGCGGAGCCTGAGCATCTGGTGACGTCACTGCTCCGTCTGGTGGGAACCTGCGTTTATTTGTTCGGACTTATTGCGTCGGCAGAACAACGTTCATTAAGCGCCTCCGTCGTGGTTTCCCACCGTGGAGGCGTCGTGTCTGTGCAGGTCTGAGGCTGATAAGACCCACATTATGGTAATGACAGGCTGGGTCCCGGCTCCACAGCCGTTATCTCCGCGCTGCAGCGGGCGACACCTTCAGAGACCAGCTCAGCAGTCTTCAGTGGATGGAGCAGGTTGATTGTCCTGAGAGCACCAATCATCACGTAGCAGCAGATACCATCAGTAATCAGCAGTGACGATGAGGCGGCGCCGCATCAAACGCTCGTAAAACTCTTCGCGTGACCAGATCCCGCGAAGTGGTGAGGACCAACGCGTCCGTGTGCTCGGAGGCGACGCTGAACGCTTCGCGTGGCGCCGCAGGCTGACGTGGCGGCCATCAACGCGTCAGATAAGAACGCTGCTCTGCGGCGCCGCTGACCTTCAGGTTCCGGACCGGCCCGGTTCGTCTCTGCAGAATCCAATTCAAGGCATTTGGCGTCTTTTCCAGGAGCCAGAGTGGGACGAGCTGGTTTGTCCCGTTGCCAAGGAGACGCTGTTCTCTCTCCCACTCCGTCCCCACTTTTTAACTTCGCGATGTGACGGACAGCCGGGAGCCAACGTTCACCAGCTCAGCTGCAGAGGAACCGACGCAGGCTCTCAGCAGCTGACACGTGCTGCCCGCACAACAGAAATCAGAAAAGTGCCTCAGCATCAGCAGCCTCAGCTGTGTGTCCGTCACGCTCGCTTCCCTTCTCATTTCTCCCCTGGTTGCAGCTCACTGGAGCCGAGCTGAGGGACCGGGGGCTCGGAGCCATGCTGCCTGCCGCCGTCCAGATCCTGGCGTTCGCCCTGGCTCTGCTGGGCGTCCTGGGAGCCACGGTGGCCACGCTGCTGCCCAACTGGAAGGTGAGCGTCAACGTGTGGTCCAGCGTCATGACCCCCATCTCGCAGATGCAGGGTCTGTGGATGGACTGCGTGTGGTACAGCTCCGGCGTCTTCAGCTGCACCATGAAGAGCTCCATGCTGTCGCTGCCGGCCTATCTGCAGACCACGCGCGTCACCATGGTGCTGTGCTGCTTGGTGGCGCTGCTCGGACTCTGCCTCGGCTCCCTGGGGCTGAAGTGCACCCGCTGGGGAGGCAGCCGCCGGGCCAAGGCCCACACGGCCGTGACTGCGGGCGGCTGCTTCGTGCTGGCCAGCCTCCTCTGCCTGGTCCCCGCGTCCTGGTTCACCAACGAAGTCATCAGCGCCTTCCTGACCACAGACCTGCCGGACAGCAGCAAGTATCAGCCCGGAGGAGCTCTGTGCGTCACCTTCGTCTCCGCCGGCTTCCTCCTGGCCGCGGGCGTCATTTTCTGTCTGTCGTGTCCGGGACAAGGGACGGGGAGACCGGGCGACGCTTCCCCCTCCGACCCGGACAGGTCGGCGTTTAACAGAGACGAGCGGCGGAGGCGGGAGCCGCCGTCAAGACCAGACCGGCCAAAAAGCAGGCAAAACAAAAGCGTCCACCTGCAACTGGGCAACGTGAAGCAGGAGAAGCCGCCTAAAGACGTGAAGGACAGCTACAGCCTGCAGGAGTACGTTTAGCTCGGACGCTGGGAGGACGAGATACAGCAGCTGGAGGAAAGGAGGAGCCTGGAACTGAGTGACGTACAGACAAACAGGGAGTCCAACGGGACCTGAACCCGCACCGAGGCACCAACGAAGAAGAAAGCAAACGCTCGCTGCTTAAACTGAAACCAGACAAACTAAGGTTCAAAATGAAAGTCTAGAAATAATGAAAAAATGTATTGACATGATGATATGAATGTAACCATGTCTATATAGTTACGCTTCTCTATTATCAGTTTATAAACTTTATTATAAATATTCTGGTTTAGACTAAACAGCCAGAATATGTTGTATCATTTATTTATATTGTTTCTAATTAGTTTTTTCTCTGAACGAACGTCTGATTTGCTGAGAATCGAGCTCATTGAGTTGCTGAGTTCTGTGGCGAACAGCATAAGGCAGATGATGCTCAGACGGCTCCCGTGCGTTGGCCCGGTTCTGGTTGTGCCGCGGTACCGGACACGGCGCTGACTCCAGATCCGAACGTCTGCTCCATGTTTTCCAGGCGCTTCGGGAGCAGCGCAGCGTGGAGAGAGGTAATGATGCTCTTTGCTTTCCCATTATCTTCCTCCACGCTTGGACGCTCACGCCTCACCCCCTCAGCTGTGGGACGACGTGCAGGCATCTCCAGCGCGCCGTGACCTTTGACCCTTGACTGTCATGAACGTTCAAGCAGCTGGAAACGGGAACAAAGCGAAACGTTCAGCTCCAGCCTCTCAGCTTTGTAGGTTGAATGTGTTTAAAGTCTGCTGCTTTGGATGTTTTACGGACCTGGAAGATTAACGCTGATCTGATTAAAGGTCATGTTGAGAACAAACCTGTGAGCTCACGTTGTCGCTGCTTCTTCTTCACGCTTCATCCACTTAAACTTTCCAAACCACGTGGGTTCTTATCGTCTCATCCCACAGTTTCCCTGAAACTTTAGCTTCCAGCAGACGAGACGTGCAGAGACCTACAGTCCGAGTCCAGGAGGAGCTAATTGATGCTGATGCAGCCGACACAGAACCTTCAGTGTTTGAGCCGTTTACTAGAAAACGTCACGTCAGCGCAGACAGGATCTGCACTTCCTCTGATCAGTTCCCGTTTGCACTCGCACATCTGACAGGGTTTACACAGACGAGCATCGCTTGATTCCAGCTTCGTGTTTAATTCTGCTTGATGTTCAGCAGCATCTCAAAAATGGATCTTGTTCAAATGCTGATGCTGAGAGTCAGTTAAAAATCATTAACCAGGAAGTTAATGTGAGTCACATGGTTCATTCAAGTGAAAGTAAAACCAAGACGGTGGGAACCTGGTCAGTCATCTTTTACAATCTAGCTGAGTTTCAGTCGACGTCTCAGCAAAGCCAAGGTCGGAAGTTTATTCATTTATTCATCGCTGTAGATCTGCTTGTTATTAGACTGAATTATTGACATATGACGCAACAACAGTTAACATCTAAGGAAATAATTTCTGAGTTTTCTGTTACATTTCCATGGATTCATAGAAACAAATGCAGTGACTTTGTCCTGAAGCTCCATCTCGTTACAACAGTGGATGCGTCTCTACTCTCCAGTGATGGGATCCAAGTCTTCCAAACCTGAATCTCCACGTAAGATAAAAATGACACTAAGCATTAAACGCATTCACCTGTTGTCCGTTGATGTAATTGTTTATTTAATATTTCTCTTTGTCAGTCTTTGATCAACCGTGGAGGCCAATTGACTGGACGTGAGTGTTTGCATTAATGACTTAAATCACTTTTCCACATTAACTAACAGCTGTTGTCTTGTTTTAGTGGTGAAGTTTACACTGAGTCGTTCTGTTTCCCTCTGTGTCAGAGACAAGCAGGCAGCTCTGCAGTATGTCAACAACTACAAACCTTTTACTGAAGGTGAGCAGCTCAGGATTCTGCTTCACGGTGCAGTCGGAGCTGGAAAGTCCAGTTTCATCAACTCGGTCCAGAACGTGTTGAGAGGCAGGATGTGCAGAGCAGCTTTGGTGGATAACACGTTTGGTGACAGTTTCACCAAAGAGGTACAACGAATATTTAGGTTTACCAACGTCTTGCGCCATCGCTGTCTGTTATATGAAGTTATGTGTTAAAAGCTGGTCTAGAAGGACAGAGACACTGTCCCCGTCCTGTGTGTGGGCCTTCTGCTCAGTGTGGACTGATGACTTCCTGTTTATCCACAGTACAAAACCTACCGGATCCAACGAGAACGTCCGGACGCCTTTTACCCTTTTGTCTTGGTTGACGTCATGGGCCTCAGCGCAGACAAAGGCGTCCTGGCGGACGACATCGCACTGTGTCTCAAGGGACGCGTGAAGGACAGTTACAGGGTAAAGCTCCTGCTTCGGTCTGTTCTGTTTTTGTCCAGCGTTTTGTTATATGTACGTTTTTATCTCCTTTCAGTTCAATCCGGAATCTAAACTGTCAGAAGGTGACCAGTTCTACAACGAAGCTCCGACTGATAACGACGGTGCTCGTATGCTGGTTTGTGTCATTGCTGCTGACACGCTGCCGACTATGACAAACGACGTCAAGAGGAAGATTCGGGACATCAGGATGGAGGCCAGTCGGCTGGGTGAGAGCACAAGTCCATGTCACGTACATGTAGGCAAGGTTTAAGAACGGGATGCAGTAAGTATGTGCATATGCTTGGACTTTATCTATAGTTCGTGGGACTTGTCTGATTAGTAAACGTAGACTTAGTCAATACACTTTCACATGCAGGACAGGACTCTGCAGACATAAAGTCGTGGAGTGTGAAGTTCTTCCGTTTGGACTTTTTGTCACAATCTGCAACTTGACTTCCAGGTTTGAACTTTTATTGTGAAGGTCATGCCTGGATCCGTCCTTTTTCCCTCCAGCTCCACCTAATTACAGGATTGAATTCACCTGGTCCTTGTTCCTGCCTCGCTATTTAAGCACAAACACCCCTTCGTCTGATCGTCATTCGAATGACGGCTGATCGTTTCCTCCCCCGACCTCTAATGTTGAGCTTTCTACTTTGGTTTGTCGTGTATCTTTTCTGTTTTTGTTCGCCTCCTTCACATGATTAGTTAAGTAAAGCTCCTTAAACTTGAAAGCCACGGATCCACCTGATCCTTACTAAGAGAGAGCCAGCGCCTCATGACACTTTTGTCACGTCCTCATCAGTGACGCTGTCGTCCTCAGGGATTCCTCAAGTGGCCGTTCTCACCAAAGTGGATCAGGCCTGTCCAGAGGTGAAGAGAGACTTGAAGAACGTCTACAGCAGCAAACTTTTGAAAAACATGGTATGTTTTTCTATTTTCCTGCTGAACTACAGATGAACTGTAATTGTGTGTCTTGTATCAGTTGATCTGAGTTGTGTCCAATCATAGATGGAGCAGTTCAGCGCAGACGTGGGGATTCCCATGAACTGCATCTTCCCTGTGAAGAACTACCACGAGGAAATCAGCCTCCGCGATGACGTCGACTGCCTGATCCTCAGCGTCCTGAAGGAAATCATCAACTCTGGAGACGACTTCATCAACATGAAGCTGCAGACAATGTAGAAACTGCAAGTGGCAAATATCCTCAGCTATTAAGTTAAATCCTGCAAGAACCGATACAATGAACAGCATAGAATAGAAGTTCTGGCTTATTATCGATTAGTGATCGTCATGGCAACGTGGCACCAAGAAGTATGGAACCTTTAACTAGGTCCAGTCTGCAGGTCCCTGGAGTTCACTGGAAACGATAAAGACACAAAGTCAAACCAGGCCTGAGGTCGTTCAGTGTCTGATTATGAATGAGTGGTTTTTATTGTGTAACGCGTGTCTACGCTCTCTGTCTTGCTGGACATTAATAAATGTTAACTTGAACTAAGGATGGTTTGGATGTTTGTGGAGAATTCTGTGTTGGCCTTTTAGCGTTTGACAGAGGCACCTGATGGTTGGTTCACACTGATTAGGACAACGTGTCTGCTGTCAAACCCTGACTGTGACAGATAAGATAGATTTAGTCATATTAGCGCTCAATTTATTATCAGTATTATTTTATTTTTATGACTCTGAATGATGCACCGACTGCAGAGCACTTTAGATTTCGTTGTACCTGTGATACGACAGTAAAGATCTATTGTATTCTATTTTTATGAAGTGGTGGATGCATGTGGTAATAACATGTATAAACGTGTGATCCTGCCTGTGTTGTGTTTCTAGACGTGAGCTGGTCTCATCACCAGTATTTCCCTTCAGATCTGAGCGGACTTGCTGTAGTTACAAAGATGTAGCTCATCACAGGCGGATTCCTTAAAACTGTCATTTAATCAGAACTGTTCAACCCTGTCTGACTGGTCAGATGGTGGAGCTGGGTGTTTACGAGATCAAGTGATAATGACTTCACCTTCAGGAACAATTTACGAAGGAACAGGCAAAGGAAGATGCTGTCGTGGATTAAGTCCAAAGTGGGTAAGCAGGAAATCCTGGGACACATTCTACAGCAAGCAGCAAAGAAAAGCTCAGTCTGAGCAGAGCAGCGCTTTGAGTGGTGGTCATCAGTCTGTTCTGACAGCTGATCTCCAGCGACAGCGTGTCACAACTGTAGGATGTGGTCATTCGTGAGATGCTGTAGGAAACATTTGTGCTGATAAAATGTGCAGCTCTGGAGGGAGAAGCACTGACTGGGTGCAGCCGGTCACAAATGCAGGAGAATCTCATGTGTCACGTCTAACATGATCATCACTGACACCAGAACTACACAGGTCCAGTGTTTGTTGAGTGATTCTGCTTCTACAGCCTGAACCACAGGAGCCTGTTAGCTAAAGGCTCTGAGAAACTCTGGAACCCACCAGAACAGGTCAGAATCCACGGACCGGCCGCTTTACCTGCGTCTCGTTTGTTAGTGCTCACTGTAACAGGTTCCCTGTGGCTCCGAGCGCTGCTGGTTGGCTCAGCCTCTGTGTAAATGTGACACATGTTGATCATGGGTAACGTGTCCCTGTCATCTTGTTTCTCTTGCTCCTTTAGAGGAAATACGTGACAGCAGGATGTTTGACTTTCTGCTCTGAGAAAACATCCTGTTGAAAGAGAAAGTGAACCTGAGGCTCTGGTCTGACACAGAAATAAGCCCGAGAACAAACCAGCAGCTGCTGGTTGCGTCTGATCGCTTGTCTCCTGCTCTGAATTGTTCATCTAAAGTTATTGTCTGCTTTGCTTCTGTGCTTCAGTGAGCTTCTTGTTGAAACGGGTTTGCAGCAGGAGGAAACCACAGCCGACGGGTTTCGACGTTTCTACTTCCTGTTCTCTGTTCAGCTACAGCTTCATCAACGGTTCTGACTCCAACGTCTCATCAGATCAGAAAATGATGAGTTCAGCCGCCGCTTCAGATGAGGCGGGATTCTGTGTGTCAAAGTGAGACTAAGTAAACGGGAGACAGGAAACCTTTTAGTGTCTTTATCCCGATTCTTTAGTGATGTCTCACTTCTTCAAAGGTAAAATATTTTCGTTTTAACCAGTCACAGTAACCAGTCATGTAAAGAGTGTTTTAATATCTTGAATTTAACTTTCAGCAGTTACTGCTTGTTTCCTTCAATAGTTAAAACTAGTATCAAGGAACATTTTCAGAAAAGATGGAAACAAAATAATGTTTTTAAATATGAGCTCAGAGAAAACTTTGACTTTCAGGACTGTTCAAAAAAGTGCCTGAGCCTGAGCCTCCTCCACGTAAGTTTATTACAACAATTAAATTACTATTGAAATGAACATATTTTCCGCTGACTTGTTGTTTCTTTAACTTGTCTTTGTTTGAAGAACCGTGGAGGGAGATCAAATGGACGTGAGTGTTAATGTTCTGATCGAAGCTCAGATCTCAGACTGAAGGTTGTTGCCTTGTAATTGTTTTCAGTTTGTTGGTGTAACATTCTCTCCTGCGCTCAGAGAAAGACAAGCAGCTCTGGAGCTTGTGAACAACTACAAACCTTCTACCGACGGTCAGCAGCTCAGGATTCTGCTTCACGGTGCCGCTGGAGCTGGAAAGTCCAGTTTCATCAACTCGGTCCAGAGCGTGTTGAGAGGCAGGATGTGCGTCGAGGCTCTGGCTGATAACGTCTCTGGTGATAGTTTCACCAAAGTGGTACGAAGGTTCATCCTGTTGCTGCGTTGATGGGGTCGCGTTTTCTTTACAGTGATTTGAATATTGTTCCCTTTGTACCGTCCACAGTACCAAACGTACCGGACCTCAAAAAACAAACCAGGCTCCTTCTACCCTTTTGTGTTCAACGACATCATGGGCCTCAGCGCAGACAAAGGCGTCCTGGCAGACGACATCAGCCTGGCGCTGCAGGGACACATGAAGGACGGTTACAGGGTAAAGCTCCTGCGTCTCTAGTGCTGACGTCACATTTTTATAACTTCCACTTTACAGTTTTCTAACCTTGTTTTCAGTTCAATCCGGAATCGAAACTATCGGAAGGTGACCAGTTCTACAACGAGGCTCCGACTCACAACGACAAGGTTCACGTCCTGGTTTGTGTCATTGATGCTAACACGCTGCCGTCCATGAGTGATGAAATCAAGAGGAAGATTGGGGGCGTCCGGATGGAGGCCAGTCGACTGGGTGAGAGCACAGCAGAGTTACTGAGTACAACGATGTCGGAAGACTCGAGGCCACAGAGACACTTTGTTAAACGCCTGTCATCACATCACAGGGATGCCTCAAGTGGCCGTTCTCACCAAAGTGGATCAGGCCTGTCCAGAGGTGAAGGGAGACTTGAAGAACGTCTACAAGAGCCAACGTTTGAGGGAGAGGGTGTGTTTCACTAAATGTTTGTGTATTGAGCTAGAGTTAGAAATGTTGGGTGTTAAATGTCTGGTTTGTGTCTCAGCTGTGCTGAGTTGATCTGAGTTGTGTCCAATCATAGATGGAGCAGTTCAGCGCAGACGTGGGGATTCCCATGAACTGCATCTTCCCTGTGAAGAACTACCACGAAGAGACCGACCTCAGCGATGACGTCGACTGCCTGATCCTCAGCGTCCTGAAGAACCTCCTCAACTTTGGAGACGACTTCATCAACAGGAAGCTGCAGAATGTTTATTCATAATATGCTGATTATCACGTGTTTATATAAACAAGCTGGATCCATTTCGTCGCTTTGCAGCTCGCTAAGACCTGATCCAGCACAGAAACGTGTTTGGTGACGTTTGTGAAGATCAGGTCATATTGTTCTGCTGCTGTGTTTTCTTCTGCCTGTAAAACCGTATAAACATGATGTAAAAGCCTTTTCGTTCATTGTCAGACATTAAACATCTGCATCAAACTGGACAAAAGCTGCAGGTTGAGTTTGCCACTAAAGGTCACGAAATGGTGACAGTTTCATCAACTCCTGGTCCACCAGGGTGACCTCAGGCCAAACCTCCACCCAGAAAAGAGGCTGTGTTTGGGTTCTTCCACAGAAGATCTTAATTCTGTCTGTCAGCTCAGATGAATGAGCACAAATGAGCCTTAGTTGGTGAGATGACTCCAGCAGGAGGCAGCGGCTGGTGTTTCCGGAAGGTTTCCTGTTTCTTCTTCACGTTTCTTAACTTTAAACTTTAACTGACCACAGTTGACCTCTGAGCATCAGTTCACGTCAAGCAGGTGAAAGCTCAACACCCTCCAGCTAAATAGGAGGTGAAATACCCGCTGTGAATACACCTTCAGGGTCTGGAGGTGAAACCGTAACGATGCTAAGGCTTCGTTAGTGAGGGAATCACCTGCTGGTGATGCTTGTACTATGTCACTACTGCTATACAGTAGGTGACCTGATAAAGTGGCTGCACAGTCAGTATAAAACTCACAGTGAGTAAACGCGCGTCTAGAGAAAAGACAGATTATCAGTTCGGTGCAGATTTAACCCTGAAGCCTCCTGCTGCAGGAGGTGGAGGGGCTTTATGTGAAATCACGTGGTCCAGGGGAAAGTGAAAGTGAAACCAGGAGGACGTTTCCTACGCTCAGTTATCTGCTGATCAGTGGGACCAGCCTCGGCTCTGAGTCTGTGAGAGGTGAGCGATTCATTATTTGAAGTCTTTATCCTCCAGCAATGGGAGCACAAGAAACTAAACCGGATCCGGGTAAGATGACCTAACACAGAACAGCCCAGTTAGCCCAGATTATAGACACATCCACAGCATCGTTAAAGGAACTTTTGTCCTGTGTCTGTCTTGTCAGTGTTCCATGAACCGTGGAGGATGATCGACTGGAGGTGATTCTTCCACTGCCTCACAAAAAGCTTTAAAGCAGCATGAACCTATTTGTTTGCCTCTAAATTCACTACAGAGTTATTTCATGTTTTCACTGGCTGTTGGTTTTTCATGACGTTTTCCTCTGTGAGCAGTAACAAACAGGCGTCAGCACCTACAAACCTACTGAAGGTCAGCAGCTCAGGATTCTGCTCCACGGACCAGTTGGAGCTGGACAGTCCAGTTTCATCATCTCGGTCTGGCTGATAACAACTCTGGTTATTGTTTCACCAAACAGGTGCGATGAACATTTGCAACATTCTATGCATCCATCCATGTGTTCAGATATAACACAGTCTCTCTGTGCTGTCCCTAGTACAAAACCTACAAAATCGAAGATGGAGATCCAGGCTCCTTTCCCCCTTTTGTGTTCAGCGACATCATGGGCCTCAGTGAAACCAAAGGCGTCTTGGTGGACGACGTCAAACTGGTCTTTGAGGGACGTGTGAAGGACGGTTACACGGTGAAGCTCCTGCTCTTCGAACGACCCACTACTCAATAAACACTATACCTGATGTTTGGCCTTATTCTCCAGTTCAATCCAGAATCGAAACTATCGGAAGGTGACCAGTTCTACAACAAAGCTCCAACTGACAACGACAACGTTCACGTCCTGGTTTGTGTCCTTCCTGCTGACACGCTGCCGTCCATGAGAGACGACACCAAAAGGAAGATACGGGAAATCCGCCTGGGAGCCAGTCGACTGGGTGAGAGCTCAGATGTGTGAGTCAGAGCGGCTCAAAGGTGCAGAGTAGCAATAACGATAATGATAAATCAACAGACAAATCACGGCTCACAGCAGCCTGAACCCAGACCTACACTGTGAGCTGAGCGCCACCTACAGGCCTCACACAGCAACATGCAGCTCAACCTGTCGCTGTCGTCACAGAGGCCACAGAGACACTTTGTTAAACGCCTGTCATCACATCACAGGGATGCCTCAAGTGGCCGTTCTCACCAAAGTGGGTCAGGCCTGTCCAGAGGTGAAGGGAGACTTGAAGAACGTCTACAAGAGCCAACGTTTGCAGGAGAGGGTAGGATCTCACATTTTTATACATATTAGTATTAAGTAAGCAGTAATAATCTGTATTTCTGTCTCTGAGTTATTGGGATGGGCTGAGTTGTGTCTAATGGCAGATGGAGCAGTTCAGCGCAGACGTGGGGATTCCCATGAACTGCATCTTCCCTGTGAAGAACTACCACGAAGAGACCGACCTCAGCGATGGCGTCGACTGCCTGATCCTCAGCGTCCTGAAGAACCTCCTCAGATTCATCAACAGCAATAACTGAGCTTAAAGTCGTCTTAGCTGCAGTTTATGAAGAATCACCCTAATGTGCATGGCTCAAAGTTCAATAGCGCATTAACTTGTGTCTCGTTACCACGACGTCAACGTGGCTTAATGTTAAGGTCGTAAACATTCACACTAACTACAGATGAAACGGGAGCTCGTTGTCATTATGGGATGTAACAGCCTGAAATAACTGTACTGGAGGAACGGCGCTGGGTTGGACTCCCGGTCGTCCAGGGTTCCTCTGGGTTCCTCTGGGTTCCTCTGGCTTCGTCTCCATGTGACTGCGGCTCAGAAGACGTGTGATGTCTTTGCTTGTGTGCTTCCCTGTCGTTCAAACTGTTCTGTGTTGCTTAATAAACGATCAGTGGCATCATCACTACTCAGGTTCCACCACTATTTCACTACACAGTCAGGTTTGACACGCGGCCTCTTGTTAATACTGTCGCTCAGCCAGAGGGAAGTGACGCTGGTTGTTAGTGGCTCTGGTTCTGCACATGCTCAGACACTCTGCAGGTTCTGAACAGCTGAGCCATGAGCTAAATGAACTGTGGCCCAATGTCTGACCCGATTCAAACAGCCTGAACGTGGCGTCGTGTCTCCGTCTACAAGCTGCTGCTTCCTGACCCAGTTTTCCTGTGTGACTGGACTGGGTGGGTCCAGTCTGGCTGCGTAGCCAGAACTGAGCGTCGCTAAAGATGGTTCATGTTGGATGTGTACAAATCTTGAAGCCAAGCTTTGTGTCTAGCGATGACGAAACCTGATAAGAACGTTTGGTCCAGGTGAAGCTGAATTATCACAGACCACATGCTTCAAATGTCCTTTGTGCTTAAGACGCAGTGTTTACATAGTTTCACTGTGACGTCTTGAAAATAATTTCTCCTCCGTAGCTGAACGTGTGATTCTTCTACTTTTTAGAAGCTGTGTAATGTAATAATACCTTGAGTTATTAATGCAGCTGTAATAATAATAATTGTGTGACGACCGTGACTTTCTATTATTTGACTCCTGGCGGGTCAGGCAGGTTCTGGGAGTCGGACTCTATTGAACTATGTGAACTTGCTGCTCTGCGGCTCTGTGTCCTCAGAGATGCGCGGTGTCTGTCCACGGTGAACCGGGATCAACTGGCCATGGACACGCAACTGGTACCGGCCCCGGTGTCGGACGGTGGAGACGCTGGTATTCACGGGCCATCCCGAACTTTCCAGCTGGGAGCTCCGGCGCCGGAGCTGCGCCATCCGCATGAGCATGAATAATGTGCATCCTGACGCGGAACCGGGACCGGTGAAAGGCAGGGAACCGAGGAGGGGACGCGTGGACCGACGGCCGGGGTTCGGTTCGAGTGAGGACGACATGGAGACTGGGATTAAAGCGGAGAGTCTCGGCTGCAGTGCTGGTTCTGGTGTCGGACCTCCTCCTCTTCCTCCTCCATCATCATCATCCCACCACCACACACCTCCGCCGTTCAGTCAGTTTCTCCAGCAACAGCACAACCAGAACCAAACCAACAACAACAACGGCATCGTAAACAACAGCAGCGGGCAGCGGGCCCGGGGACATCCGCGGGGACAGGAGCGTCATGGAGGCAGGGAAGACGTCGTCCTGGGGGGGAACAGCCGAGCAGAGCAGCGCCGTCAGCAACACCAGCTGAATACAGGCGAGGAGGAGGAGGAGCGGATGGACGCCAGCCTGCAGTCAGCCTCCAGCACCGGCAACCCTCCTCCGACTGGGACCAGCTCCGAGTTTAATCATTATTGTGGGAATGGAAGAGGAGGGCCTTGCTTCGATCAACATGGCGGACAACAAAGCCCAGGGACTGGGGTAACGGCGGCTCTCTCGGCACACAGCACCATGGATCAGGTTCAGAACTCCCACGAAGGGTTCGGCACCAGTAGCCCGTACAACCACTACCCGAACTACCGGCCCGGCTACGGAAATAGTGGCTACGCAGGCATGATGAGCCCCTCGCGCCAGGGGAACAACATGATGGGCCCGGGCAGCTCGGCCAAAGCGGCTATGGCTGCTAGCAGCTCCCCGGCCGGAGGCGGAGGAGCCAGCGGCGGAAACGGCGCAGCATTCCACCGGTTTCCCGGGCAGGGACAGCAGCAACAGCACCCGTCAGGGGCTACGCCGACTCTGAACCAGTTATTGACCTCCCCCAGCCCGATGATGCGGGGCTATGGAAGTGGATACCCGGACTACAACCACCCGAACGCACCGCAGCCGAGCGCGGGGCTGGCCAAAGACATGAGCTACGGCTGGGCAGGACCACAAAGAGCTCACCCGACCATGAGCTCGGGGAGCAGCGGGCACAGCGGCGGCAGGTCTCAGGTGACTAACGCATTAATAAACCACGGTGCTTGGTTGTTGGCTGCGGATAAAAGACGAGCATCTAATTACGGCTAACCTTGTAGCCTGTCGCCTGCTAGCCGCCATGCTAACGTCGCTTAGCTGCTAGCCAGGGTTGTTTTTTAATTCCCACCGCTGACAAACGCGTTTTACACAACTCGACACGCACATTTGTGTGGTTTCCACTTCCAAGCGAACACACACACTGGTGTTTATTGTGTGAACATTAAAAGCGCAGCTGTGACTAAAGCCAGTGTTTCGATTCCGTGTCCAAGGTGACTCCGTGTTTAGCTGCTAGGCTAAGCTAGCGTTAGCTGGAGCGCACAGGCCTGGTGAATTACTGGGAAACTGGTTGTAACGATGGTCATTCGGGTTAAGTCGGACCGCGGTGGCAGCCGGCAACGGCGGCTCCCTTCAACCCCGACACCCGCTCATCCTCCACGTGTGCTGCGCGTTGTCCTCTGACAGCCGCTGTGCAGAGGCTGGACCCAGCGGTGCTGCAGCCGGTGGTGGTCCGGCCGGGCTGGGTTGGCAGGGGGCCCGTTACGGCCCCGTCTGCACTCCGAGCGCTGACCTTCACACATGCAGATTAGCCATGTGCCCGTCACCGCCGGCACAACAGCGGGCTGCGGGGTCGGTCCCACAGGAGGATGCAGGATTGTTAACCTGTCAGTGACCGTGGAAACCACACAGAGCCTAAAATGCCCTGTGCAGGCTCCGGTCAGTGAAGATCACCCCTGTTCATCCAAGGGCTCGCAAACCGCCAGAGGTCAGGTCGAACCGAGCGGCTGGTTCATGGTGTCTGCTGTGGTCTGGTACTGACGGTCCGGTCCAGGAAGGCAGACTTCCATGGCATCGGCACCATAGACGCCTCCAGACCTGCCGCGGGTTGAAGCTGCCAGGCTGCAGGTCGAGGCAGGGCCCGTTCCGATGGCACCCGTCCGCTTGGCTGATGTCTGATGAACCGCCTTCTCTCAGCCCTGGCGTCTTTGATGTGTTGATGATGATGCGTCAAACTTCACCTTCTACTTGCAAACGGGTGTAAATGTGTCTTATTTTTCTGTAGTAGATCAGCTGAAGGGTGAAACGCCGGAGGACTGACAGCAACCACTGTGTTTGACACAGTGGTTGCGTTTAGGTGTTTGCTGACCTGCACAGTTTATTACACCGGAAGCCTCCTGGTTTCTGAAACTGTTTACTGCAGAGCAACTTGTAGAGAGGCGTGAGTCTGAGGTTCCTGCGCTGAGCATCATTAACAGCTCAGCACCTGTTCATCGATCGCCGTCCTCTCGGCAGCGGGACCTGGCTGAGCTCCAGGCGTTCTCATGTTTATTTACTTCCTCAGCTGACTGGCGGAAACGTGTCAGCCTCAGAAAAACGGAGTAAATGCCAGGGTCTTCTTTTGCGTGTGTGAAATCCATAAACATTTTCTATTTTTAGCTGCAGCAGTGAAACATCTGTTCTCACTGACTCACTTTTTTCTCTTTTACTATGTCAGTGTGTCAAAGTCTGTGTGTGACTAATAAAGTGAACCCAGGCTTGTACTGCTCATATTTGTGTCACAGCTGAACCACTTGGGCTCTGATGTCACTCTGTTATTTCTGTTTTTAGTTTTCTTTAGGTAGATAATAGTATTCCAGCCTTTATGAAAGTTAACCCTGGTAGAAGGGAAATGGATGCGTAGCTGGACTTGCATACATATGAACCTACTTTTTTCTCACCGTTAACTTCCCTTTCAGGCGCCGCCTATGGACCCCGTAGCCGTGAAGCGCTCTCAGCTCTACAGTATGGGCAACAACCCGTACTCCCAGCAGCAGCAGCAGGGGGCGCCGTACCCCAGCCAGCCCTACGGCTCCCCTCCCCCACACAGGTACCCAGTGGGGATGCCTGGCAGAGGGCAGATGGGGATGGGAGGGATGCAGTTCCCTCAGCAGCAGGTAAGACCTTCAGAAAACACGTGTCTGAACCTTACGGGTCATATGTGCGTATAAATAAGGGAAGCCAGTCATCATGTGTCCCTAAGCCTGGAACACACTGAGCAGAACCTGCTCCAGCACAGAGACGACACACCCAGACATTAGCATAGTCTGCTGGTGTGGTTCTGATGCTGCTGCTCCAGGTTGGTCTGCGTGAGCAGACGAATGATGCCGTACACAAGCATTTATTCCACGTTGTTCATCTGTTTAAAGCTGAATCATTGTGGTTTTGATGGGAGCAGCATCACATTTTCAAGATGATTCTAACACGTTCTAGCAAAACTAAGCATTGTCTTAAAGCAGGATGTCCGACTGATTTCAGGTGAACCGTCTGCAGGTGTTTCTGGTCGGTAGATGGCTCCGTTTGATTTTCTCTCCCTCTGGTGTTGGCTCATAGATTCCTCCAGAGAACGGTTGTCATCGTGGACAATCCTCCACGTTATTACATCATTACAGACACGTTTGTTTCAGCTTGGGGGAACTTGTGTCGTCTCCTCAGAGGAACAGAGGAAGCGTAAGGAGTTTTATGTGAGTGTGGCCCAGGACTCGTCCTTCGCTAACTCTCTGGCTCCGGGTGGAACTGGACGAGCACCAGTCCAGGATTTGGTTCCCCTGGTGTTAGTTGGATCGATTCAGGTTTCAGGGTCTTTACTGCTCAAAGTTTTTCAGAGTTTTTTATTATTTTCACTAACTCAGGAGTTTAAACCAGTTAGTCAGCAACACGTTTAGCAGCTGCTTGGTCCGAATCCTGGAGGTTCATCAGCTTCAAATGTTGACCTGAGTGAAAGAACACCTGGGACAGCGTGACTCGCTCCATCGATGTTCACCCAACAGCTTCCTCACCTGGTTCTTTAGTGCCGTCTTCGTTTGGCTGCCACCTGCTTTCATCACCACACTGAACACTACAGTTGCTGAGGTGCTCCTTAGCAAGGCAGTTAATCCCCACTTCGTGTTGCTGCTCAGAGCAGAGGTTGTCTGTTATTGCTGTTGTTAGTACAAAGAACTAACTACACCACGGACAGTGTTTTGCTCTTTTGTCAGGCTGAAGCTCATCATCTTCTAATGGTGTATTATTGGTTTAGGGCCTTGGACGCGTCCCTACACTTTGACATCTGGTCACGATGACTAACAAGACTTTGAAAGACTTATCTGACACATCAGATGAAAACCTTTAAATTCCAAATTATGAAACTGACAAGTGATTAAGGTTTCAGTTGAATCAGCGACGGCGCTGTGGCGACAAACCAGATGTATTCACACTCGCATCAGCTGCTGGGATGCACGTTCATAACGGGGACAAACAGGTGTCAGTCAGTTGTGTATCTGGGTTTTCTAGAAAAACAGTTTCACATTTGATTCTGATTCACTTTTAACCACATGAAAAAGGCAACAGCACAGGCACCACTTTATTAGGAACACCCTTCCACACTTTGCTCTGAGACCGAGCCGTGTGGACACAAACACAGTCCAGTATTTCTGCAGGTTTGTGAGCTGTGACTGTTCTACCACGTCCCAGTGTTGCTGGATGGGGCTGGTGACTGGTTAGACTGGTTCAAATGATTAGTGTCCTGCCTGAAGTCAATGTTTGGAGGCCAACAGCTCATTACTGATCCACGTCAAAGTAGGACCGGGTCTGAAAGCGAACCGCTCATGGCCTGCGTTGGAGTCAGATGCAGCCCAGGAAGAGGAAGCTGCTCGGTCAGCAGGATCCAGAGAGTGCTGCCGGATTTTCTTTGTTCTTGACGTTTGCTCATTTCTGTCTTTCAGATGGGTTCTCAGTACGGGCAACAGCAGAGCGTGGGGGGGTACTCTCAGCCGGGGCAGCCCCCGTACTTCAGCCCTCCGCAGCAGCAGCCCGCTGCCCCGAGCCATCCGCCCTACATGCAGCCACGCCCGCTGCCACATCAGGTACCGCTGACAGATGAGTCTGTGCTCGCTGATGATCAGCTCTGTATCCAGCCAGCATCGGGACTATGTGATGTGAAGTGTTCACGCTACAATATTACATTCATCTCGTCAGCGAAGCAGCAGAGTGAACATGTGGGATAATGTCACACCTGAGAACTGAAGGAGTTCCAATCACAGGAGCATAAAGCAGATTTCTGCCAGCTTAATTAACTCTGAGAGGTGAAGGAAACCAAACGGTGCTGGATGAAGGTTGTGTAGTCCAGCAGAAGGTCTCAGACTGATTTTACCTTCAGACACGTTAAAAACATGTTGACAACTGGAATAGTTCCAGGACCACCTGTACAGTAAAGCCTAAAGTAGCTGCAGTCGCTGGGGTTTTGACGTCTGTGTCTCCCTGCAGGAGGTGCCGCAGGAAGCATACGGGGGCCGGGGCCAGTCTGCCGCTATGACTCCTGGGAAACCAAACCACGAGGAGATGAGTCTGAGTCAGCAGGAGAGACCGTCCAGCCTGCCGGTGAGTCCGAAGCAGCTGAGACCACATAAGATAGATAGATAGATAGATAAGACTTTATTAATCCCGCAGTGGGGAAATTCTGGTGACCCAGCAGCAGCAAGAGAAAAAAAACAGTTGGAAAAAAAAGCTGTAACTCTTCAAACCTCCGGCCGAGAGCAAACCGCACCTGAAAACATTTTGATTTCGAGATGCGAAGTGATTTATGCTCTGAACACATCGGATGTGGAGGAATGCTCATGTTTGCGTCCTAGTAGCCTTCTGTGACCTGCATTTTACTTTATCTACAGCTTATACATTCTGAATCATCTGGATCTGGGATATAATAACCTCAAAAAGAAGGAAGCCCTAAAATAAACGAGCCAAAGCTTTTTGGACAATCTCTCCTCTTCGCTTTCGTCTGAGAGGTCATTACGGTTAAATGTTTCTTCGTGTTCATGCCACAGGTCATATCTCTGAACCAGAGCTGATGGGCTGTGGAGGGAACAACCTGTTAGGAAACCTCCAGCTCTGACTCTTTGTTCTCATGTCTGTCTCTTTCTCCGTCTCAGCTGCTCTTTTCTTCGTCCTCCCTTCGTCTCTTCATGTCTGCTTTTACTCCTTTTCTTTCTCTATCCGCTGCCGTCCTGATTCTTTTTTTTTTCCTTCGGCACATCCTTTTTGAAGTCAGGGTCCTGATGCAGTTGCCATGGTGACAGGCAGAGAGGAGACAGGCTTCACTGCAGGAAGAGAAAATTAAAAAATCGTCAGGAACGAGGCACCCAAGGCATCACCGATGCTTTCATGCCTTTCTCTCCAGGAGGTCGCCTGAGTTTCAGAATGACATGCGTTGGTTTTCAGGTCATTTTGGTTGACACTGAACGTTCTGTTTGCTTTAGTGGATGCAATGATGAAGTGCTTTCCCTGAGTCCTGAGCCTGGGCAGTGGTTTCCACTACACAGTCATGTGTTTAAATGCGGTGGAGCCTGAAGACCAGTTCGTTAGTTTTTGGCCTTGTGCGTTGTTTCCTCCTATTGTTGCTGGTTGTGAACCCTGCTTCATCCATGACGTCATTTGTCTGGGAAGCTGTCATGTTTCTCTGACATTTCATTTGTGTGTCGCTGCAGCTGCTACTGTATGTGAATGTTTGTGTGTGGCTGACACAGAGCCAACAGAAATATTCAAATAAAAAAGCAGCAGCTGCTAAATTGCTAAGGACATGAATCATGAGGGGAGGAGGTGTAGAGGTTGACTGAAGAGGACACAAGCAGGGGAACCACTTGAAGAGTTAAATCAACCTGGAGCAAATGATATGACGATGAGAAGAGAGAGGAAAGGAGGAAGAACTAGCAAAACCTTGGATAAGAAAAGGAATGAGTGGAGGACAGAACGAGGAGAACAGAAGGAGTGTGATGGAGGCAAGGGAGGAGAAAAAGATGCTAGAATAAAGGAAAGAGGAGAATAAGGAAAGAAAGTAAGCGGTTTCCTTCTTCTTTCCTCACCTCCTTCCTCCCGTACCTGATGGCCTCCTTTTGTTCAGTTTCCTCTACAACTTATCACGTTCTTTTACTGTTGTCCTTTGCTGCTTTCTTACTCCTTAATTTCCTCCTCCCTTCTTTCTCTTCCTTACTTTGTTTGGTCCTCTGCATTGTCTGCCTCGTGTTTCCTTCTCCTTTATTGACCTTTTCTTTTTCCTTGTCTTATATCTGTGTGATGTTGGAAGGAGGGGAAAAGAAGTAAAGTGAAGGATACATTAAAGTGACAACAGAAGAATGTGGGAAGAGGAGACAGAGGAAAAGAAGACATGATGATGGGGGGAGGAGAGGAAAAGGAGGGAGCAGAGTTATAAGGAAGGAAGGACAGGTAGGATGCCAAGAATGGAAGGAAGGAACAAATGAGTGAGTAGTAAAAGGTGAAAGGGCAGAGAAAACGTTGTGAGAGTTGAGGAGCGAGCGAGGCTGCAGAGAAATACTGTCTTGTAATTAGACCGTGAGGCAGGACAGCACCTGATTGGCTGAGTTGTCGGCAAGGGAGGAGAGAGAGCAACGATGCTGCACGGTGATTGGCTGGCTTAGATATAGGGGCGGGGCTTACTCAACTCTCCTTCCTCGTCTTCTGTTTTCCTGCTCCTTCATCACTTCCCCCTTTCCTTGTCTCTCCTTGTTCTTCTTCTCCGTTGTTGTCTCTCTCTCCATGTCTGTTCTCTTCACTTCTCCTCTGGATGTTCTTCTGATTTCACTCATCGTTGTTAGCCGGCGTCTCGTTGTGGAGGACGGGGGCGTCTCTACTGGTCCTCTGCTCCAGAACCACCTGTTCATCTCGCCGGACCTTCATTAAAACTCACTAGGAGTCAAGGGCAGTGACCGTAAACATGACTCGCTCAGGTTTCTGTTACAGTTACAGAGGACTTCTGTTGCTGAACGTTTCGTGAGCACGCCGCCACGTTTGACACGTTCAGACTTTCCTGTCACAGTGACTGACTTTATTACTGTGTGTTTCAGGATTTATCTGGCTCCATCGATGATTTGCCCACTGGTACCGAGGTGGCGGTGAGTTCAGGAACATCGGGCTCTGGCAGCGTCCACGGCGACCAGGGGACTCCAGCACGGTCTCCTTTCTCCCCTCACGTCTCACCTCGACTCCCACCGCCAGCTCGCTCTGGGCCTTCGCCCTCCCCCTCCCCGTCCCCCGCTGGCTCGCGCTCTGGACCTCTGTCCCCTGCCGCCAGCGGCCCAGGTAGGAACGTGTTCTGCTTAAACGTTTCCAGTGGTCACTTCCTGCACATCATGACGCATGTTTTCTAAAGCCAACACCGATGTTAAGCTTTTCTGTCTCCCTGCACAGGCCCCCAGCTGACCCCTCAGGGTTCTGGTCCAGACAGTGGTCCCCATTCCTCCCAGTCGCTCATGACTCCGGACCGAGGTAAATCCTGTTGATGTGTGTTTTCCACAGATCGTCCTGTCACTGTCTTACTTTGATTAGAAGAAACTTTGCGTTCTGTGTTCCTCCTCAATAATAAACGTGATTAAATCCATCCAAGATCTACGACAGGAGGCTGTTTATGCTTCGTCCGACCCTGATGCGCCGTCACGCTCTGTATGTCCCTCCACTTAATTTCCTGTTCCTTCCTTGTCCATTAGGCTTCCCTCCCTCCATGCAGCGCAGCACCCCAGGGCCTCAGTTCGGCCCCCAGCAGTCAGCGCCACCAGTGTCCCCTCACTCAACGCCTGGGGGGCCCGTGCATCACAGCTTCCTCCAGCAGAGCGGCTCGTTTGGACATTATGGTCCCGCAGGTATGAATGAATCCACTAAAAGCCTTTTAATGTGAAAGCTGTGGATCTTGAAGGATTCTCCTCTTCTTGTTCTTTAGGTAACTACCCTCGCCCTCCTCAGTACGGGGGGGCCCCTAGCGCCAACTACAGTGGCCCTGGCCCAGGCCCCGGCTTGACCAACAGTTTGGGGTTGAACGCCAGCAGCCCCATGTATGGTCAGGGCCCTTCCACCCCAGGCCGAGGCCCGGGGCCAGTTGCTGGAGGACGAGCCTTCCCCGCTGGAGGCAGCACCATCGCACCCACATCACCTGGTATGCCACAGCCCGCTGGGCAAGGCATGGGCCCTCCGGGGCCCAACAGCAGCCACAAAGGGCTCGAGGTTGGCCCCAGTGCCGGGCCAAGTGCCGGCTCCTCACCCAGCATTAGCTCTGCTGCTCAGGGCAGGTGAGTCGGCTCAGGGAGCTCAACTCTGGTTGAGTCTTTACTGCTCGTTGGTTTTGTGCATGTGGAGAAAGTTCGTTAAACCGTTGCTCAGTGGTTTGGTGTGATACAGACATGTTCCCATTAGTCCCAGACTGAGGTTTGTGTTTGACGCTGCTCGGTTTCTCCACCCGTCCTCCATCCTTCCAGGCCGCCCTTCACCCGTTCGCCTGTGTACCACAACCAATCCTGGGTCGGGGGTCGGCCTTGCCTTTCTCCTACACTTCACCCCTCCTACCCTCCTCACCACCACCAACCTCCTCCTCCTCACCCTCCTCACCACTCCCAGCAGGGCTCCAGCGCTCAGGCGCCCTCTGAGCGTTATGGGTACGTTTGCTAGTAGAGCCCGATGGATACAGAACCTACCTTTCATTAGATCAGCATCACTGGCTTTTTGTGATGAGGCTGCATCAGGCTCTGCTACTGCTGTCTGACAGGTCCTGCATGGCTTCACCAGGCTGCTGCTCCTTCACTGGTTTTGGTAACTGGCACAGCTGCATCAGCTTAATTTGATATCAGCCCCTTCAAACTCTGAAATCCATCATTTTTACTGAGAGACATTTGCCTTGAGAGGCTGAATGTAAATGAAACTCCTCTACTATAACACGAGGCATCTAAATTAAATGCAGGTGAACGCGATGCTACAGAGGAGCATGAAGGAAACGAAACCTGCCAGAGCTCAAACTCTCATGTGTCTTTCTTCGTCAGCTCTCTCCAGTAACTGCACGAAGACCCAGACAACCGCTTTCGTCTTCTTCCTCAGCGTAACGTTCTGCATGTCACAATCATTCCAACCTTCCTCTCCTGTCTTCAGGCAGGGCAGCTTTTCAGGAATGGCACCGGTGGGAGCAATGGGCCCCGCGGGTCCTGGGCTTTTGTTTGGCCACCAAACGGGCAGCAGCTCTGGGAGGATGACTCCACAAGGACCCCCCTACAACATCCCGCCCTCGGGTAAGAGCAGGTTCCAGTAGCTGGCCAGCTCACGTGACGGAGCGAGACAGTAAGAGCACTGTGGGATGTGTTGCTTTTGTGTTTCAGGTGCCGTGATGATGTCGGGAGACGGGATGGGCGCCCATACAGATGCCAAGCAAAGGCTGGAGCTCAAAGAAAGTGTGGGCCCCGCTGCAGAGCAAGCCAAAACCAAGGTGAGTGACATGGTGAGAAGGCTGTGTGCTCCAGCTCTCCCAGCATGCTCTGAGAGCCGCATGCGTGGCTGAATGCAGGAATGCCTCGTAACAGCACTGAGGCCTGTGGTGCAGCATGTGCTGGGCTCGTGAAGAGGCAGGCTGGTTTCAGGACATTCACAGGAGGAACATTTTCCTATTTTAGCCTGAATTGGTTAAGTAGAAAATTTATAATTTAGGTTCAACTCAGCCACTTTTGCAGGAGAGGAAAAGGAGAAGGTTAGAAGCTGTAGTTGGTTTGATCCGTTTGTTTCCTACACTGCTGTTCGTCCCACTTCATTCATTCTAACCCAAACAAACACGACGCTCTGCTTTTCTGCTCTTCACTCTCGTTATCTGGTAGAGACCTTGATCGCAGCCGGCACAGATCGGTGGCCATGTTTCCGCGGCTGCTAATTTCGTCTCTTTGCGTCTCTGCTGTCGGATAAACTAAACAGATGTGAGGCAAACTCCTACTCTGTGGCAGCTCCCTAGTAATTGTGTTCTTAGAGAGCCGGGTTTGGAAAAGATCAAGGCGACATCCGGGGAAGTGTGACTTACGGGTTTGATCACGCTTCCATTAAAGGGAGTTAAAGTGTTTTTCAGTGAGGCTGAATGTGATCAGATCATAGACATCTTGTGCTACGAGGCTTGATGGCTCCGTCTGTGGCAGCTGCGCTCGTTGATTTTTAAAACGCACGTGAAGTTTGTCTGCCAGTGCCACAACATTCACGTTACCAACCTACGGGAGAGATCTGCTGCATATTTACGCCACGTCGACCCACCTGCTGCTCCGGCTCCTGCTTGTTGGCTGTGAATGTTGAATGAATGAAACATGACAACGTGAAGACGCAAACCTCTGCTCACCGTGTGTGTTGTGTATCACAGGATAGCTACAACTCCCAGTGTGTGTCCCAGCCCCCCACTCCCTCCCCCATGTCCCCCAGCTCAGCTAGTCTCTCCTCCTGTCACGGGGAGGACAGTGATAGCATTAGCAGCCCCGCCTGGCTCAAGACGTCAACCAGCCCCGTAAGTGGCACGACACACAGCAGCCTTTTTATTGTGTGTGTGTGTTTATTTTGCGAGTTCTATGGTGTCAACGTCCAGTCGGTGTGTTTCTTAGACGTCATGTGACCGTAGAGCTCTGCCTTCTGCTGCCGATGTGAAAACCTCGCAGCTCCACTGGTCAAGCTCCGATCAGAGCGTTGTTCTGCTCGTATCGGTGAACCCTGAAACGGGACCTGCTGGAAATGCAAGGTTTTCACTGGACGAAGCAGCTTTTGTTCCTGTCATAATCGCAATGTTTTGTATTGTAAAATGTTTTGCACGTTTGCTGAGACTTTCTCATTTAGAACAAAGCGCGTTGAGTTTGTGTGTGAGGCGCTGGTGGCGTCAGACGGCTGCCTCCATGTGTGCAGCAGTTCATCTGCTGTTTACTAGGACAGTTTGAATCCATCATTTGTCGCACACTGTGTAATCCACACGTTCTGCTGACGTGAAGATTCGTTCAAACCTTTTGAACACAGTATTTTGGTTCCTTCAGGCAGCAGCAGTGCTTAAAGTGACATAGTATCACAGTTGTTCACGTCCACGCACCTGGTGATTCGAAACCGTTTTTAGATCTGAACTTATGCAGAATGTTTGGTTTTGACGAACGTGTGTTTAAATGAGAAAGTCGACCCGTCACTCATTGCTACGCAGACAAAACCAGTTTTCCAGTTGGGTTTCTAACGTGCTTCCACAGATCGATGGCGTTTATTACTTCAGTTATGAGTCTTCACTTAATAATGCTGACACCTCTTCTGCCCGAAGGTTGCGTTGAGCACACGCTGTGAGAAACGGTAGCGAAGACACAAAACAGCAGGTTTTGAACCTGTTGGATTGAAGTCGTGTGTGTTGGAACATTAAACACAAGTGAATCAGACGTGATGTCGTGGGCAGCACACGCGTCGTGACTCTGGTGGCTGCTAGCAAACCTTGCTGTGAAAACTGGGCGCCTGGCTGTTGTTCAGCTCATTACTGCTCATACGTGGTCGCGTAGTCGTCGTCAACCAACGCTGCTTCCTGTCGGTTCTCTCCAGAAGCCCAGTGTGGCCACCATGACAAACGAGAAGGTCGCCCGGCTCTACGACATGGGCTCTGAGCCCGAGAGGAGGCTCTGGGTGGATCGCTACCTGTCCTTCATGGAGGAGAGGGGCACTCCTGTTCCACACCTGCCTGCGGTTGGGAAGAAGCCGCTGGACTTGTGCAGACTCTATCTGGCTGTCAGAGAGATCGGAGGACTGGCCATGGTGAGACGCTGCCCCTACTTCCTTTCTGTTGATGTCACAGCTTTGCAGGTCTGGAGCACACGTTCACGCATTTTGTTTTTTCTGCCGTTTTTAGGTGAATAAGAACAAGAAGTGGAGGGAGCTGTCGTCCCTCCTGAATGTAGGGACGTCCAGCAGCTCGGCCAGCTCTCTCAAGAAGCAGTACATCCAGTACCTGTTTGCCTACGAGTGCAAGGTGGAGCGAGGGGAGGAGCCTCCACCTGAGGCCCTGGGGCCTCCAGCGGATGCCAAGAAAGCCCCGTCCCTGCAGGCCAAAGTCCAGCCCCCCTCCCCAGGTGAGGAAGGTGCTGTCTGTGCGGTTTTCACGTTTGGGTGGAGCTGCTGCTTCGGTGGTGGGAATCCCTCACATCAGTGTGAATGTAAACATACTGTTCGTACTGTTCACTTTACACAGAGGCAACATGAATACGTCAGGCAGACGCTGAAGCAAAAAGAAAAGAGGCAAAGGTTTTCTGTGTCTTTGATCAAAAGCAAAAAAGGCCTAAATTTCCCAATGTACCAAAGTCATTTATACAGAAGAGTTTAGTTTGAGGAACACTAAACTGAAAGCTAATCACAGTGAGGCCCGTCGGTCAACATTCGCTTCATACTGTAAACACGCAGCTTTTCTGTCTGCAGCCAACTCGGGCTCCCTGCAGGGCCCCAACACTCCTCAGTCCAGCAGCAGCTCCTTGACCGAGGCCCCTGGAGACCTGAAGCCCCCGACTCCGGCCTCCACCCCCCACAGCCAGATGGGCCCACAGGCAGCAAACAGGTGGGGAGCTCAGCGGCGCTACAACAGAGCGTGGCTGTCGGGCTGTCTGAGCACCTTTTATGGAAAAGAGCCTTGAGTGTCTTTAGGTCTAAGGTCAGGGATCTAAAGCTGGATGTCAGCTTTAGCTGGTGGAGGTTAAGAACCAAGGCATCAGTTCTAAGAGAACCTGCTCCTCCTGCTGTCCCCCTCAGGAACGTTGGGGGAGTGAATGTTCAGGATCCGTTCTCCGAAGGCAGCGATCCAGCTTTCCACAGCAAGCGAGGCCCAGGGCCTGGGGGCGCCCCCTACCAGCAGGGAGGAGGCCCCACAGATGCGTCCACGAGGATGCAGTACGATGCCAGCAAAGAGCTCTACGGAGGAGCCAGGAAAGGTTGGCGGTTTCTACAGTTCCATGTTCTCCTGGTCTTAGGAACGGACTCACTACAGCTATTTAGACTCGTGGTTTAACAGCACCGGTGGCTTCTTTCTCTGGAGAAACATTTTTGTGTTAGACTAAATTTAAATTTACTGTACAGAATATTGGTAGATGCTGTGTTTCTTGAACCGATACTGAACCCGTGTATAATTTAAATTTACAATTAATATATGCATTAGTGTGAAAATGATTCAGAAAAAAGTTTATTTTATTGTTTTATTCCTCGGTCAGGTCTGGGTCCAGGCGAGTCCTTTGGACCCGCTCAGATGTCCAGTGGTGCCATGCAGGAAATGTACTCCCGTGGCCCTCCGTCAGGGCCCCTGTCAGGGATGGGCCCCAGACCCCAGTACCCCTATGGCCCCAGCTACGAGCGGAGGTAAGACGTTGGTGTGCAGAACTGCGGGGCAGAAGGATGGAGCGTTGGACCTGTGACGATGTAGAAATTTGTCAGACACACCTTAAAACCTTGTATTTGTAGTTTGTGAAGTGACACTAATGTGACTAACTGCAGGTCAGACCATGCAGTTGGCCCAGAGGGAAGCATGGCGCCGCCTGGTGGTCAGAACAGCATGGGCACATCTGGAAATGAGGCTGGCATGTACCCCAGCAACAGATACCCCCACCAGAGGTGAGAGGCCTGAGGGAACTGTCTCCGTGTGATCAGAGGAGCTCTTCTGTAAAATCTGATAAATAACCTGACTGTCTCTTCAGGCACGTACACGAGAGTTATGGGCAGCAGTATCCTCCCAACATGCCCTACAGCTCCCCCCAGCCTCTGTACCCTCAGCAGCAGGTGAGCCCCTCCCTGAGGAACGATCTGTAGCGTTAACTACTAAGTGATGTAGACACAACGCAGTAAGTCACCTCCTCTGAGTGGGTGTGCTGCCCAGGACAGAGCCTGTCTCTGCCCAGCACACGGCGCCGTGGAAGGTCCGTGACCAGGACCTTGGTCTGACAGAGGAGTCTGTATCATTAGTTCATTGTGAAGGTGGACACCAAGGTATTTAAAGGTGTCCTTGTGTGTCTGCAGGGCTACAAGCGACCCATGGAGGGGTTGTACCCCCCCTCTAAGCGTCACGAGGGCGAGGGGTTCGGTGTGCAGCAGTATGGGACTCAGCAGCCAGACGCATTCGGCCCGTACGGAGCTGGAGGAGCGGGTGGGCCCTACGTGGGACCTGAACGCCGTCCGGTCCAGGGCCAGTATCCGTATCAGTATGGCCGAGACCGCCAGGGGGGGCCAGCGCAGCACGGCATGATGAGCCCGGGACCCGCATCTGCCTCTGGGGGTTCAGGAGAGGGGCCACAAGCAAACATGTGGCCCCCTAGGACAGAGATGGGCTACGCTTACAGCCGCCAGGGCCAGGGGCCCCTGTACCCGGGTATGAACCGAGGGGACGACCCAGAAGGCAGGGCCCCCCAGGAAAGCCAGTGGCCCCCCAGTCATTCCAGCCAGCGTCAGCCAGCGTACCCCCCTCACTCCTCTTCACCTTCCCCCTCCACGCCCGGCCTTCCTTCAAGGCAGCCCCTTTCCTCTTTCCAGGCCACAGCTCCCGTCCCTAACCATGTGACCCGCTCTCACAGCCCCTCCTCCTTCCCCCGGCCTATGGGGGGCTCCCTGTCGCCCAACAGCGCCCCCTATGTGCCCTCCATGAAGAAGCCCGGCGTCCCCCCTGGCCCCCCAGCTGTTCAGGGCCTCCCCGTCGTCCACAGAGACGTCAGCTTCCCCTTTGGTTCCGTGGAGTCCACCCTCCCCAAACTGAAGCCACGACGCCGGCTGACTGCCAAGGACACAGGTCAGGCTGCGCACACGCACACACACACACACACACACACACACAGCTCTGAGTTCTGCCTCTTTGTAACGCAGCTGTTGATCCAATCAGGAACCCCAGAGGCCTGGCGAGTGATGATGTCACTGAAGTCTGGCCTGTTGGCAGAAAGCACCTGGGCTATGGACATCATCAACATCTTGCTGTACGATGACAGCACTGTGGGTTCCTTCAACCTCACACAGGTGAGCGCTAGACCAGTTCAGCAGACGGATAAAACATCCCTGCAGCTCCTTCCACATTTTACGTTTTGCCTCCTCCTGCAGCTGCCTGGGTTCCTGGAGCTCATTGTGGAGTATTACCGCCGCTGCCTCATTCAGATCTTTGGCATCCTGGAGGAGTACGAGGTGGGAGCCGGGAGCCAGAGGACCCCACCTGACTCCCCTGTGACGGACGCGTTGAAGGAGTTGCCGGCTGAGGAGGTGCCGCCGCTTCTCATAGCTGCAGCCAACATCAACAGCGTGGAGGTAGAAGACGGCACAGCTGCTGTCAGAGAGGAGGTGAAGGATGAGCCCCGCCCCCAACAGGCCAGCAAGTACGACAAGCTGCCAGTCAAGGTGGAGGAGAAGGGGGAGCGGTGGCAGGAGGCGGAGGAGCGCTGGGCTGAGCTGAACCGACCCAACGGCTTCATCAGCGGCCTCCTGCACTGGAAGGCCGGAGGAGGAGACTCCACCACTCACATCCAGACACACTTTGAACCACACACGGGAGACTTCACCCCCCCAAACCCAGCGGAGAGGGAGGGGAGAGGGGACGAGGTGGAGAAGAGCCTGCCCCCTGAAACACACGAAGGTAACAACCTGAGTGAAGCAAAAACAAACCGGTAGACTAGCCTCCCTG
Source organism: Macropodus opercularis (assembly GCA_030770545.1). NCBI lineage: Eukaryota > Metazoa > Chordata > Actinopteri > Anabantiformes > Osphronemidae > Macropodus > Macropodus opercularis. The sequence goes on along the minus strand of CM061112.1, from coordinate 376,300 downwards.
GTGGTTGAAGGGTGAAAGAGCCAAACGCAACCACGTCGATAGGAGGACGTTACAACCACAGTAGTGGTGGATTGTAATAGTGGCCACTGTTCTCACCTTGTAATTTGTGTTCTGCTGCCAGGCTCCTTGTCAGAGGTCAAAGGCCAGAGGTCACCAGCTCCTGGTGAGGTGGCTCCGAGTCCCATCAGCCAGCTGGAAGACGAGCCCCGATGCTGGGATGAGGCTCCGCTGTCCACGGCCGAGTCCTGGCAGGACGCGCTGACCAAGCGGTGCGTCTGCATCTCCAACATCGTACGTGGCCTCTCCTTTGTCCCCGGCAACGACGCGGACATGTCCCGGCACCCCGGCCTGGTTCTGATCCTGGGCCACCTGGTGCTGCTGCACCACCACCACCCCCGCAGAAAACGGGCGCCGCCCTCCTACCAGCGGGAAGAGGAGCAGGGTCTGGCCTGCAGCCGCGACGAGTGGTGGTGGGACTGCCTGGCGGCGCTCAGGGAGAACACGCTGGTGACTCTGGCCAACATCTCGGGCCAGCTGGACCTGTCGCTGTACCCCGAGAGCATCTGCCTGCCCGTCCTGGACGGGCTGCTGCACTGGATGGTGTGTCCGTCCGCCGAGGCCCAGGACCCCTTCTCCTCGGCGTGCGGCTTCTCCTCGCTCACCCCTCAGAGACTGGTGCTGGAGTGTCTGTGCAAGCTGAGCATCCAGGACTGCAACGTGGACCTGCTGCTCGCCACGCCGCCCTTCAGCCGCCAGCAGAAGCTCTTCTCCGCCCTGGTGCGCCTCATCGGCGAGAGGAAGAGCCAGGTGTGCCGGGAGATGGCGGTGGCCGTGCTGTCCAACCTGGCGCAGGGCGACCCCACGGCGGCGCGGGCCATCGCCCTGCAGAAGGGCAGCGTGGGAACTCTGATCGGCTTCCTGGAGGACAGCGTGGCCGTGGCTCAGTACCAGCAGAGTCCGCACAGCTTGCTGCACGCCGCCGCGCCGCCGGAGCCGCCCAGCGTCAACATGATGTGCCGCGCCGCCAGGGCCCTGCTGGCCATGGCCAGGGTGGAGGAGAACCGGATGGAGTTTGTTCTGTTCGAGAGCCGGCTGCTGGACATCTCGCTGTCGGCCGCCCTGAGCTCCTCGGTGGCCGCCGTCATGTGTGAAGTACTGTTCAAAATCGGCCGCTCGTGACAGGAAGGCGGCCACAGAGCGCGCTCGGCTCCGCCCACGTGATGAACTGGCTCCTATTATATTTTTATTTAAAGAACTGAACACAAATGTTTTTACATACAAATGAATATATATAGAATATATAAAGCTTCTCTGCTCCATCTGCAAATGTTTATTTGGGATTTTTAAGTAATTTTAATACAAAAATATTTAATACTTTGTATTTTTAATTTTCTATTCTTTCGTCCTTTTTGTTTTGTTTGTTCAACCAAAGTGTGACCGTGGAGAAGGCTCGGGCTCAGATTAATTTAATGTAGATAGGCCTCTCCTCTCTCATGTGGTGTGACAGAGGAAACGCTGATGTTCATGTACTTTGTTCTGGTGCAATATGTTTGTTTTAAACATTGTTTTAAATGTGAATTATTTGACCATCAGTATTTCGCCAAACCACGGTGGTGTCATGCCAGAGGGGAGGAGGCTGCATCGCTTTGTGTTCAGCAACTTCTGTGTCCACCTTCACGCCTAAACTTCCCTCCACTGCCATCCTCCTCCTGTAAATAGACGATGTGCATCTGAGCTTCAAAGATGTCACGACTCCGTGGTAGAACGTTTATCATCTGCTCACAGGAAGGTTCCGTGTCCCTCTTCCCAGCAGGTGACGACTACTTTTTGTGTATTTAAGGAGAAAACCTCAGATTCTGTCCGTTTCATGGGGTCTGATCTGGGAGGGTGCGTTTGATTTGAGAGACTGTGTGTACAGGATGTCCGGGGACTGTGCTCATCACGTTACAGGTAGTAATGAGAGAAAAAAAGAAAAGCTCTACATCCAGAAGTCTCCTGTTTGATTTGACAGAGCTTCATATGTTCCACATGTTAAAGAATAAAGATACACGAACTGTCTGAATGCAGCTCTGGGCCGGTTGGCATGACAACACTGCTAAACAATGTGTGTGAATCAACTCTTGTATCCTTCATCCAGCACCTTTGGTTGAATCCGACTTCCAGGTCTGAGCCGTGACCTGCTTCACTAGGAGCCGTCGTGTCTTGGACTTAGTTATTGTAGAGGGACGTTTGCCGGTTTAGGCTTCACTCAGCTGATTCAGACCAAGCGTCAAACATCGAGACTAGATCGAGCCTACACAGGCTGCGTCCGGTCCCGTTTGACCAGCGAGCGATCACAGAGCCACACGCTGCGACAGGAAGCCCCGTTTGACTCCTGCAGTCAGAGCTCGTACTGCTCGCGCATCATGTTAAGGGGCAGATCAAGCTACGGAACATGGCTTTAGCAGATTTTTGTGGTATTTGTCCTTCAGCTCCTGGTTGTGTTCACAGATCTCAATTTTTGTCATCAGCTTCTTTACCTGGGGAAATATTGTGGAATTATCTTTATGAATCTTTCTACGAATTCCTTGCAAACCCTTATTCATGTGGCAGGACACATTCACGTCATGTTTGTGTGGTCGGTGCAGACACGTTTATTTCACAGGAAAGCATTTGAAACATTAGCAGCAGATGTGATGTGTGTGCTTCCTAGATTTGGTCCACACAGAGTCTGGATCAGGATCTGATCTGAGATCAGTTCCTCGGATGCTTTCTACAAGCAGAGATGCTGGGAGCCCGACTTATCCAGAAAACTGGTCGACTCCTCGTTTTCTCGGCAGGGAAACTTTTCACTTGGACTTGAAGACGGAGTCCCAGTCCAGAGGTTCGCTGCTCTTTGGGATGGACGGGAACACGGTTTGCATCTTCTGCCTGAACTCCGATAACTGAACAACACAGATCAGCAGGTCAGTGATCATCACGGCGGATGTCATTCTAATTTAAAGCGGGACATACGTACGCTGTGGACGCCGAGGACCTTCCACACGCCGAAGCTGAGCAGACCCACTCCACACCAGGCAACCAGGGAGCCCCAGCCCAGAGCTCGGAGAGCCAGCGCCGCGCCGCTCTGCGGGGCCGCGGAGGTGGACGCCAGCCCCTGAAAACGAGCCACAGCGGCCTTCAGACGTCCATCAAACATCTGAACCACATCATCAAAAGTCTCTTCCTGCATTAAGACGCTGGCAGAACCTGGCAGCATATGGACACTTTCCTCCTACGCTGTTCAGTTACTCAGCTTGTCTTTATGGTTTAACTTGGTTCTACAGCACAGCTGGTCCAGCTGCGTCCTGGTTCCGTCTCCGTGTTGAGTTACTGCTTTGCCACAGTGCACTCAGTCCTCTGACCAGAACCCGTCTGGGTGTCTGCATGCGAGGCGTCCGGTTCCTCGACTGGTACCGTCAGCTGGTTCTAGCGGTTCTGGCCACGTCATTAGTTGGACACTACTCATTCTAACACTGGTTAGTAATAACGTTTGGCTTTACCTTATTAAACCAGTCTGGGCTTTTTTTCTTGGCCAGCGCTAACGTGGAGCCGAATCCTGCGATCATCCCCGCAGACGCCACCGTGGTCAGAAACGCTGCACCTGCACAGGAGGACGGGCGAGAAGCTGAGACGTGGTTCCGAAGCTGGACGGAGCCGAGATGAGCCCAGCGCTGCACAGTAACCATGGCAACGTAAACGTAAACGGCCTGAAACCGCTGGACTCGAACTCGCATCCGGTTTACAAAAGGTGACCAGAGAAGCAGATTTTAAAGAACCACGAGAAACTAGACTCCGCTAATGGAGCTCGGGGCAGGAAGGGGCGGGGCCAGTCTACAGGTGCTGCAGCTGCCACGCGCGCGCTGACCCCCACTCACCTTTCAGCGCCAGTAGTTCGGCGGCTGCGTCGCTTTCTGCTCCTTCTGCCTCGTTCGCGGCCGCCGGGTCCGAAGCTGCCGTCATGTTGTGTCGGTCCAGCTACGTAAAGTGACCGTGTAGAAACAAGCGACTAGGAACGTTATCAACGTAAATAGATTTGATACTAAATGCGAATCGAGTGTCGTCTGTTGTTGTAGCTACACTGACGCCCACGTGACCTTCGTGTACATGTCCGTGACAGTCAGGTCAGTGACTAGTTCCCGTTTTTCCTTCGACGGATCTTGAAACAAAGATCGTCTATTATCTTTGAAGGGAGGGAGACAGGAGGTCGCACTCATGGGATATGAATTCTCCTGCTTTAACATTTATTTATCAATGATGAAATTCATGTCTAAAACATTTACTGCTTCCCACAAAGCAAAGTGCAGAATGTAGTGAGGATCAGAATATTGATGAGTAGTTCAAGCCTTGTCTTCTCCGCGCAGTGGTTCCTCGCCTCAGCGGAGCATCTGTGCAGACCTCGGAGCTCCACCTGCTCTGCGGACCGGGGTCCTCTTCACATCCAGACAGACCAGCCCAGCGTCCGGCTGTGCGGCGGCGCTCCGGGACTTTGTGCGTCTGGACCCGAGCTGGTGTCGGGAAGCCGACGGCTCGTGGATTTAAATGCGGATTTGGTTCTGTTCTGGTTCCGGTTGGTGCCAGGACGCGTCAGCAGCTCTGCTCGAGCCTAACGTTCACCCGTGAGGACACATGTCTCAGAGCCATCATGTGGTTCTGAACCAGCAGCAGCAGTCGGGCCGGTACAACCAGATCTGCACACGAAGCAGCAGCGGCTCGAACCCGGAGGGAACCGAGCCGCCCTGCCCGGGCCACGGGAGCCGGACTGCCCGCAGGAAGTGGCAGGTGTTCCCGGGCCGGAATCGGTTCTACTGCGACGGAAGGATCATGATGGCGAGACAGAGCGGAGTGTTCTACCTGACCCTGGTGCTCATCCTGCTCACCTGCGGCCTCTTCTTCACGTTCGAGTGAGTACATGTCTGAGGTGCCGTTTAATTAGTCAGAACCTTCCTGGGTTCTGATGGGTTCATCCTGTTACACCTTAACTAGAAGGAGGCTGCAGAGACCAGAACCACAGGTCTGTCTGGGCCTGAGTCCAGCTGACCCGGGTTCTTCTGCCTGCTTTTACAGCAGTGGCGTAAACAGAACGTTTCCTCTGGGGCCCTGACCACCAGAGACTCATCCTCCTCCCTGTCCTCGTCTGTCTTCAGCTGTCCCTTCCTGGCGTCCAACCTGACTCCGGCCATCCCGGCGGTCGGCGCCGTCCTCTTCGTGTTCGTGATGGGGATGCTGCTCAGGGCGAGTCTCACGGACCCCGGCGTCCTCCCCAGAGCGACGCCCGACGAGGCTGCCGACCTGGAGAAGCAGATCGGTAAATACAGACACCAGCAGGAGAACGTGTCCCGCATACAGCGGCTCAGACCCGGATCACAGGGTCAAACAAACAGGCGGGACAGAAATCCAAAGACCGGAACCAGCAGGTGGATGTAAACCTGTCTGATAGAACAAAGCTTCTGGAAACGCCTGAAATGCCTCAGAGGCTCAATGGTTCTGGTCCGTGTGTACGTCTCTCGTGAAGAATGTGTCGCAGATGAGTCTGAGTCAGTGGAGCTGCAGCGTCTCCGTGGGAACAAGCTGTCCTGGCGATGACACACCTGTGTTGATGCTCATCGCACGTATCATGTATCATGCATCATGTCTTCATCTTTGTTTCCGTGGAAGCTGCAGAGCTGTCACTCAAAGCACATCCCAGGATGTAACGCGACCAAACACGGGCAAGGACGCGTGTCAGCAGGAAAGAAGCGGAGCCGGAGCCGAGACCTTGGGACAGAAGCTTCACCTGTTGCGTTTGAAGTCTGGAAATCAGACAGAACAACAATGTGAGTTGATCAGTGAGAGCAGCTGAAGTGTTTGTCTGCTTGTTTTCAGACTCCAGACCCGCGACCCGCACCAGAGAGGTCCTCATCAACGGCCAGGCGGTCAAACTCAAGTACTGCTTCACCTGCAAGATCTTCCGGCCGCCGCGGGCGTCACACTGCAGCCTGTGCGACAACTGCGTGGGTCAGTCTGGTTCCTGCTCTGAGTGAACGGGCCTCAGCAGAACCCACCGTGTGTTTGAGGCTACGACTGCTTGGACCCGTTTTTACAGAAGCTGTTGTTTCGTCCTCAGAGCGCTTCGACCACCACTGCCCCTGGGTGGGGAACTGCGTTGGGCGGAGGAACTACCGCTTCTTCTACATGTTCATCCTGTCGCTCTCCTTCCTCACCATCTTCATCTTCGCCTTCGTCGTCACGCACATCACCCTCAGTGAGTAGCTCCGCCTCCACGCGCAGAGACGCCGCACAGTTCTGGACTCCGGCTCATTAGTGTAATTAATGCCATTGACCGTTCTGTGATTGACGGGCCTTCTGAGAAGCGATCAATCGGACCAGACCAGGCTGGTTCTGAATCAAACCTACATACAAAGCCCGATCGATGCCACAAAGCGGCATTAGATCAGATTAGGTTTCCTAACTGAACATTGGTTGTGGGTTGGACTGGTTCTGGTCGTGTTCTTTGGATTTTACTTGAGTAAACATTTTGCAGCCCTGCAGGTTCCGATCGTCTGGACTGTGAAGCCTCGTGTTTGAGCAGAGAGACTCTGATCTTAGAGTCGAACAGCGTCTGCAGTAAAGGATGACACAGGGAGAACTGAAGGTTCTGAGGAGCCGACCGGACGTTTGAGGGCCTCGCGTGTCCTTTCAGTCCATTTAGCGTTAAAGTGTCTTCTCTCTGACTTCAGGGTCGACCCGGACCGGTTTCCTGAGCGCGCTCAAAGCAAGTCCGGCCAGATATCCTTCACTTCACGCTGTGATTTCATCCTGTATTGGTGATCAGCCGCCTGTAGGTTGAAATGATCCACACCTCACGTCAATACGTCCCATGATGCATTGCCACGGGCAAACTGTGGCCCACATTGAATCAACACACTGTCGCCAAACCCAACGTCTGTGACGTATTTATTATTTTGAATCAATGCAATCTGTTTTTTCATTCTGAGGATGTTTATTAATTATTGAAATGTTAAATCACTTATTGTCTGTACCACAAGAAAAGCAGAAAGTCCGACGCACAGCTTTTCTTTAACTGCTCTGCACCGTCGTGGAGGCGGTCGTGTGTTTCTTCTCCGTCTGGTCCATCGTCGGCCTGTCTGGGTTCCACACCTACCTGATCAGCTCCAACCAGACCACCAACGAGGATGTGAGTGTTGAGGCCACAGCGGACGAGCCGTGAGCTCTGCCCCTAAGCTCTGTCTGTGCAATAGTCGCATGAATTATTTGTCTTTGTGTGTTGAGTCAGATCAAAGGATCCTGGTCCAGCAACCGAGGGAAGGACAACTACAACCCCTACAGCTCCGGGAGCGTCCTGACCAACTGCTGCGCTGCTCTGTGTGGACCGCTGCCGCCCAGGTGTGGTTCCAGCACAACACTACTATAACTTACAGCGAAACTTAGAACTGCCATCACCCTCCCTCACTGTGTCTCCCAGTTTGATTGACAGGAGAGGTCTGATCCAGTCCTACACACCACAGACGGTCCGCCAGTCCAACGGGACCGGAACCACGCAGCTCTACAGTCACATGGTAGGTGCAGTAGAACCAGATCCAGATAAAAGGAGAAGCGCAAAGTGCTGTGTGAAGTGTCTGTAGGACCGGAACCCGCCTTCCTCCTCCAGAACCTCCACGGTCCCTTCAGCACAGTGAAGAGCTCGTCTAGATTCTCATGGGTTGAGTGTTAATTGTCTGTCTCAGTGCGACCAGGACCAGTGTCTGCAGAGCACCAAGTTGGTCCTGCAGGCAGCAGCCACCCCTCTGCTCCACACCGGACCCGTGATCCTGGCGCCCCTGCCAGGGAAAATCCCGGCCCTGGGGGGCCCCTGCGCCTACCTGGCCCCCATCCAACCCGCCCTGCCGTCCTGCGGGGGCGACGTCCTGGCCCTGAGGGGACCTGCAGCCGACTCCCACTGCCACCACCACCTGCATCATCGCCTCGTCAGCCCGGAGGAGACGCCCTGCCCCTCGCCGCAGAGCGTCCCGCCCTGCCCGGCTCACCCGCACCTCCATCCTCACCCGCCCGTGCCCTCCCCCGCGGCGCTGTACGGCGCTGCCAGTCAGGACGCGCTGCATGCGGACTCGGTCCGAGGGCTCGTTAAGCTCAGCTCCGTGTGAACCAAAAACAGAGGACGAAAGACTGGAAGCTTTGCTCCAGGAAGCTCGTTTCTTACAACCGGATCTAGATTTTAATTTCTGAGATTGGAACCGTTGAAGCAAACACGTGAGAATTAAATGTGACAGGAAACTGTAAGATGGACTTGAGTGTGTTCTTCTGTCCAGATCAAACTCAGGTAAACGTGATTCACTCAGTTTCTCAAAGGTTCACGTGAGGAATGAAGTGTTTCATTATTTATACTTTTTTCTTTGTGCCTTTTCCTATAACATTTTACTGTGATTCAGATTTAAGCTTTTCCTGCCAAACTGTCTGACAGAGATTCTGAAGCTCCTGGACACGTTTGATGGACTGAATATGTTCCAATAAAGACACTGTTGTAGATGATTTGTCTACAGGGATGCAGGGATGTCGCCGACTGAACCTGAATAATAGGATAAACCTCTCCGTACCAAACGGACCTTTTCTTTCTGATGTTGGACTTGTGTGGTTTTGGAATCTGAGGTCCAAACAATGCGTTTCTACAGAAGCTGACCTGAGGATTAGTTTGACCCGATCACGGCACGATGTTACCATGAGACGTTTATTTGTGCATGTTTTATATTTGAACCTTGGACATGGTTCAAACTTGTGTTTTCCAAATGCAGCTGTGTTTAATTCACTTTCTTCTCTTACTGGCTCTGTGGGTTTTGGGTCCAAAAAGCAGTTTCTTCCATTTGTTTGCAGTGTTGGAACAACCTCAGCTTGTTCTCATGAGTTTGTGATGAGCAAAACTGAACATATGCACAATTAAAGTTGTTGCTGATGCAGGTGAAACACTGAGTGTCTTTTTTTCTTACACATTATGACGTGTTTTTAGCCACATACTAAACTATGACGTGTTTTTCACCACATACTAAACTATGACGTGTTTTTCACCACATACTAAACTATGACGTGTTTTTCACCACATACTAAACTATGACGTGTTTTTCACCACATACTAAACTATGACGTGTTTTTCACCACATACTAAACTATGACGTGTTTTTCACCACATACTAAACTATGACGTGTTTTTAGCCACATACTATACTATGACGTGTTTTTAGCCACATACTATACTGTGACGTGTTTTTAGCCACATACTATACTGTGACGTGTTTTTATGAACATACTAAACTATGACGTGTTTTTCACCACATACTATACTATGACGTGTTTTTAGTCACATACTATACTATGACGTGTTTTTAGTCACATACTATACTATGACGTGTTTTTAGTCACATACTATACTATGACGTGTTTTTAGTCACATACTATACTATAACGTGTTTTTAGTCACATACTATACTATGACGTGTTTTTAGTCACATACTAAACTATGACGTGTTTTTATGAACATACTAAACTATGACGTGTTTTTCACCACATACTATACTATGACGTGTTTTTCACCACATACTATACTATGACGTGTTTTTCACCACATACTATACTATGACGTGTTTTTAGCCACATACTAAACTATGACGTGTTTTTCACCACATACTAAACTATGACGTGTTTTTCACCACATACTAAACTATGACGTGTTTTTCACCACATACTATACTATGACGTGTTTTTAGTCACATACTATACTATGACATGTTTTTAGCCACATACTATACTGTGACGTGTTTTTAGCCACATACTATACTATGACGTGTTTTTAGCCACATACTATACTATGACGTGTTTTTAGCCACATACTATACTGTGACGTGTTTTTAGCCACATACTATACTGTGACGTGTTTTTAGCCACATACTATACTATGACGTGTTTTTATGAACATACTAAACTATGACGTGTTTTTAGCCACATACTATACTATGACGTGTTTTTAGCCACATACTATACTATGACGTGTTTTTAGCCACATACTATACTGTGACGTGTTTTTAGCCACATACTATACTGTGACGTGTTTTTATGAACATACTAAACTATGACGTGTTTTTCACCACATACTAAACTATGACGTGTTTTTAGCCACATACTATACTATGACGTGTTTTTAGCCACATACTAAACTATGACGTGTTTTTCACCACATACTAAACTATGACGTGTTTTTCACCACATACTAAACTATGACGTGTTTTTCACCACATACTATACTATGACGTGTTTTTAGTCACATACTATACTATGACATGTTTTTAGCCACATACTATACTGTGACGTGTTTTTAGCCACATACTATACTATGACGTGTTTTTAGCCACATACTATACTATGACGTGTTTTTAGCCACATACTATACTGTGACGTGTTTTTAGCCACATACTATACTGTGACGTGTTTTTAGCCACATACTATACTATGACGTGTTTTTATGAACATACTAAACTATGACGTGTTTTTAGCCACATACTATACTATGACGTGTTTTTAGCCACATACTATACTATGACGTGTTTTTAGCCACATACTATACTGTGACGTGTTTTTAGCCACATACTATACTGTGACGTGTTTTTATGAACATACTAAACTATGACGTGTTTTTCACCACATACTAAACTATGACGTGTTTTTAGCCACATACTATACTATGACGTGTTTTTAGCCACATACTATACTATGACGTGTTTTTAGCCACATACTATACTATGACGTGTTTTTAGCCACATACTATACTGTGACGTGTTTTTAGCCACATACTATACTATGACGTGTTTTTAGCCACATACTAAACTATGACGTGTTTTTCACCACATACTAAACTATGACGTGTTTTTAGCCACATACTATACTATGACGTGTTTTTAGTCACATACTATACTATGACGTGTTTTTAGCCACATACTAAACTATGACGTGTTTTTCACCACATACTAAACTATGACGTGTTTTTAGCCACATACTATACTATGACGTGTTTTTAGTCACATACTATACTATGACGTGTTTTTCCCCACATACTAAACTATGACGTGTTTTTCACCACATACTAAACTATGACGTGTTTTTCACCACATACTAAACTATGACGTGTTTTTCACCACATACTATACTATGACGTGTTTTTAGCCACATACTAAACTATGACGTGTTTTTCACCACATACTAAACTATGACGTGTTTTTCACCACATACTAAACTATGACGTGTTTTTAGCCACATACTATACTATGACGTGTTTTTAGCCACATACTATACTGTGACGTGTTTTTAGCCACATACTATACTGTGACGTGTTTTTATGAACATACTAAACTATGACGTGTTTTTCCCCACATACTAAACTATGACGTGTTTTTCACCACATACTATACTATGACGTGTTTTTAGTCACATACTATACTATGACGTGTTTTTAGTCACATACTATACTATGACGTGTTTTTAGTCACATACTATACTATGACGTGTTTTTAGCCACATACTATACTATGACGTGTTTTTAGTCACATACTATACTATGACGTGTTTTTAGTCACATACTATACTGTGACGTGTTTTTAGTCACATACTAAACTATGACGTGTTTTTATGAACATACTAAACTATGACGTGTTTTTCACCACATACTATACTATGACGTGTTTTTCACCACATACTATACTATGACGTGTTTTTCACCACATACTATACTATGACGTGTTTTTAGCCACATACTAAACTATGACGTGTTTTTCACCACATACTAAACTATGACGTGTTTTTCACCACATACTAAACTATGACATGTTTTTAGCCACATACTATACTGTGACGTGTTTTTAGCCACATACTATACTATGACGTGTTTTTAGCCACATACTATACTGTGACGTGTTTTTAGCCACATACTATACTATGACGTGTTTTTATGAACATACTAAACTATGACGTGTTTTTAGCCACATACTATACTATGACGTGTTTTTAGCCACATACTATACTATGACGTGTTTTTAGCCACATACTATACTGTGACGTGTTTTTAGCCACATACTATACTGTGACGTGTTTTTATGAACATACTAAACTATGACGTGTTTTTCACCACATACTAAACTATGACGTGTTTTTAGCCACATACTATACTATGACGTGTTTTTAGCCACATACTATACTATGACGTGTTTTTAGCCACATACTATACTGTGACGTGTTTTTAGCCACATACTATACTATGACGTGTTTTTAGCCACATACTAAACTATGACGTGTTTTTCACCACATACTAAACTATGACGTGTTTTTAGCCACATACTATACTATGACGTGTTTTTAGTCACATACTATACTATGACGTGTTTTTAGTCACATACTATACTATGACGTGTTTTTAGTCACATACTATACTATGACGTGTTTTTAGTCACATACTATACTATGACGTGTTTTTAGTCACATACTATACTATGACGTGTTTTTAGTCACATACTATACTATGACGTGTTTTTAGCCACATACTATACTATGACGTGTTTTTAGCCACATACTATACTATGACGTGTTTTTAGCCACATACTATACTATGACGTGTTTTTAGCCACATACTATACTATGACGTGTTTTTAGTCACATACTATACTATGACGTGTTTTTAGTCACATACTATACTATGACGTGTTTTTATGAACATACTAAACTATGACGTGTTTTTATGAACATACTAAACTATGACGTGTTTTTCACCACATACTATACTATGACGTGTTTTTAGCCACATACTATACTATGACGTGTTTTTAGCCACATACTATACTATGACGTGTTTTTAGCCACATACTATACTATGACGTGTTTTTAGCCACATACTATACTATGACGTGTTTTTAGCCACATACTATACTATGACGTGTTTTTAGCCACATACTATACTATGACGTGTTTTTAGCCACATACTATACTATGACGTGTTTTTTGATCACATACTATACTATGATGTGTTTTTAGCCACATACTATACTATGACGTGTTTTTAGTCACATACTATACTATGACGTGTTTTTAGCCACATACTATACTATGACGTGTTTTTATGAACATACTAAACTATGACGTGTTTTTCACCACATACTATACTATGACGTGTTTTTAGCCACATACTATACTATGACGTGTTTTTAGCCACATACTATACTATGACGTGTTTTTAGTCACATACTATACTATGACGTGTTTTAGTCACATACTGTACTATGACGTGTTTTTAGTCACATATTGTACTATGACGTGTTTTTAGTCACATACTATACTATGACGTGTTTTTAGCCACATACTATACTATGACGTGTTTTTAGTCACATACTATACTATGACGTGTTTTTAGTCACATACTGTACTATGACGTGTTTTTAGTCACATACTGTACTATGACGTGTTTTTAGTCACATACTGTACTATGACGTGTTTTTAGTCACATACTATACTATGACGTGTTTTTAGTCACATACTATACTATGACGTGTTTTTAGTCACATACTATACTATGACGTGTTTTTAGTCACATACTATACTATGACGTGTTTTTAGCCACATACTAAACTATGACGTGTTTTTAGCCACATACTATACTATGACGTGTTTTTAGCCACATACTATACTATGACGTGTTTTTAGCCACATACTATACTATGACGTGTTTTTAGCCACATACTGTACTATGACGTGTTTTTAGTCACATACTATACTATGACGTGTTTTTAGCCACATACTATACTATGACGTGTTTTTAGTCACATACTACTATGACGTGTTTTTATGAACATACTAAACTATGACGTGTTTTTCACCCCATACTATACTAGGACGTGTTTTGAGCCACATACTATACTATGACGTGTTTTTATGAACATACTAAACTATGACGTGTTTTTCACCACATACTATACTGTGACGTGTTTTTAGTCACATACTATACTATGACGTGTTTTTCACCACATACTATACTATGACATGTTTTTAGTCACATACTATACTATGACATGTTTTTATGAACATACTATACTGTGACGTGGTTTTAGTCACATACTATACTATGACGTGTTTTTAGTCACATACTATACTATGACGTGTTTTTCACCACATACTATACTATGACATGTTTTTAGTCACATACTATACTATGACATGTTTTTATGAACATACTATACTGTGACGTGTTTTTAGTCACATACTATACTATGACGTGTTTTTCACCACATACTATACTATGACATGTTTTTAGTCACATACTATACTATGACATGTTTTTAGTCACATACTATACTATGACGTGTTTTTAGCCACATACTCTACTATGACGTGTTTTTAGCCACATACTATACTATGACGTGTTTTTATGAACATACTATACTATGACGTGTTTTTAGCCACATACTCTACTATGACGTGTTTTTAGCCACATACTATACTATGACGTGTTTTTTGACATGCAATATTATTTACTTACTTCCACACAACAACCACGTACATAAGCAGTCAATTTATTGAATCTGCTGTCACACAGTCATCACAGACGACAACTTCACGTCTCCCAGAACCTCCACCTGGTTGATGCAGCTCAAGTCCTGAACCCGATGTTTGAAATCCACCAGGTGATGTCCATTAACAGCCACTTTGAACTGCTGGCCCTCACACAGAATTATGATCTGCACAAATATAATAAATCTATGAGTACAACAGTGCAGACACAGAAACACATCTATTTTATGTCATACCTCAAAATACTGTCCAGGAGCAAAGGGGAAGAAGTCCACCCTGGTCTCCTCAGGACCCCAGCAATCAGAAAGCAAAGAATTTCTCACAAACACTTGTTTCTTCAAACGAGGATTCAGGTGAAGAGCGATGTCACTGCTTCCTGCCCGTCGCAGGTTAATACAAAAACTAAAACAAGACGCATTATGAAAATGGATGCATCATAAGCATAAAACAAGCAGCCCCTGAAATACTGCACCTCTTTCCATTCTGGTGAACTTCTCCTCCAACAGTGATGATCCGTCCAACACTGAGGCCTTTCACCAGCTCCTGTCTGAAGGGAACAGCCTGTACAACAACAAATGATTACAACTTTAAAACCTTCAGCTGTGATCATCAGCTGATACATAATACAACACAACTCACCAAGTCACCTCACGAGGACTCCACAGGCTGAAACACAAATAAAAGTCCACTTTACCACAGCCGAACGTCTGCTGTCAGACAGCACCACTCAGATCACTGCTGCTCTTACGTGGCTCTCAGGGCGAACGCTGGCTGCAGGACAAACCGAGCTGGCGGGGAAGATGCCAACAGCTTGAACTTTGACCTTTCCAGATATGGAAAGTGTGTCAACGCGGTCCAGCTCCACCCTTTGTTTGTACTCCAACACGTGTGCTCCGTTCACAGCCACCTGAACAACAAAGCAGACCATCACAGGACCTTTACCTGAACCAACACCATCACATCGGACCGTAGCAAACACGGGTACAGACACTGAGCACAGTTCCTCCACCTTGAACGAGTCCTTTGTGACAAGGATGACGATCTCAAACGACCCCCCCACAGCGAAGGGCGTCCGGTGCAGGATCTCCTCTCGGCCCCAGCGCTCGCGCTGCAGCGTGTTGCAGACGATGGACGGCGACCTCCCAAACCGGGGGTTGAAGTGAAAAGCCACATCGGCCCGAGGCTTGACGCTGCTGCCGCAGGTGAAGTCCACCTGGAACCTGCAGACAACAGAGACTCAGGCTGAGCACAGACAGGACCACAACGACCACCCAGCGACACACTCACCTGTCAGCATCAGACGGCACCAAGCCCTGGATCAGAACCATCTCCCCGGGGAGCAAACCGCCCATGATGGTCCCAGCAAAGGGAACAACCTCAGGAGACAAAGCATCATATTTTCAAAATGATAATAACGATAATAATAATAAGATCAGTTTCATTACGTCAACGTTTATGCCGAACACTGATGCGCGATTCCTGACGTCTGAAAACGATCACTGTGATGAACTAAACGCATTTAAAGCCGGGCTCCAGTCACTGGCTCTCATTAAACGTTACAGTTCAGTTCAGCTCGGACGTCACTGCTCCTGGTGACATTACTAATAATTCTTGGGAGACGAGTTACTTCCCTCTGAGCTGCTGCAGCTTCTTTCTCAGTCAAGTTCACAGTAGAACCGAGCAGCCGGGTCGACTACTTCCTGGGCCGGTGCCCACATCTGCAGCACAAATCAGCCTTTTTCACTTAGTGAAACCAGGTCAAACTGTCTTTCACGGATCCATTGGCTTTACTTTCGTGATAAACATTCCCAGAACCGAACTCACAGTAATTCAGACCGTGACTCAACTAACACCGCTTCAGCTCGGCACTAAGTCCAATTTACGTACAAGTCAGTGTTTTAAGACGCCTCGACCAAACCCAGCAGCGCTTCTCGGAGGAAAGTTAGGTGTTGTCCGAAGCGGAACCGAACCTCTAACATTAATTAAGAACCGAGACCACGACGAGTCCAAACACACAAGCTCCAGATAAAGACGTAAAAACTTACTGGGTTCAGAAACGTCTGTCTCAGGTTCGACACCGCCATGTTCAGGTCCAGCCCTGCCGCGGTCTCACGGCTGTTTACGACGATCGCTTCCTCATCTGACGTCATCACGGACGAGACAAACCGAGAGAATCGCGGAATGCTCGTCACCTTCTCGTGTCTGTTACTACTAACATCAAATATTTTCAGCTTGACGCAACCTGGCCTGATCAGAGATAAATAAAAACAAACAAACAAATAAATAAAGCTTCAGCTTGACGCAACCTGACCTGATCAGAGATAAATAAACACAAACAAACAAATAAATAAAGCTTCAGCTTGACGCAACCTGGCCTGATCAGAGATAAATAAAAACAAACAAACAAATAAATAAAGCTTCAGCTTGACGCAACCTGGCCTGATCAGAGATAAATAAAAACAAACAAACAAATAAATAAAGCTTCAGCTTGACGCAACCTGGCCTGATCAGAGATAAATAAAAACAAACAAACAAATAAATAAAGCTTCAGCTTGACGCAACCTGGCCTGATCAGAGATAAATAAACACAAACAAACAAATAAATAAAGCTTCAGCTTGACGCAACCTGGCCTGATCAGAGATAAATAAAAACAAACAAACAAATAAATAAAGCTTCAGCTTGACGCAACCTGGCCTGATCAGAGATAAATAAAAACAAACCAACCAATAATTAAAAGCTTCAATTTGACCCTGCAGATGTAACGTCGCCTCATTAAAACACACGTAAATGAATGAATGATATAGATGAACACATTGCAGTTCATGACATATTTCTATATAATTAATTAATCAGGCCTTTTGGATCATTTGATCATTATTGTAGCACACGCCTGAATTTTGTTCACACACGAAAATGATCCGTCAACACACATGTTATTTCCACATTTACTGTAACAATATATGTTAACATTAGTGATTAGAATCGTTTCTAGCTGTACCTCAGGAAGGATTTTCTGCAAGATTGGATAAGATGAGATCATCCTTTACTGATCCCACGTTGGGGAAATTCAATTGTTACAGTAGCTACAGATAATAGGCAGAGCAAAAAGGCAGAAATGTGCAGAGTGAAAGATTTACTATATTTACAATAGAGTGAAACATACAGCGTGTGCAGGCTGTTGGACTGGTTGTGGACTGAAGGCTCTGTGGCTCCTTCCTGCTCGGATTCTGGATCAGTCTCCGCTGAAGGAGCTGCTCAGAGCCTCCACTGTCTGACGCAGTGAGAAGCGTCGTCAGCTTAGCCAACAATGGCCGAGTCCTCTGAGAACTTCTGGATGTGACAACTGCTGGGGTTGTGTGTGAAGAGGAACAGTGAGAGAACCGTCCCCTGAGGAGCCACCACCTCAGACCACAGTTGGTAGCTTCACATCCTGTGGCCTTGGTGAGGAATCAGTTGTCCATCCAGCCTCCAGGTGAGTCAGCGCCCGATGCAGCAGGTAGATGACGGCGTCGTCCACTACGATGTTCGGCCTGTAGGCAAACTGCAGCGGGTCCATCGCTGTGCTCGCCACAGAGCGAAGGAGGCTGAGGATGAGCCTCTCGTGGTCTTCATCAGGTGGGAGGTCAGGACAACTGGTGCGTTGTCTTAGGAACCACAGGACAGGCACCGTCTCCAGACTCAGGTTAAACATGTACGTGACCGTCTCACAGAGCTGGTCAGCACGGTTTCTGACCTGGACTGACGCCGTCTGGACCTGCAGCTTTCCAGGTGTTTAGCTGCCTCAGTTCTCTCCTCACCTGGTCTGATGTTAGGGAGACGGGGATGGTGGTGCTGGCAACGATGGGCTGTTAATGGAGGAGGATGGTGTGGGTACAGCTGATGTGTGAAGTGGAGGGTCTGGAGTCAAATCTGTTGAACAGGTTCTGGTCCTCACCAGCCGTCCCTGCTCCTCTGTCCGTGGAGATGGTCTTCAGGCCTCCCACACATCTCCAACGTTCTCCTGCTCCAGCTCCCTCCTGTAGCTGCTCTTGGCCAGATTTTATATTTGAGTTCATGCTGAACTCTCCTCGCTGTCCCCTGAGTTAAAGCCCTAATCTTCTCCTGTAGCAGGCCTTAAGCTCAGGGGTCACGGGTCGGTACCGAGATCTCTACACAGAAGCTGACGTAGACATTAGTTTGTTGTTTGACTTAAGCAGCTGCTTCTCTTCTCTGTATTTGAGGATCATCATGAATTGTCAGCAAAACATTTCAGATTTATTAAATCTCAGAATTCAACCATTACTCGATTCATTTAACTGGTCAAGTGTAAAACGTGGAAAGAACGTCAGAGAAATGAACAGAACAAACAGATCCAGAACCCTTAAAGTACAGTTGACTTTATTACAACACCTACACTCAAACCCAAACTAAAAGCCATAAACCTAAAATAAAAACATGCTAATATAGCAGATATTAAATAAAACAGCCATACACAGTTTAAATAGTGAGAAACGAGGCAGGGTTCCAGTCCAGCAGGAGTCAAGTTCATCCTCCTATTTCTGGACAGAACCCTGGGCTGCAGTGCCCATCACCATCTGAACCACTAATTCATTCATCCTGCAGCTCAACCAAACTAAGACATCAAACCCGGTCCATCAGAACCCATAAACACAGTCCATGTTCCACGGGGTCCTCAGAAGTCAGCGTCCAGCCTGAACGTGTTGTCCGTGGGGCCTGACATCACGCCCATCCGCTGGTACTCGCCCACGCGCTTCTCAAAGAAGTTGGTCTTGCCCTCCAGAGAGATGTTCTCCATGAAGTCGAACGGGTTCTCCACCCGGTACAGCTGCGGATGGGACACGAGAGTTACAAGCACATTCACAGCGACACTCAAGCGCGGGCCGGGTTCGGTCTGTTCAGACGGCGTCTGTCTCGCGCTGCCGTTGCTCCGCCAGCGAACCACGCGTCCTCTGAGCGGAGCCTGCAGCAGCGCCCAGCCCCCATCACCGGCTGAGGTCCGTACCCCTGCGCGTCTCATCATCACAGCCCTACCTCCCTCTACAGATGATCAGCTAAAACTAGGACACGAGGTTCTGATGAGCTCACCTTGGAGAAGCCCAGCTCCACCAGCAGTCGATCTGCCACAAACTCGATGTACTGCTTCATCAGCTCACAGTTCATCCCAATGAGCTTCACGGGCAGAGCCTCCGTCAGAAACTCCTGCACACAAACGGTCTCACGTCAAGCGGCGGGTAAGCGGCACCGACGCACACGGTGCCAGCACCAACACCCACCTGCTCGATCTCCACGGC
Organism: Macropodus opercularis; assembly: GCA_030770545.1. Lineage (NCBI taxonomy): Eukaryota > Metazoa > Chordata > Actinopteri > Anabantiformes > Osphronemidae > Macropodus > Macropodus opercularis. Next base: position 356,398 of record CM061112.1, on the reverse strand, counting down.
GTTCCTGACAATGGCGGTGACCGTCTCCACGGAAGGCTTCTTCAACAGGTGTTTGAACATCAGACACGCAAAGTCACAGTGCAGGCCCTGAAACCAGTCAACAGTCAGGCTGGTGCCACACACAGCCGCCCAATCACGTTACTCCCATTAGACCCACCTCGTCTCTGCTGATCAGCTCATTTGAGAAGGTCAGACCTGGCATCAGCCCTCGCTTCTTCAACCAGAAGATGGCAGCGAACGAGCCGGAGAAAAAGATTCCCTCTACAGCCGCAAACGCCACCACGCGCTCACCTACGACGGCCACGACACAAGTGTTAGTACACAACACGCTGTGCGAGACAACGCGCGGGGGTGGGGCTTACCATAGGCGGCGCTCTTATTGCCAATCCAGTTCAGAGCCCACTCGGCCTTCTTCCTCACACACGGCAGGGTCTCAACGGCATTGAACAGGTATTCTCTGGGGGGAGGGAGCACAACATCAGCACACACACACAAGCCATCAGCCCAACACACCCAGCACAACCACGCTCACCTCTCCTGGGGGTCCTTGATGTACGTGTCGATGAGGAGGCTGTACATCTCAGAGTGGATGTTCTCCATGGCGATCTGGAAACCGTAGAAACATCTGGCCTCCGTCACCTGCACTTCCTGAGTGAACCGCTCCACCTAGTGGCCAAACAGCAGCAGTCAGACATTATCTGACCTCGCGTCTTTAAGATGTGTCGTCACACCGGCTGCATTTCACGGTTCTCACCAGGTTCTCATTCACGATGCCGTCGCTGGCAGCAAAGAAGGCCAACACGTGCGAAATGAAGTACCTCTCCTCGTCCTTCAGACACTCCCAGTGCTGCAGGTCCTTGGACAGATCCACCTGAACACACACGCCGGTCAGTCCACTGTGCACGGCCTCGGCCCCGGTCACGGCAGCTGCGTCACACCTACCTCCTCCGCGGTCCAGAAAGACGCCTCTGCCTTCTTGTACATCTGCCAGATGTCGTGGTACTGGATGGGGAAGATGACGAAGCGACGGGGGTTCTCCTTCAGCAGCGGCTCCTCTTCCTCGCGGCTGCTGCTCTTCGTCACCGTGGGCTGGAAAACACAAGGCCATCGCATTTCTATCACTGATCATCTGCGTATGTTGATCCGTTAGCGCCGCGCCTCGGAGCCAGCCGCTATTAGTTCAAGTCGCAGGTTTGATGGTTCCAACGGTTTTATTTCAAGTCCATTTAAAGAGCTCGTCGTCATTTCAATACAACTGGACCAGACTCCAGCAGCTGGCGGATGTTTACGGCAACAGCTGATCGTCCACGTTGGCGCCAGAACCGGCATTTTAGGCGCCACGAGACGGCGATGACGAACCCAAAGTGACAAACGCAGACTTAACGCGGGACCAGCTCGTTTGTCTGATCCGCGGCTCTAAAGCGTCGACGCTGCAGCAGATGAGGAGAAACTCACCGAAGCATCGCTGAAGATTTTCCGCGCGGTTCTGGAGGCCAGGACGCGGCTGGTGCTCAGGCTCGGAGGCTGCAAGTCCAAACATACAGAGCAGGTTCAGTCACACAAACACGCTTTGAGGACACACGACGCCTCGCTGTCACGTCCCAGCTGCAGCCGGACGCCATGAGGCTTCTCACCGTGTTCTCTTTGTCCACGGACATGTTGCTCATCTGGCCGCTCAGCGCGGTTCCGTTCTTCAGCGACAGAGGAGAGCGAGCGGACAGCATCTTGGCGTATTTAGGGGTCGAGACCAAGGCGCAAACCGAGCACAACGAGCGACTAAAACAAGCTAAAAGGCTAAAAGCTTAAAAACTAGACTACGCGCTGCTGACGGACAGGACACACTGAAGCGCCTTCTGTTGTCTGCTCGCCCTTTTATTGAAGACTTCGCGCCAGAACGCAACCAGCCAATAAGGAATGACGCTCACGTTGGCTCTTTAAACTTAGGCCAGGACGCAGCCAGTCGCCCAGCGAAGCTTCGTCACGTGACTGACCAAATAATGCGGGAATTTCAAACCTCGTCTTGTGGGTTTCAAAACCAAACAATTTTTAACGAAACGCACCGAGAGAAAAAAATGAACAAATGTTATACTGTTGAATTATTTACAGAGTAATGCAGTTAAAATGTGGATATTAATTCGTAAAGTCTCGCCGGGAATCCTAACAATAGGTTATTACTAAAAAGGCGGCGTTTCTGCCTTTACGCTAATATCTTAACGCGCGAGCCCCTTTTCTTTCCGCTTTTATTCAAGTGTCATAACAACATCCAGTGTTGACAGTGAACCAGTCTTTGCATTACTGCGCTTTTCATTGTTACCGATCACTAAGCCCTGCACACATTTACCATCACGCTCGGACATTTAAAGGCGTTAAACATCGTGTTTGTCGAATCTTGGCCCTGAAATGTCACGTCTAGCCTGCCAGACAACACGGAGCAGATCTCGGTTGCTTCCATTTCTCCATCGTCACTTCGACAGGATATAACGCTCAACTTGTTGCTTTGCCTGTTTATGGTCTTCTGTATATGCTGTACCTTGTCTTTGTTAAGGATTCAGGCTCTGGAGGAAACGTATCTGCTTCATTTTCGCTGTGAAGGGCGGAGGGGACGTGTCAGCTGTTTCCGGAAAGGCACGTTCTGATTGGCTGTTGAGAACAACCTGCTTTGGTGACACCCGCCCCTGGTGACGGGCGGATATTACTGCAGTACACGGACGTACTTCACTGGTGAAGCTGCCTTTATTCTAACACCTCCACGACATTTTATGTAGCAGCACTAAAGTTCAACTTCAGCTCTAGTATTGACTATTTATTATTATTTATTCTACTCGGTGAGTACCTTTAAGTTGAGTTCTAAATGATACTCTCTGTTATTATTTTATCTTTTGTGCGCAGTAAATTGGATTAATACTTGGACTCTATATTTAGATGGGAGAAGAAAACACAAAGACAAATCCTCAGTAAGAGAAAGGAGACTGATCGGCTGCGGTAGTTTCTTTGTGTTGGCTGCAGTACCGCGCGCCACCGCGTGATGTCCCTGTGGACGCGGTTCCGCCTCCTCCACCAGACTCCACTGCTTTTCTTTGGCTGCGGCTGAATGTCGGTCAGTAAGGCAAGTGGGCGGAGCCCCACCACACAGTCACGTGCCAGCACAACACTGTGCGCTGCCATTGGTCACGCCCCCTCGTTCTTGCCGTGTGATTGGCCGAATGCTGTTACCGGGTGGTGTGAGGGGGGAGGGGGCGGAGCTGCGGTTGTATAACCGCGCGGAAAGTGGTCGCTGTTGTCGAGCAGAAGCTTCTTGGAACGTGCGTGTGTTTATATAAAGCGGAAACAAGCTTTTCAACAAGGTTTTCCGAACAGAACAGAACCACAACACGGATCCAGGAGTCCCCCATCCCCTCAGTCAAACTCCACTTGAATCTGGTCCTTAACCGAACTAGGTGTCAACAGTAAACGTGCTACTTTGACTCCATTAGTTGTGACACCTTGTAAACACGCACAAGTTCCAGGTTGAATAAAGTGACTCATTCCAGACTTCATGGTAACGTTTTATTATAAAAGCCATATTCTTCACCATCGCTTACAGGCAAATGTTCAGAAATGGGATTATTCCAATATAAGAAGTTATCATTAAGAATAACATTTAATAACATGAGGTATTCTCTTCCTGGCTACACTATGGGCCAAATCAAGTGAAAAACAGCACTTTGTCCTCAACACATGTTTTTAAATAATAGTAATGTGTAAAGCAAAGAGTAGGTAGAGTCACAGTGAGGAATACTGTCCACTGACATTTTAAAATAGCAATAACCGTACTGTCAATAAATGCAGATTGGAATACACATAACATTCATATAGATATCAAATGTACAATATTTACAGTTAGACAAATAAACATACGTAGGCTAATAATAGAAGCACAATACCAAGGCTTTGGCAAGAAAATAACGAGTGCATACATTTAGCTAAACATGACATATACACATGAAGTAAACATGATTATACACGGAGAGAGATACAAAAACAAGCAAGATTAAAAAAATCCAGTGCAATGTCAGGTTTTTGTTGGTTTCTGTCCGTGGATGAATAGCAGCCCGTCGCCTTCATGTCTTCCTTCTCTTCCCACTCGTCTTTCGGTGCGTTTGTGGAAATTAAATGTCCTGAGCAGGGCGGGAAACTCGCTCTGTTGCAGCTCCGGCTATGTTTCCATGAATACATTTAAGTGTTCGTCCCATCTGACGTGTGGGTTTATTAAGAGGTACCACATTTCTCCAGTGAAACTGTAGATCTACACAAACTTACTGGCTTTTAAACTTTCACAAAGATTAAAACATCTCTTAAAAACTGTGCTGTCTAGTCTCTACTTGTGCTGGTTCTGCTCCACTCGCTCAGCAGACTGGGCCAGTTTGGTCCTGTCCACATGTTGGCCTGGTTCTACTCTGGCTGACTTCTTAAAGCAGTTCACCTACGCTGAAAATGCTTTTCTCCCCTGCAGATAGTTTCACTGGGCAGAGGCTTGACGGAGCCTTTAGGCGACGTCTTGGTGAAGATGCTGGTGGAACAACACAGACGGAAACATAGCCGGGGCACAGCAGGTGTTCGCTGTGCTCCCAGCCTGCGTGAATGTGATTGTGGAGTACAAAAGATCATCCTGATGTGGCTGGTGGAGCTGATTGAAACAACCCAACGCAGTTCAACGCGTAAATGTGTGGTTGTCTGGTTGCCCCTCCCCTGGGGTCCTGAGTTGGCCCTGTGGGCTCCTGATTAGTCCATTAGTTGGCAGTGGGAACCAGCACGCCAAGAGGAAGTGTGGGGCCTCTGGTTTGGCCTTTGGACAGGGCCACTTTGTTGAGGTCTGTGGTTTCAGCTGTCCACGACGACGCCCTCTTGGTGGTCATGTGCCGCCGGGCATGTTTGGTCAAGTGGTCGCTGCGCATGAAGCGCCGGTCGCACACCTTGCACACAAACTTCTTCTCGCCGGTGTGCGTCCGGCGGTGGCGGGAAAGCTCATCAGAGCGGGCAAACTTTTTGTCGCAGCCCTCCCAGTGACAGCTGAACGGCTTCTCGCCTGCAGAGAAGCAGAACAGACTCTTCATGAACACAAACGCTCTAATTGTTAGCATGGGGCCCTGAGGGTAGTGTGAACTCATCAGGGTGGAACCAAAAAGCACTAGGGTTTACCTTCCTCTTACCTGTGTGTGTGCGCAGGTGAGCCTTCAGGTGCGAACTCTTAAAATACGTCTTCTTGCAGCCGGGGAAGTTACAAACGTAATTTCGCCTGCGGGAGAAGTCGGCCTGCGAGGCGCCGCCGGCCGATCCTGACGGCATGTAAACTGGTGCCGGGGCCAGGGGCAGCAGCTTGGTGTTGCCGAGGGTCATGACGGCCTGCGGGCCCTGTGGAGGATGGGACACGGGCGGCTGGGGGACCACGAACATCACGGCCCCCTGCGGCACAGCGGAGCCCACCAGCAGAGGCTGGGCAAAGCTGGGAGGAGACTGGGGCAGGATGGGCTTGGGTCCTCCTTGAGTCTGCACCTGAACCGGAGCCTGAACGAAGGCGGAGATCATCCCGCGGCCGCTCACTGGGAACACCTGGCAGAGCACGGGGGAGACCGGAGAGGATGCTGCGGAAGACGAGGAGCGAATAAGGGGTGCCGAAGGAGGAGGAGACGCGCTCTCTGGAGACGAAGGAGGTCCAACCTTCTCCTCTGGAAGTGCTTGTGGAGCTGGTGTGGAGGGCTCTGTCAGCTGGGCGGCAGAGGGGGGAGGTGGAAGAATGCTGAGGCTGTCGGCGGTGTGCCGGATGACGCTGGTGACCATGGCTCTGCCGGCTGCAGCCACATAGGGCGGCTCCGTGTGTGGTGGAAGGGCTGGAGTCTCTGAGGTGAAGCTGTCGGGGGAGTCGCTGAGGACGTTAGGCCCATCGGTGAGCACGGGTCCCCGTCGTAAGACTGGTCTGGAGGTGGGACTCAGCATGGAGGTGGTGGTGAGGACTGTGGTGGTGGAGGCCTCAGCGAAGCTCGGACTGTGAGGCGGAGTCATACACTGAAGAAGAGAACATTACACAGTGACTACATACGTTTAAAGCTTCCTAGTTGACGCCAGTAACAGATTGGAGTCTGTTCAGAGTTTTACCAGTGAGGACAGAGCAATCAGGTCTTTGGGAGCATCCCCGCCCTCTGAGTGGAGCTGGATCGAGTCACAGGAGTCGGAGGTGGGGGTCAGCGGGCGGGGCTTGTGCAGACTTTGACCCCAGAAGCTCATGCTGACGAGCACCTCTGCAGCCTCCAGGTCGTGGTACTCGATGCACGGCTTCAGCTCCGTGGTGGCTGCCCCCCGGTCGTCCATATGGTCAACCTGAGGCACATCCAGAGGTCAAGGGTCAATTTGGAGTGAACAATGTAAACATCAAAATAGTTATCATTTGGTGACAAAAACACGAGCAGACGTAAAAACAATAAAAATAACCAATAAATGCTTCTGTCACAATCTACTGAATAGCGATTAACAATCAAAGCACAAATTATTTTTTGGGAGGAAAGAAATCCTGCCTCCAGTTTGTCTCCATAAAACTGCTGCATGGGAAAAGCTTCAAAGGGAACTTTTCAAAATCTTCCCAGTCGTTGGAGTGTGACGCGTTTCAGCCACGTTGACTCCATGATCTCACCTTCAGGGGAGTCAGGTTGCAGGAGTCATTTGATTACAGAGGCGTTAGAGCTCCATCCTTATGTACCAACGTGAACAGGTCCCGCTTTAAGTACCTGTCTACATCTAGAAAATAAATAAAATGGGACCCTTAACATACAACACAACCTGATTTCCCTGCATTCTTCTCATATCCGAATCAATCTTTTAATGTCTCATGTCATACAAACTTCACATTTATTTCAAATATCGGTTGTTCCAGATGTGCTCTCCCAGGGCCTTGTCAACAAACTCTATATGAACTATGTTCTTTCATGCTCCGAGAACTGAAAATCATGAGAAGGGTTTATTTTGCATTTTCAAAGCACTTGTAATTTGTAGGGATCCTAGAAGTGAGGGTTTAATGAGTGCTCCTCTTTTCACGGCGACTTTGGAGGGATGCCAAATGTGATCATCAGCATTTTCCTTCTTACGTAAAGTGCATTTATCAAGCGTACTATGTACTTTACCAACATCAAGACATACATGTTTTTCCTGTGTTGAGTTTTACAGCCTTCCTCGCTTCACTGCAGACTCCCAATGTATTCAGATAACTTAACATGTGACTTAAATGACTTGTAATTGCCAATAGCTAGCCAATTAACACGTTTTAAATTGGGATCCCAAATGGCTTCCATTACCACCTATAAAAATGAAGCAGGGATGCAAAATGACCTAAAACCACGGCGTTTTCCTGCTACCAGCAGGTGGAGCCGTGCTCAACTTGCCCCACATGACCCGCCAGTAGAGTCTGAATGATGGATTTCAGGAACGGTGCATGTTCTTTGTCTCGCTTTGGGAACGAAGGTGCACCACTCGTATAACTATGCATATATGACATTGTTTTTCTCACGTCAGTGTGCAAAGACAACAACCAACATGGAAATACAACCACTTTTAAAAAGTGTAGCTGTTGTTAAGTAGAAGCCAACAACTGCACACACCAAGAATAAGGAGGACAATGGGCTACTGGGCGCTTGGATAAGTTAGCTGGAATCTGGTGAATGCTCAGCAGCACGTACAGGAAGGGTGGAGGGACGGAGCGAGCCAGGGACGAGAGACCTAGATTCATAGATGGAGAGAGAGACGGGCCCCAATGCAGCCAGTAAACCATCCTCTCATCAGTACGAGGGAACCTCCCCTGTACCCAGAATAGATGCCAGATATTATACACCCCCAGAAAAAACTAAACAAACACAAGCAAAGAAGCCCCACCCCTCCGGTCTCCCACATTTACATGCACCGACTCACCCCGAGAGGGAGACAGAGGAAGAGAGAGACAGAGGTAGAGGGAGGAAGGGTCCAACAGGAAGTACCGCTGGAGAACACTAAGTCAGTGTGTAGCAGCAGACGCTCAGCGTTGTCGTGTTGTGAGTCAGTGACACACACCTGTCTGCGCCGTTAATTACTGTTCCACCTCTAACATCAGGACGTTGGTGATGTGTTGTAGTCTTTGTGTTGCTGCTTTTCTGTGTCGCACCGCTTCGCGTTCTGCCTTTGTTCTTCTCAGATGCAGCTCCGTGAACAAGCTCAGCCTGAATCTGATTATTCGACCACACTCACATTATTTATTGAGGCTGGCAGCTAAATTCCTGACTGTACAACGTGTGTTACAGCCACAGGTTCCAGCTGAATACTGTGGATATGTGAATTTATTTTGGCTGTGGACTAGACATAACGTCAGAAACCAGAGATCAATTAAAATCCAAAATAATCACAATGCCACAACATATCAATGTTCGTTTATAATAACCATTTCTACGTTTCACTGATTGTCACATTAAGCGCTCGTCATGACGTCACGCCAGGTTGTGTTGTTTAGTGTTTCAGAACAAAAGATGAGCCTGACCACGACGCTCACCGACAGTAACGTCACGAAGCATCATCGACCAGAATCGACTGGTCGATGTGCTCCTGTCAGACCCGACCAGCTCGGTTCGGCTTCGGTGCCGTCTAAACTTCATGACGGGCGACGCACTGCAGAGTCCACACAATAACACAGTGGAGGCGATAGGAAGCCCGCGTACGCGCGCTCACGTGCACGCGCGCAGGAGGCACCGGGTTCACTCTGACCTCAGATAAACCAGGCGACAGCGGCCACATACGACGCAAAGAGCCGCCGGCAGCGTCCAGCAGCGGCCGCTGAGCCGACAGCGGGTCGCGGGAGACGCAGCCACCGGCTCCGGCACAAAGTTTAGGAGAAGAACCGGCGGACAGCCGGTTCCGCCGAGCGGAGCGGACTCACCTGGCAGCAGCGCTCGGCCGTGAAGCTGAGCATGAGGACGGTCGAACCGGGGCCACAGGCGACGCAAAGTCAAGGCAGAGCCGGTGTGAGGAGAGCGGGCGTCAGCAACCAGCGTCTGGCGGCGCAGCTTCAGCTGAGAGCGGCCAAAAAACGGAAGCGACAAAAAACAAAAACACTGAAACAAAACTCAGAGCAGGCTGGCGGGTGGTAACACGCAGCCAATCACACGCAAAGGTGTAGCGGGCGCCCGCCAATCCGACGTGAGGTGGTGCGTGCGCTATACGTGGTCGAGACGCCATTGGCTGCAGCCGGGGTGCGTGGCTGTCGGGGGCGTGGCCGCGGAGTCAGCGGTGTCAGAGTAAACCCGGTGAACCCGGCAGCGCGCTCGAAGTGGGGGAAAGGTTGGGAAACAGGCGGGACCGCGACACCCGCGGGGACGCGCGGAAGAGGCATTCAGTGGACAGCCGCAGAAAATCAAAACACAATATGAAAACCCAAAATATGGAAGGAAGGATATTTAACACACAATGTACGTCTCGTTCATAAACTCATGTTGACGTCTGGACGTTTGTGTCATATTTTTCTGACTGTGTGATTGATTTGTCTGACACGCAGGAAGTTGTTTTATAGCTGGCTTTGCTCCGGTCACATCTCCCCTGGTGACGCTATGTTTTGTCGTTTGCTTTGTGTGAATGAGCTCATTAGAAAACCACAACGCTTAACCTGCAGCTGATAGTTTTCTACCTCTGACGTCAAGTATTTTGCACTTTTTCCATTGATGCACTGACTCCATTGAAACAACCCTTGAGTTTAAACGCATCCTGCTGTCGCCATGTCAACGCTCATGTAAACAGTGTCAACATTCCAGTGTCTCTTTATTCTAAACATGTAACTGAGCCGTGGAGGAGCCTCTGCTTCACTAACTCGGTGCCAGTCCTGCTGGTTTCACGGCATCTCGGCCCAAACTGAACCAGTGCAGTCCTGGGAGGTTGTCCTTCACGTGCTTGCGTCGTCTCAGACATGTGCGCGTTAGATTCTGTTAAAGAGAGAAAACTAAATGCAAATAAAGTAGAGCCAGTGGAGAACAAAGAGGAGCAGCCGGAGCCTGCAGCTCTGGAGGCCCTCCACCTATTCCCTTATTGTTGTCTTCCTGTTACATTTTTCTCTCTGCCGTCCTGGAGGTCCAGCTCCTCCTCGGCCCCTCCCCACCGGGCGATGAACCCGGGGACTCCTATGCGCCGAGGTTGTAAACAGCCTCTCTCAGGGCGGGGCTAAAGACAGCAGCCCCCGTCCTCCTGCCACGCACCGGATCCGTGCACGCCGGCCCAGCGCCGGCTCCTTTTGTTGTGGCTGCGAGTTAACCCTTCACGCTGCTGCAGGTGGAGCCTTCATCATCGTCATCGCGATCTTGACATGAGCCGAGCTGGAGGGGAGGAAGGAAGGTGGAGATGAGTTGGGTTGTGGCTGTGCGTCATTCTGCAGACAAAGGATTTGTTATCATGAAGCCTCATCCATCCGGGTTTGATTGACGGTGGGCCCGGACGGTCCTGATGCAGCCCGACACAGAACCACAGAAACAGCGAGATCAGAAGTGTAAACTCAGCGCACACTCGGAAAGAGGCAGAAACTGGGACAAAGCAGGATCTGGCAGCAGCCAGGGGTGACGCCAGTTCATTTTCATTTTCAAGTTCAGCGAGGTTGAGAAATGAAAAAAGGGAAAAAGATAAACACGGACGGGCGGTTTCCAGGCAGAAAACACTCGCTGACTTGTGCAGGAGGAAACCGCAGCCAGACCCCAGAGCCCAGCAGCTGTTTGCAGGATGAAGTCAGAGGGAGGAACCTGCAGCTCAGCCTCAACGCCAAACCAGGAAGGAAAGAAGGAGAAAACACCAGGCTCCGAAGCTACACCACCAACAGCACAAGGTTCCAGTTCCTGCCCGTAAACGCTGCTCAGTGGCACTAACACCAGTCCCCACGGCCAGTTAACAACTAGCAGAGCCATCCTCACACTTCTGAGCGTAAACGCTTTGCAGAAAGATAACGTAACAGATAACAACACAGCATCCGATAAGACCCTGATCAGAGAAACAGCTTCACTGTGTCACTGGCGCCGTGTTTTAAAGTTACGATGGCGGCTCACAGCAGGTTCCTATGGGCCCTGCAGAAACACATCTGTGAGACAGGAACGGAGCCGATGACAGACGGGACGAACAGGAGACTCGTGTTGTCTTTGTCCAATGACGACACGTCTGAACTATAATAATTCAGTTCTCATGGAAACGAGGGATGAGGTTACGACCCCCGAGCTGAGGCATCAGCTTGGACAGAGAGGACGTTTAGTGACGAACCCCATTTTAAAGATCTGGGTCAAAGCAGGCAAAGTGGAAACGCGTCAAAGGCGTCAGCTAAGGAGTCGAAGGGAGGTTTCGAACTTGAATGAGAATTTATGGACTACAGTTGGTGGAAACAGGCCTGAAGGTTTGTTCCGCTGCTCGCCATTGGTCTGTTTGGGTGGTTCGTAGAAGGGGCTCGTGTTACTGCAGGGTCAGAGGTCGTCCCTGCTTCAAAGAATCAGAGCTCCAGGAACTACAACCCCCAGGCTGGGTTTAAGTCCAGTCTTCAGCCTGGATTTTTCCCAGGTTCTGGGCTCAGGCTGCTACTATTCTGACTCCCTTGGTTCTGAGTTCTGTGTTTGGTTGGAACCTGCCTGGAAAATTCCTTCAATAAAATTAGAAAACTTCAATAAAACTGTTCCCAGAACCCAAGTTTACTCCCAGTCAAAGTGTAGTCTATGAATTTAGATTGGGTTTGGGTTCAGGTCATTTTCTAACCTCAGTCCCTGAGATGTTCTGGCTTTGTCCTGTGACTCTTGGGTCTAGAACACGTCAGCGTTGGAGGGACAGTGGGACCTCATCCAGCCTTGTGTGAGGAGGGTCGGCTCTAAAATGTGGGTCAGAGCAGGACGAGGCCGGCGGTGCAGCGAGTTCAAAAAAATAGTTTCTCCATCTGTTCATCAACGTGAAACATGCAAAAAGTGTCTGAACTCAGATTCACTTTACAGGAGGCAAAATGTCAAAGAGCCTAAATAAGAAGTTCTGTTGTGACTTGACGTGACTCATGTGAAAAGAACATTTAACCAACAGAACTAAACTGAAGCAATTACTGATGGAAACATATCCTGTTTACGATGATTTTAATGTTTTCATTCATGAGAATGTTTTTGTTGATCAGAACATTTGAAACCTTTCTTCAAACCCGTCACTAACCTGACGCTGTTACGCTTAATGTAGTGGAATCACTTTACTGAACACTAAACCTCAATGTGCTGAACAAGGACATGTCTGAATTAAAAACTGGCTCCTTCTGTCCTTGTGGTTTCCACTCTTGGTTTGACTTCAGACGGGACAACCAGGCTGCAAACGTCAAACGATACAGCCAACAGTTTAATTCAGTAATATTCAATGACAAACAAACGCCAACATTTCTTGTTCTAAACTATTTATGGATCAACACGTTCACTCAGGCAGCAGCCACGTTCAAGACTGTTGCTAGGCAACTTCACAGCGTTGGACATGTTACCATAGCAATACTACAGAGGCCAACATTACCACGGTGACCACAGGGACGGCATCATGTCCTCAGATGACTCCAGTTCTCCCCAACCTGCTTCACGGCGTGGTTTCGTTTCTTCCTTGTTCAGCTTTTTAAAAACTCTCGTGTTCATACGTTTGGTTTCTCTGCTTCATAGCTGCAACATACTTTTTATTGATTTCACTGAATTGGTCTGTGAAATCATTATTTATGAGCCACATGTGGGACAACTTCAGCGCTCGACTAAACTGCGGTTGAGATACTTTTACTTGAGTCTTTGTAATGAAGATAATACATTAACATATTGACAGAATGCATTTGATTGTAGGGTTTTGGTTTTTGTCAGTAAAGTAAGATGATTGTATGTTTTGAACTAAGTCAAACTTTAATGGGTGGAACCTGCAGCGAGTGTCGCCTCCTGCTGGTTTGCTGGTGTCGCTGTCGTTTCTTTGTCTGCTCACCAGCTTGAAAAACAGACAAAGCCACAAACTCTGGAAGCAGCCGAGCTCCGCTCCGCTTGACATCTTCCTTGAAAGTCAGTTTATTCTTACTTATGGGGGACGACGTCAGCATCTGTTGAGTTTAACGGAGCCACGGACTCAACCAACGTTTTTATTGTGAAGGTGAAATGATCTTAGAATCTTTTGGAACGTTTCCGTCTCGTGGTTTTCTGGTCCTGGTTCAGGTCCACATCCTCAGCTGACCGTCCGGTGGGCGTCTTAGTGCTGAAGACCCATCTCTCCACCGCCAGCACCTCCTCATACAGGTAGGCCGGTGTCACGTCCAGCAGGAAGGAGAAGAGCTGCAGCAGCCAGACGAACGACCGCGGCATCGTCGCCTCCACGTCCGAATAATGATTCTTGCACTTCCTGTGGAGGCGGACAGAACCTCAGTACGGGAGGAACCCGTTTGAAAGACACGTCAAACATGTTCCCAGTACTCGATGTACATCTGCCGAGTCCACAGGAAGCCGGACCTACCTGGGGTCACAGGCTCTGAGCGCAGGGTGCCAGTACGCCGAGTTAGATGCCGTCTGGACGTTGTGCTTCAGGGTCACGGTTGAGTCCAACTTCTGATGGTGCAGACTGGGACCATCAGCTCCATCCTCGTCCCCCCAGCAGAACCTAAAGCTGGACGGATCAGCGCGCTGGACTCCCACCGGGCAGGAGGACAGCTTCTGGAAACAGGCCTGGACCTGCTCTGCTGTTCCTGCAGAGACCAGACAAAACCATTTTAGTCCAGTTATTTCTTTACTACAGGTTCGGCTCCAGTTTCCATTCACTGTAAAACCAAGTCACATTAACTCACTTTTCTGCTTCATCACGATACTTTTGTCCGTCCTCCTGGACAACAGAGGCTTCTTGGCCTTCCACTGTTTCCTGTGGATGAAACAGAGGGGAAACAGAACCACTCAGGGGGCCGGAACCAGCCACTAAGACAGAACCACTGCATCACACTAACTGTGTCATGTGAACCTGAGGAACCTGCATCAACTTCAGGTCAGATGGATCAAACACGTTCGATTCGGATCAACACCACCAGACAAACACTTTTCTATGCTGTGGTTGTTTTTTTTCTGAACGTATAAACATTCTAACACATTCAATTTAAAAGGCAGTTTTTAGACACAAACGAGTAAGCAAAGCATCAAATTCCATCTGGACCACAGATAAAACTGGTCCAACAGTACCTGGCTACGTAGTGGAGTCTCCTGTGCTGTGCTGTGATCAGAGCGGCCTGCATCAGTCGGTACCATCTCCTCAGGCTGAACATGGTTCCTGTCACACCCAACAAAACAGAACCAAGTTATTGGATCACAGCTGGTGATCTGAGGTGTGACCCGTTTTCGTTTCACGGACCAGTACAGAGGTCATGAACCAACCTGAGTCGTCGTGGTCTCCAGCTTCATTGGACAAATTCCTAAATCACAAAACAAAAACCACGTCACATGCTGCAAGACCAGCGCTCGCTGTGTCCTGTGTGCGGTTCTGTTACCACTCGGTGTGGTCGTCCAAGCCGAAGAGGACCTTCATGGTCACGATGATGAGGGCGACACTCTGGAGGTCGAACCGCGGCAGGGAGGGATGAGAAACCGGGTCGAATGCATGGAGCGCGTATTCTGCCATGCCGGCGCGCTCCAACAGCCGGCAGACCCACGGGTGGAGCTCGTCTGGGGACACAAGAAGTCAGTACCAGTGTACGGAGTTCTACTGGTAGCAGTGATGTATCAGTGGAGCTGGTACCGGGCAGGTTGGCATCCGTCAGGTAGCGCAGACTCAGCAGTGCTGAGTGCAGCAGACTCTGACGGCCGATTGGCGGAAAAGCAGGAAGCTGCAGGAACAGCAGCAGACCCTGAGCCTCCTTATGCAATGTCTGGTGGGTCGGGACACTCTGGGAAAACAGACACAACAGCCGGCAAACGTCCTGGATCACTTGTGCAGGATGTCGTTTATAGATTAGCGTGTCTTCTCAGTTTCTGACCTCGACTCTGAAGATGAACACGTCTTTGCCGTCCAGCTTCATTTCTTCAGGAAGTTCTTCGTAAGCGTTCACATATGGGACGTGACCTTCATTCACCAACCTGAAAACAAGTACCCACTAACTCCAGCACTTTCCGGGACAGCCTTGGAGAGGATCCAGGTTTTCAGCTGTTACCTGAGAAGGTCACTGAGCGTCAGCGGCTCTCGGCTCCAGACCAGAGCGAGGTGGATGAGAGCCAGAGTCTTCTTCATAGTCATTAGGCCGCGGTTCCGCTTCATCCGAGGACCCAGGTAGTTACCAGCGTCCGCCGACCCTGACAACTGCGACCAATCACTGGAGCTCTCTGACAGGATAAAGGAGACAATCACTTGAAGAATCTCAGTGCTGCCAGCGCACACCGACGGGTCCAGTCCAACACACAAGCGACACATGATGACGGGAGGAAATGTGCAGGTTTAATCCAGCAGTTTGTTGATTCCCCTCTACCTGCATTGGATCCCGCAGTGCTCGACAGGTTCGTCTCTCCGCCGGTCTCGCTGACGGACGTGACGGCTGACTCAGCTGCACTGTCCGTGTCAGAATCCAGAGATCGCTGAGGAAAGAGGTGTGAACCTTTTGAATAACGACTGACTTCCGCCTCCCACTGGTGAGAGCAAGGACGAGCAGCAGTCAGTCTGAGGTCGTCTTCCTGTGTCACAGCTCTATTGTTTGTTAGAAACAGTTACATGACATATTATATGATGATTATTAACAATCACCTGGTTTCATTTTAAAAACCATAGTGTCTGTCTTCAGCCCAAACAGACACTATGATTTAATGGACACAGTCCACAATTGAGCATTTACTGAATTGATCAGTATCACTCAAAACTAAACAGAATTCTTTTTGGAGAAGAACCATCCAGACTGTCTGGGAAGCAGCAAACAAGACAACGCGTTGGGTTTGGTTTCAGAGACTCTGAAACATTTAGCTTCACGTGGTAAAAAGTTACAAAAGCTCAATAACTGACCAGCTTAAACTTGGAGCTTCTCACTGGGTTGTTGGTGTAGGCCTGTCGACTCCTCTGCAGGTAAAGTCTCCACAGCGGACACAGCACCTTGTCCTGAAATGACACACTGGCATCAGAACTGCAGAGTCCACAGTTTATCCAGGTTTAGGGAAGAAACCGACCTTAAAGTGTGGACTGGCTCCCAGTTGGACCAGAGCATTGGCCTGGTTCATCAGGATGAACTGGAAACCCTCACAGACCATCCACTGACGACCTCCCTCTGAAAACCCAAACCACAAATGTGTCACAACTAAAACAAGTCAAAGCAGACCAGTCTACAGACACACTCCATTCAATATCAACATCAATAAACCTGACTATATGTGAACAGCAGAAACACCGACCAGGCCTCTTGGTTCTGGATCCTCTGCCGATGGTGGAGACCCTGGTGGAACCGGGTGCGATGCTTGTGTCCACGACCTCTTTGGTTCTCTAAGAACATAATCAAAACAAGCTCAGGTTCACAAAGAAGAACGCGAGGAAAGCAGATGATACATCGGAAGGAAATAATTACAGACACAAAAGATCTTTTAGTGGTCACACAAACCGCCTTTCTGCAGTTGTACTATACCTCGATGACATTGTGACAACATCTGCAGTAGAAGCGACCCTCGTCTGTAAGTCCCCAGTCCACAGCCGAGCACTGAGCGCAGGGCTCCCGGTACCAGGCCTGGACACAGACCGATTCAAATCACTCGTAGTTGTTAGAGTTTGTGGATCAAAAGAAATCAAACCTCCGTGACTGGATTAACTCCTGCTGTACAGCCTTCTGCTCCATTAGCAGTGAGGGTGTGGAATCATTTCAGGACTAGGAATCCTTTTACGTTAGACCTTGTTAAGGGGTGTGACGAAGCTAACGCGCTAACTACTCAAGTAGCACAAATGAAAAACCCGTGTTACCGTGTGCTCGTCGTCCATGCTGCCGTTTAAAGCTTTAAAACATTCCAATTCTAAAGTTCTAACTGTTCGTCTACAGCTTGTTCTCGGCGCCACACGTGGAGGATGTTTGGGTTCACTTCTTCTCGATCTGGGGTTTCCGGAGCGCCCCGGTGACACTCCGCTCTCTGCTGCCTCCTCTGGCCAAGCGAGGGGCTGCAGCCACTGCAGCCGCGGCGCCGAGGTCGCAACGTCCGGTCTTTATCTCGTTAAGTCGGAATAAAATTACACAACAGAAAGAAAAGTTAGCTTAGAAAAGCGTAACGTGGCGAGTGGATTCACATACAAGCCCGTTATTTGTGTACCGTCTCCGGGCTGTGTGTGTATAAACTGTGTATCACATCTGCTAAACACTCAGCTGAGGCTAAACGGCGGCGTTAACTGTTGTATGATTGACTCTGTGTAACAGTTGGTTTCAGTTTCTTCCCGTGGTGGTAATATTTAGTATTGTAACGGCGGGAGGCTTTGGAGCAGAAGCTAACTAGCCCTGGCTAACTGTTGCAACTAAGCTAACGGCTAGCTCAGGTACTAGCAGGCTTAAGCTAGAGCGAACCACTCGTCAGGGGGATGCGAGAACGTTTGTGCCCCGTACACTAAGCGTCTCGAACTACTCCAAACAAAGCACAGACAACTCTTGCCTTTTAACAACTACCTCCAACGGAGGTGGCTGAGCTTTATTTCGAACACCACGAATGTTCGGTTACCGGTGGGGGGTCACTGCCACACACAGCACCCTCCCACACGGTGCCGGCAAAAACACACACAGAACCATTACCCAGCGTTCCCCTGGGCCGAACGCACCAGCGACCTGCTGGGTCGCTACAGTATTTTCCGCTGTGGTAAAAGCGGATTGGATGAGATCAGCTGTTATAAATAGAGCGTCCAGATGTCGGTGTTATTCTCCTGCAGCACGCGCACGCGCTCACGTTCAGTTTGTGCTTGTTGTCCAGCTAATGTCATAAGCAAACACGCTACGTATGACGTCACGCGAGTTGTTTCGGACACTTTTCAGATTCCAACGTTAAATCACATGTTTGTTAAGTTCAGTGTAAGACAACAGTCATGCGGGTTTTCAAAATAAAGCGTTTCTTGGGAAAAATGTGTTTTCCTTTGTTTTGACCTTATTTATTTAGAACTTCAAAGGGATTGCATTTTACGCCTGCTCCTACTACTCATAGCAGCAATGATAAGTAGTAGGAAGAGGAGACACGCGCTACTTCGTGGCATATTTATGTACTCGGACTGGCCGTTGGTGGGTTTCTGCGCTTTTACTGTGAAAACAGCCACTTCCGCCTCGCAGCTCTCGGCAGCCTGACTCGACTGAGGTTCGTCTTCCTGGTTTTTCGCCTCAACAAGTGACTTTTAATGTGGAGCCACCGAACCTTGATCCAGACATGAGGCCGCAGCTCGGATTCCTCCTCCTGACGCTCCATGCGGTTCTGTCTGCGGAGCAGCAGGACTTCAGTAAGTACCTCAGCCAGGTTCGGATCGCGGACGGGTCAGAAACTAGAAGGTCCGGAGCCATCTAGTCAGAGTCTCAGCGTTGGTTTCACTTTGTTGTTCGTCGGTCGTTCATGCCTCAGGTCAGAGTCAGAAGAAAACTCGGAACCACTGGGTCTCGAAGCTGAAACGTTCATTTAAAGGTTCAGGGACTTTGTCTGTCATGAGTGAGTTTGTTTATTGTCCGTATCAACAGACAGAACTTTCAGAACCACTGGTTCCCAACACAAACTTTTTTGTTCTTTCCTGACAGAACCAGGCGTTTACTGCAGGAACCCACATTACTGATGATTCTGCTTCTGGTTCCTCCTCAGCTCCTCTCAGGTCGATGCTGGACGACTTCGACGTGCTGCCTCTGTCCAGCCTTCAGACCCACTCTGTGCGGCGCCGAGACGTCCAAACTCAGACTCATGTGGAGAAGCTGCTCAGCTTCAGCGCCCTGCGGAGGTCGGCACCGCGGTCCAACGGGTTCTAGTCACTTTAGGTCCACGAGGCCAAGCTCAGAAAACATGTGGTTTGTGTGCAGGCAGTTCCGTCTGTACCTCCGGACCAACGACGCGCTGTTCACCGAGGATTTCAGAGCCGTGGTCGTGGACGAGGACGGCGGCGAGAGGATCCACACCGTCAACAGACACAACTTCTTCACCGGACACGTCATCGGTAAGAGCTCGTCACATTAGACCCGGTGCACAGGTTCTGATGTATGTGACGCGCGCTTCTCTCTGCGGCTCCTCTGTGGACTCTGAGGTTCTGTTTTCCAGGGGAGGAGAACTCTCGGGTCCAGGCTCACATGGATGAGCACGAGTTCTCCGCTCGCATCGTGACGGACGAGGGCGAGTTCAACGTGGAGGTGAAGTAGCAACAGTCAGATACGATGCGAGACGCGTGGCGGCGCCTCACGCCGTCCGTCCTCTCTCTTCCTGTCCTCAGCCCCTGTGGAGGTTCACGCCGGCGCCGCCCGACGGCCGTCTGCTGGTCTACCGCTCGGCGGACATCAGGGACGTCGGCCGTCTGCAGCGGCCTTCGGTGTGTGGCTACGTGACCTCTGACCCCAGCCACCTCCTCCCTGACAGCGTTAGAACGGCCGTGAGCGAGGACGACGGTCAGTGGCCCTGGAAGCCGACGGGATTCAGGTGGTCGCTCACGTTTGACGAGCGTTTCCCGTGTCTGTACCTAGAGTCTGGATTGAGGACGAGGCGGCAGCTCCACGACCACAGGAAGAACACCTGCCCCCTGCTGCTGGTGGCCGACCACCGCTTCTTCAGGCACATGGGTCGGGGGGAGGAGAGCACCACCCTTAACTACCTGGTGAGGACCCAGTTCAGACGCAGCCGGCTTCGTTTAGCAGAGTTTAACAGCGACTGCGTTTCAGATCGAGCTGATCGATCGAGTAGACGACATCTACAGAAACACGTCCTGGGGCGACGGCTTCGTCGGTTACGGTGTCCAGATCCAGCAGGTGAGCCGACCCAGACCGGAGGACAGACGGGCCGCCGCTGACCGCTAACCGCCTGTGTCTCCTTCAGATCATCATAGAGAACAGTCCGACTCCCGTGGCTCCGGGGAAAAGTCACTTCAACATGAGGGGAAGTCCAGTGGAGGGCAGGAAGGTGTGGGACGTCAAGAAGCTGCTGGAGGTAAGTCCGTAACCCACGCTGCACCTGCGTCCGTGGACACGTCCTCAGCTCGTCTGTGCGCCTTCGTGTCCCTGCAGCAGTTCAGCGTGGACATCGCAGAGAAAGCGTCCAACGTCTGCTTGGCTCACCTCTTCACCTACCAGGACTTCGATGAAGGCACCCTGGGCCTGGCCTACGTCGCCCCGTCCAAACTGGACGTTCCCGGAGGCCTCTGCTCCAAAGGTGGCTCCCGCCGCTCCCATCGCCAGAAGTACCATCGGTTGTGAGGCGTTAATACTCGGTGTGTTTGTGTCCGTGTTCTGCAGCGTGTCCGTCTTCTACGCATGAGCAGAGGAGCATCTACCTGAACACGGGCCTGACCAGCACCAAGAACTACGGGAAGACCATCCTGACCAAGGTGGGCCGGGCTTCAGTCCGACTGTGAAGCTGAGCTCGTTGCTTCAGTTTTTCATGTTAGAGCAGATTAATAAACGTTACTGGGTAAATGTTGAGTGTTGGTACCGAACAATGGAAAAGTTTGTTCCTCTGGTGTCACCTCTACAGGAAGCGGACCTGGTGACCACTCACGAGCTCGGTCATAACTTTGGGGCGGAGCACGACCCAGACGACATGGCGGACTGCGCCCCGCGAGAGGACCAGGGGGGGAAGTACGTCATGTACCCCATCGCTGTCAGCGGAGACCACGTCAACAACAAGGTGCTGGATCCAGTTCTGGTTCTGTGAATGTCTTTTGAAATGTTCCAGTGAAACATCGGCTTAGTGGCAAAGCAGAACCAGAACCCCTGGTCTGTGTAGTCCAGAACCGAACGTGCGGGTCTGTGTCGTGATGAACTCTCATCGTAAACTCGTGTGTCCAGCTCTTCTCCAACTGTAGCAAACGCTCCATCCTGAAGCGCCTGAAGACGAAGGCCCAGTCCTGCTTCAAGGAGCGGAACACCAACGTGTGTGGAAACTCCCGGGTGGAGCAGGGCGAGGAGTGCGACCCCGGGCTGCTGCACATCAACTCGGATCGCTGCTGCACCGACAGCTGCAAACTGAAGCCCGGAGCTCGGTGCAGGTCAGAGACGTGTTCGGTCCGTTCGCGTGGCTCTGCCTCCGTCCTGCTCTCAGCTCAGCTTCTCTCTCTGGGTCCAGTGACAGGAACAGCGCCTGCTGTAAAAACTGCCAGTTCGAGGCTGAAGGCAAAGTCTGTCAGGAGCCCATCGACGCCACCTGTAAGGGACACTCCCACTGCACAGGTGGGCCTGCAGGTCAAAGGTCACGCACAGCTAATGCGCGAGCAGCGTTCGTTGTTGACGTGTGTTTGTGTGGACAGGAAACAGCAGCGAGTGTCCTCCACCAGAGAACGCGGCCGATAAGACGGCGTGTTTGGACAACGGCGAGTGTCTGGACGGGGAGTGTGTTCCTTTCTGCCGGGTCGTCCTGAACCTGCAGCCCTGCGCCTGTAACGGTACCGACCCGTTTTCACCTGACGTTGCCTGCTCTGTCTTTGAAGCCTTGACACGGTGTCTGTCTGTGGTTCTCTGCAGAAACCAGTTCGTCCTGTAAAGTCTGCTGTCGCAGCAGCGGCGGCGCCTGCGCTCCGTACCAGGACCCGACGGGCAAATTCCTGTTCCTGCGTAAAGGCAAACCCTGCAGCGTGGGCTTCTGTGACGGGGCGGTGGGTTGGAGCCACACACGAGCGCCGCGCCGACGCCAGCGGCCGCATTAACGTGCGTGTTGTTTTGCAGGGGAAGTGCATGAAGCAGGTGCAGGACGTCGTGGAGCGACTGTGGGACTTCATCGAGAAACTGGACATCAACACGTTCGGGAAGTTTCTGGCTGATAACATCGTGGCCTCCGTGGTGGCGTTCTCCCTGCTGTTCTGGGTTCCGCTCAGCATCCTGGTCCACTGTGTGGTCAGTCTCTGCATCGTCGTCATCATCGTCTGTTTCAACAACTAAACCCAGATTGTCTCCTCTGTTGACGTAGGACAAGAAGATGGACAAGCAGTACGAGCAGACGACCAAGTCCCTGTTCTTCCCCAGCGTGAGTATTATCCGATGACTTCTGACCCTGCAGCCGGTCCTCGTTCAGAGTCGGACCTCGTCCCAGCTCGCAGGGTTTAACCTTTCTTGAAGGGTCAGCCTTTGTTTTCCCAGAACGCCGAGCTCCTGAGCAGCTTGGAGTCCGCATCGCTTCGCATCTACAAATCCCCGAGCTTCCCCCCTTCGTCCGCTGCCCCCATGCGCTTCCAAACGTGCGGCCCCCAACAGACCAGCACTCCTCCGGTCTCCTGGTCCGAACCACCTGGAGAACCCGGGTTCTGCCACGGCCCCCCTCCTCTGGACAGCCCCCGCATGGCCACCATCCAGGAGGACCCCAGTCTGGACTCCTACCTGGACGAGGAGGCTCTGCAGGAGGCGTTCGTGCGCCCTGGGGGGTCGACTCGGCGCTCCTTCGAAGACCTGACGGACAAGCGCGCGGCGAGCCTCGGGGAGGAGGCGCCGCTGTTCAGGCTGCAGAGACGCCACCACGTCAGCGCCAGGGAGACGCAGTTCTGAGCGTTGTGGGGTTTGTGTCGCTGCTGGTTAACGTCTGGACGGGCGCGGAGATGAGTACGAGCCAGGACCGTAACAGCAGCACGTCCGCTTCTAAACGCCCAGTGAACATGGCCACAGGATGACGGGAAGCGGTTTCAGTCAGAGGCTTGAACCCTCAACTCCAGTGTTAGTGCCTTGCTCAAAAAGAGCTTCACAAGACTTTGGATGTAATTTACTCAGACATTCATCAGGTCATTCTACTGGTGACAGCGTTTAGTTCAAATAAGTGTTTTATCGTTATTGTAGTCTTTAAGTTGAACAAAGTCACATTTGAAGCACTTCCATTAACCTCAAGGATGTTTGGTCGTTTCTTGGACGTTTGTCATTTGAAAAATAATTAAAAGATGTTTTATATAAAACACTGACGACAAATGAACATTATTCAAACTTCAGCTATAAAACTGAGAACGTTCTGCCGTTTCCACTGTTTGGTACCCGTTGGTTTCTAATGTCCTTTATTCTGGTGGTAGTTTTCTCTGTGGTATTCAAATGCACTACAGTCAGTATTTTAATGTTTTCATGTCATGTGAGGCTTTGCCTTGTGTTCAGTCGTTTACATGTCTGTAAAGTGAGAATAAAGTTTGGAATCTATTTGTTAGAAATGTGTTTCATGTGATGTTTCAGCTTCTGCTGCTTAGATGAAGAGCTGAGCTTTTAAAAAATTGAGTACATTTATCAAGACCTGATAACTGAGTTTAGATTAAAGGTTTGAAACATGTTTTCTTCCTTTTCTATGTTTATTTACAGACGTTTTGTGAAGTTATTGGCAGAACAGTGAAACAACCACATCGCGTTGTGTTTAGGACAGAGACTCAGGCAAACATTTATTTTCCTGAATAAGAAAAGGTTTTTCTATGAAATGATTCAGATACAAAAAGCTGAGACTGATTCCGTTGGAACCATGTTTCCCACAACAAGCTCGTCTTTACAGTCGCTCTTGTCCTGACAACCAACACAAACCGTCACCTCTGTTGCGTTCAGTGTCATTGGTAGCAACATGTTCATTTACTGCTTAAACGGACCTGAACTAAGGCAAACTGAGTAAAACAGCTCTTGGTTGGCTCACTGGTGACATCACACAGTGGGCGGGGCCTGTCAGAAGATGGGACTGAGGGTGTCGTAGAGCCGATGGACGGCGATCTCCACCATCTCCCTCAGAGACTCGTCCTCTGCACAGGCGACAGACTGGAGGACAGGTCAGAGGTCAGAGGACAGATAGAAGATGTTAGGTCACATACTCAACTCCTCTGAGCTACTCACTCTGGCCGCTGGGTCGACGAAGGCCGTGACTCCGTCCACCGTCACGCTCAGGTTTTTATTGTCTTTGTAACTGACACAGTCGTCCCCAAACATGTCACTGCGACAGAAAACAGATTATTCAAACATTTACAGACTAACTGTACAAAACTTGTTAAGAGTTTATTCCTTTAATAGGAACTTGGGTCTGATGAGTCCCTTAGTGAAGGCGTGTTTAGGGTTGTGACGTATCGGAGTCAATGCTACTCACTGCAGCATCAGCGCCAGCCTCTCCACGAACATGTCCTCGTCAAAGGTTTCCCTCTTGCCTTCGAGAACTGAAACAAACAGAGTCATTAGCCGCGTGTTTGCGCTGACAGGAGCCAAGCTGCACAAGGCGCTGCTGCATTTACTGACACTTCTGGGCATTGGGGTTGGACTGGACCTCCAGAACCACCGTGGTGATGGCGTCAGCGTACATGTCGTTGAGAGGGTTGGCGATCCACTAGAACGAGAACATGAGGAGTTCAGACAGAATGAGACAGAAACGGTAACGGGGAGGTGGACTGGACTCTGACCTCCATCAGAACCATCCCGGCTTCGTGCACCAGAGTGATGTTCTTAAAGACCCTGATGGTGATTTTCTCTGCTCCCTCCACCTGCTCCACATCCCCTGAAATCAGACAACAGACAGGATCATATCAGGTCTGAACACTGTCCTGGACACGCATCTGCTGGCGGTGTTGACCCACCTGAGAGGTTCCGTAGCTGGCTGACCAGCAGAGAGATGGGCCCGGTGAACGGGACGGCCTGAGTCTGTGTCACTGTGCCCATGGACAGGTCTGTGTAGCCTGAACACAGGAGAAAACAGTCGCTGAGCTGGATTCACTGATGAAGGTGAACGTCGGACTAAACAGCAGCAAACAGAGCTCATCCTCCCTGAAAACTGAGGAGGCCTGCACGTCTCTGCTCAAAGGAAACTGAAACGTGTTCTGACTTGTGGGTTGAAGACTCATTTAGATGACAAGTGATGACACCATGTACAGACACACTGTTACCAAACACGTTTGACTAAATGACTCGGAGGGACTGAGAGCTACTGACTAGAGAGGTCGGAGGGCGTCAGGATGTGATAGTTGAAGTTTCTTTTCACCAGGATTCCAGAGATCCTCTGACCCTGAGCACACTTCCTGTCCGCCAGCAAGCCCATCACCTGCAGCAGAGCATGCTGGGAGTTAACGACCTCACACAGAAACACAACCGTGCTGCTTTTCTGTGGCTTCAGTCCAACCTTTGCCAGTTTCTCTCCTCTGAAGTTGAGCGTGACGGCCTCTGTGTTTCGAGGGTTGTGGACCTCGATGTGAACCTCGTCGTTGTCTTCGTACTCACGGATCAGAGCTGCCTTCAGGCGGGCCATCTCATTCTGCTCCCCGTGGACCAAAATCTGCACGAAACAGTTTACGTGTTCACTTACTCAGACAAAGGTTCACCAACTGTAGCTACACTGTAAGAAAAAGGAGACTTTAAATAACAGTAAAAGTAAAGAGATGTTGATAAACTCACTTAAGGTAAAAATGAAACTATCCAAAAACAAACTACGAAACACGATTTAAGAAAACCAGACATTCTAACCCTGGGAAGTGGGTGTTTTTACCACGTGTGGAGGCTTGAGCGCTCGGATGAACTCGCTGGTCTGCTGGTAGTCTGTGTGAGCAGAGAAGGAGATGTAGTCCACTGACATCTTCAGAGGAAGCTTCTGACCCGACATGGTGGTGATCTCATCGGGCTCCGTCATGATGTGCTGAAACAAACGCGTTTACATTGTTTACTGTGCGAGTTAACGCGTCATCATGGCTGGATCTTGACCCTTGTCTCACCTTGGCGAGCGTTCCCTCCACACAGTATCCGGCGATGATGACGCCGTTCCTCTTGTCTGTGCACCAGCTCTCAAACAGCTCTCTGGACAAACCGCTCTGCATCATACCAGGAGACGCCATCACCACACTGGGGCCGATGTCGTCAAAGTGATCCATGCTCTGAAACACGCACACGTGAAACAGACGCGCTGGATAAAACAAACGACCAAGCTGCGACTTCCCACAGTCCCACCTTCAGGTTGCTGATGTGCTTGAAGACGAAGGGGTTGTTGATGTTGATGGCTTTTCGGATTTTGTCGTTCATAGCGTTGATGTAGGTTTGGTAGACGGCCATGCACTTCCTGGCCAGGGAAGAGGCGTAGTAGATGGGGATGTCGTGGAGCTCCGGGTGGTTCTGCCAGTACTCATCTGGTGTAAACACCCACAGTGAACTATGAGCTCGCCCTTGACTAAATGATTCTGGTCCAGAACTGTGTGAACTGAGTGAGAAAGGCCTGTGGTTTCAGATCCTCTTACCCAGGATGAGCAGCAGCTCCTGGGCTCGTCCCAGAGCGAAGACGGGGATCAGACACCGTCCCTCCCGGTTTACAATGTCGTGGACGGTGTTACAGAAACGAGCTTCGCGCTCCTCTCGCTTCTCGTGGATGTGCGTCCCGTACGTCGACTCCTTACAGACAGAAAGCAGCTTCATTAGCTTCATTACTGAGGAATCTAAAAGAAAATGCATCTAAGAGTGAATCTCTAACTCACAGTGATGAGGATGTCTGGTTTGACACTGGGAATCTCTGCTGCCATCAGATGTCTGTCCTCCTGACGGGAGAAATCCCCTGTGTACAACAGCTACACACAGAAATATACGTAAGTGAATCTGTAACTGACTGAACTTTAAAAGCTGAATACATTGGGGGTGGATTCTCTGCACGAGGTGACGCGTGGCTATTACCTTGACCCCGGCGATCTCGATCATGAACATGGCGGCTCCGAGCACGTGTCCGGCATGGTAACACCAGAACTTGATGCCGGCCACTTCCTTCACCTCGTGAAAGTTGATGGTCTCGATTTTCTCCATGCTCTCCTCCAGGTCTGTCTCCGTGTACAACATGTCGTCTGCAGAAATGTTGCTGCAACAAACATGACACGTCACATAAAAACACCCCAGCAGGGCACCACCGCCCGCCGTCCAGCCAACAGACATTAAACGGTTGTCTCACCTGACTTTGACGTAGTCGGACAGCAGCCAGCGGTAGATGGCCTTGGTGGCGTGAGTCATGAACGTCCGTCCTTTGAAGCTGGTCTTCTGCAGGAACCAGGGCAGAGCTCCACAGTGATCCAGGTGGAAGCTGGAGGAAATTCATTTCTTTTAGATGATTTATTTGCATCTTAAATTCTCCCAGAGAAATAATCAGTCCCCTAACACGAGCCCAGAGAGTCTCATGAGTAGACGGGAGAGTGTCAGCGTTCTCTGTTACTGCGATGATGAGCTAAACCCACTGGCTGATGAGCAGCAGGTCGATCTCAGCTGGATCGATCAGGTCGATGTACGGCAGCGCGTCCATCCCCTCCAGACCAGGGTGGATCCCACAGTCCAGCTGCAACACAAACGCAGCGAGGTGTCAGCACTGACTCCAGCTTCAACGTTCACAGCTGACGTGACAGGAAACAGACGCGTTACCATGATTTTTCTCCCCTTGAACTCCAGAATGATGCAGGAGCGCCCGACCTCCTGGCCTGCTCCCCTGAACACACAGCGTTTACAGTTTAGCCTTGATGCTAAAGCTGATGACATGAACCACATGCAAACAATGTACGACTCGCATCATTTCACCACAATCTACATTTAAATAACAACCAACGAGCCGTGAAACGTTTTAAGTCCGAGCTGTGCTAAACATTAAGCGTTAAGGTAAAGATGTTAAATAATTCAAACATGTCGAGTCTGGGCCGAACTTCAAACTGCTTCTACTGATTAAACGCCCGTTTATTGATCTGTGTTGGCCGGTGCTAGCCCGGTGCTAGCAGCAGGCTAACGCCGCGTTTCCACTCACAGCGGCCGGATGAGCAGCTGATCACTTTCCTCCGCAGGGACGTTCACGTCAGATTTGCGTTTCGAGGCCATGTTCACTCCAACAAACCCCAGAAACCAACAAGCACCAACTATTTCATTGAGACTCCAACGCCAACGCGCGTTACTGAAGCTTTGCTAGCGCGTCACTTCCGGGCCGAGCGTTAACGTCTCCGTGCATCGCAGTGGCTTTAACAAGGTTCCACCTTGTGATCAAGAGAAACCGCTGCGGGAGTAAAGTTACGCTAACGTCGAGTGAAGAAAGTTCATCTGGAAAATGTAAACACGTCTAACAGACAAGGTTGAGTCATTGGTTTATTTGATCAAAGGCTCAAACTCAGGGAGACGCTGAAGTACAATGCTGTCAATTATGAAAGGAAGCAGGATGTCCAGCACATATGACCATTAAAAGCAATGCAAGAAATGTACAAAATAAATAGGTAATGTTTGTATGATGTAAGTGAGGTTCCTCCAAATAAATGTAAAGTCCACCAACTTTTACACATTTAAAATCAGTAGTATATTATTTCAAATGACACATCGTGTATTTGGTCCCAGTCCTTCTATTAATAAAATAAAAACAGTTCAGCAGATCAGATTTCTCCATTTTTTGTTTTTCAAATTATTATTTCTATGTTCTGAACTGATCAAACTAAACACTTGAACATGTCACATTGGGGAAAAAAGTAAATGAAAAAGTGAAGAAATAATGGATCAGAATGATCAGATTTGTGGGGAAAAGGAAACAAATAAAAGGGACGAAAGGAGGTGTGTGCATGCAAATTAAGAAACAAGTGTTAGAACAGAGGAAATGAAGAAAAAGGAAATGAAGAAAAAGCTGCGCGTTAGGAACAAAACCACTTAGTTCAACAAACGGGTTCCTGTGCTGTTCAGCAGCTCACAGTCCAGGACAGAACATTTAAAATTTAGAACACTTAGACGCTGTAGCGTCCGGATGGACACCAGCAGCAAACAACACAAGTGGACCCGCTTGACCCAGTCTGTCTGTCGTGTAGGACCTGCTAACATTTGAAAAGCTCGGAGAAACGTACAGAACAGAAACGTTTGTAAAACGGATCCTGCAGAGTTGGGCTCAGACACCAGGCGCCTGAGATCAGAAGCTGTGAGGTGGATCCAGACGGGCCATGGAGCAGGAGCCGGGTCGCGTAGAACAGCAGGAGGCGGGTGAGAGGCGCCGCCGAAGTCTCAGTCTGTGATGAAGTGAACGAAGGTGACAGGAAACACTCCACGCCGGGTCGGCTCTCCTTCAACGTGTCCGACCTAAATGACACAGACGACGATAAACGGCCGAACTCGGAGGTTCTGCTCGGTCAGAGATCCACCTGAGCTGCGTCACTCACCCACCAGTCGCTGTCCTCCTCCCCCTCCACCACGATCACCTCCCCCTCCTTGAACGTCAGCTCGTCCGGGTTGTCAGCAGAACAGTCGTAGATGGCTTTGACCCGCTGAGGCTTCTGCTTCTGTGACAGACAGGAGCAAAACACACGTGACTCAAACAGCCTGTGTAGTTCTACAGCTGCTGGCGCTGCGGACTTACAGAGGCGGTGCATCTGGGTCTGGGTGTTGGAGGACCGGGAGTCTGTGGAGATGGACCTCGTTTGTCCACAGATCCGGTTCTGACGGGTGGTCTCAGTGGAGGATTTGTCCCTGACCTGGAATCAGTAAAGAAGTCCCAGTCATTAAAACAGACGATGCTTCCAGTACGGATCAGAACTCTGACCGGTACCAGCAAGACCCGCTTAGGCCGGGTCCAGCACAGAACCATCCATTACAGTTACTATGGACCGCACCCGGTGGGTGACACAGGTGGTCCTCGCGAACTTGGTGGTCCCGGTGCCGCTGCTGGGCCTGGTGGTCTCGGCGGACCCGGCTGTTTGTTGCCGTGGCCGGGAATGGGAGGGGGGATGGGTGGAGCTTTGTGGGAGGGTGGGGGCGGTACTGGCGACACTGGGGGGGGGGCTACTGTCGGCAGCGGGGGGAGGGGGGTGTTTCGGGCCGACACAGGCTTGGGCTCAAACATGGTGGCCCTCTTGTTTCCTGTAGGAGGCGGAACCGCTGGGAGCACTGGGAGAGCAGGACAGATGGGATTAGAACCAGTAAGATCCACAAACGTTGAACACGACCAGAACTTCACCACAGACTAAGGCAGGAGGCGACGCTCACCGTACGTGGACGAGTTCCTCTCAGGGGCCTGAGGGACGGGGGGGTCGGAGGACGACCGCTGTCGTCCCACAGCCTCCATGGCTCCAGGTTTACCGGCTCCTGCTCCTGCATGGAGACAGAACCACACAGCTGAGCTGGGTTTTGGGGAGGGGACACGACCTGGACCCGGAGACATGCAGGGTTAATCTGACCTCTGCTGGGGCCTCTGGGGGGCAGCGGGGGTGTTGGTCCCGGTGGCGGTAGGTTGAGGTCCAACGCGGTTTCGTAGGTCTTGTTGCTCATCATCATACTCGGGACCTGAGGCCTCAGCTTCTCCCGCGCCAGGTTGGCAGCGTCTCTGGCCACGGCCGTCAGGTTGGGCGGGACCGGTCCGCTTCCCGGCATGAAGCAGCTGATGGGACGCTCGTCGCGGCGCACAGGGATGGGCTGCAGCAGAACAGAACCGGCCCGTTACACTACCCCGACAGCGCTACATGCTGCGCTGCACAGCACAACCCTGACCTTGTCCTCCATGTCCTCGTCGCTCTCATCCAGGTCCTCGTTCTGGAGGCGCCACTCGTACTCGACGTGGACGTGGACGTTAAACTTCCCGGTCTGAACCTGAGTCAACTGAAACACACGGCAAACATCTGAGGAACCGCTCGGCAAACGGCTTCGATCTCACGCGGACGCGTCGTCCTACCAGCTCTTCACACTGAGTGTGACGCAGGCGCTTGGCGATGTCCAGCGGCGTCTCTCCCGCTTCGTTCGCTGTGAAGACAGAAGTGACAGGATCAGCCTGCGCCTGAAAGGGAACCACGGTGCCGGTGCTGGCGACTCACCGATGGACACGGAAGCTTTTCCCCTCAGCAGCAGTTTGAGACACTCGCTGTTGTCCGTCAGGCAGCAGTAGTGCAGCGCCGAGCTTCCTCTGGACGTCTGCTTGTCCAGGTTGGCGCTGGTGGACACAGACACGGGTCAAGACACGGGTCAGAACACGGTCACACGCGGTTTCGCCCTTCACTCGCTCATTCACAGAGCTACCTGTTCTGGGCCAGGAAGTCCACGATGTGGAGGGAGTTTCTGTCGACCATGCGAACGGCCAGGTGCAGCACCGTCTCCCCGGGTTCCTGACGGACACAAACAACATCGTAGTGACATCAGTTCAGCCGTCGCCACCGTGCGGACGCAACGGGAGCTCATACGTGTTCTTTGGGCTGCGCCACGGCCTCCGTCAGATCCACCCCCTCAGCGTAGACCTGGATCAGAGACAGGATGTCCCTGTTCCTGACGGCCTCGTACAACGCCTGCGTCCTGGACGCGGCGTCGGCACAGCGGCGCCGAGCGAAGCGCTTCTCCGTGTACTTGGCTGTGATGAAGTCCTTCCTGGTCTGCCTGAACACGAGCCGACAGAGACGGCGTCAGCAACCGGGTCACGACACGTCACAACGAGTCCTCGGCTCCGGGTCACTCACATGTCGCTGCTCGGATCCGGTTTGGTCACATCCTGCTCCGACAGACCCGCCTCCATGATCTCGTTAAAGCTGGCGTTTCCCACGTTCTTCACCAACTAAAACACAACCGATGACCCTTGGTTCCAGGTGTGGCGTAATACACACTACTACACACTACTACTACACACTGTACTAAACACTACTACACACTACTACTACACACTGTACTAAACACTACTACACACTACTACTACACACTGTACTAAACACTACTACACACTACTACTACACACTGTACTAAACACTACTACACACTGTACTAAACACTACTACACACTGTACTAAACACTACTACACACTACACTACACACTACTACACACTGTACTAAACACTACTACACACTACACTACACACTACTACACACTGTACTAAACACTACTACACACTACACTACACACTACTACACACTACTACACACTGTACTACACACTACTACACACTGTACTACACACTACTACACACTGTACTAAACACTACTACACACTGTACTAAACACTACTACACACTACTACTACACACTACTACTACACACTGTACTAAACACTACTACACACTACACTACACACTACTACACACTACTACTACACACTGTACTAAACACTACTACACACTACTACTACACACTGTACTAAACACTACTACACACTGTACTAAACACTACTACACACTGTACTAAACACTACTACACACTACACTACACACTACTACACACTACTACACACTGTACTAAACACTACTACACACTACACTACACACTGTACTAAACACTACTACTACACACTGTACTAAACACTACTACACACTGTACTAAACACTACTACACACTGTACTAAACACTACTACACACTGTACTAAACACTACTACACACTGTACTAAACACTACTACACACTACTACACACTGTACTAAACACTACTACACACTACTACTACACACTGTACTAAACACTA
The DNA here is from genome assembly GCA_030770545.1 of Macropodus opercularis. Classification (NCBI taxonomy): domain Eukaryota; kingdom Metazoa; phylum Chordata; class Actinopteri; order Anabantiformes; family Osphronemidae; genus Macropodus; species Macropodus opercularis. The sequence goes on along the minus strand of CM061112.1, from coordinate 323,893 downwards.
CTACACACTGTACTACACACTACACTAAACACTACTACACACTACACTACACACAACTACTACACACTGTACTAAACACAACTACACACTACACTACACACTACTACACACTGTACTAAACACTACTACACACTACACTACACACTACTACACACTACTACTACACACTGTACTAAACACTACTACACACTGTACTAAACACTACTACTACACACTGTACTAAACACTACTACACACTACACTACACACTGTACTACACACTACTACTACACACTGTACTAAACACTACTACACACTACTACACACTGTACTAAACACTACTACACACTACTACTACACACTGTACTAAACACTACTACACACTGTACTAAACACTACTACACACTGTACTAAACACTACTACACACTACTACACACTACACTAAACACTACTACACACTACACTACACACTACTACTACACACTGTACTAAACACAACTACACACTACACTACACACTACTACACACTGTACTAAACACTACTACACACTACACTACACACTACTACACACTACTACTACACACTGTACTAAACACTACTACACACTGTACTAAACACTACTACTACACACTGTACTAAACACTACTACACACTACACTACACACTGTACTACACACTACTACTACACACTGTACTAAACACTACTACTACACACTGTACTAAACACTACTACACACTGTACTACACACTACTACTACACACTGTACTAAACACTACTACACACTACTACACACTACACTACACACTACTACACACTACTACTACACACTGTACTAAACACTACTACACACTGTACTAAACACTACTACACACTACACTACACACTACTACACACTACTACTACACACTGTACTAAACACTACTACACACTGTACTAAACACTACTACTACACACTGTACTAAACACTACTACACACTGTACTAAACACTACTACACACTGTACTAAACACTACTACACACTGTACTAAACACTACTACACACTACACTACACACTACTACACACTACTACACACTGTACTAAACACTACTACACACTACACTACACACTGTACTAAACACTACTACTACACACTGTACTAAACACTACTACACACTGTACTAAACACTACTACACACTGTACTAAACACTACTACACACTGTACTAAACACTACTACACACTGTACTAAACACTACTACACACTACTACACACTGTACTAAACACTACTACACACTACTACTACACACTGTACTAAACACTACTACACACTGTACTAAACACTACTACACACTACTACACACTACACTAAACACTACTACACACTACACTACACACAACTACTACACACTGTACTAAACACAACTACACACTACACTACACACTACTACACACTGTACTAAACACTACTACACACTACACTACACACTACTACACACTACTACTACACACTGTACTAAACACTACTACACACTGTACTAAACACTACTACTACACACTGTACTAAACACTACTACACACTACACTACACACTGTACTACACACTACTACTACACACTGTACTAAACACTACTACACACTACTACACACTGTACTAAACACTACTACACACTGTACTAAACACTACTACACACTACTACACACTACACTAAACACTACTACACACTACACTACACACTACTACTACACACTGTACTAAACACAACTACACACTACACTACACACTACTACACACTGTACTAAACACTACTACACACTGTACTAAACACTACTACTACACACTGTACTAAACACTACTACTACACACTGTACTAAACACTACTACACACTACACTACACACTGTACTACACACTACTACTACACACTGTACTAAACACTACTACTACACACTGTACTAAACACTACTACACACTGTACTACACACTACTACTACACACTGTACTAAACACTACTACACACTACTACACACTACACTACACACTACTACACACTACTACTACACACTGTACTAAACACTACTACACACTGTACTAAACACTACTACTACACACTGTACTAAACACTACTACACACTACACTACACACTACTACACACTACTACTACACACTGTACTAAACACTACTACACACTGTACTAAACACTACTACTACACACTGTACTAAACACTACTACACACTGTACTACACACTACTACACACTGTACTAAACACTACTACACACTGTACTAAACACTACTACACACTACTACTACACACTGTACTAAACACTACTACTACACACTGTACTAAACACTACTACACACTACTACACACTACTACTACACACTGTACTACACACTGTACTAAACACTACTACTACACACTGTACTAAACACTACTACACACTACACTACACACTACTACACACTACTACTACACACTGTACTAAACACTACTACACACTGTACTACACACTACTACACACTACGATGAGGTGATGCCACAGCCACTGACCAGAAGCTCAGAGGTTCCCAGAACGTCCAGGTCCAGACTTTGGATCCTGGAGTAGTGGACGCCCATTTCCCTGTGGATCCCAGAGCACTCGATGCAGATCAGCACACCCAGGTTGGTGGACAGCCAGCTGGGCCCTGGAGGGACCGACAGAACAGCAGCAACACACTAGTACCAACAGTATTAGTACTGCTACACTACTGGTACTACTGCTATTAGTACTATACAGGTAGGCTTATCCTGTACTACACTACTGGTACTACTGCTGTTAGTACTATACAGGTAGGCTTATGGTACTACACTACTGGTACTACTGCTATTAGTACTATACAGGTAGGCTTATCCTGTACTACACTACTGGTACTACTGCTGTTAGTACTATACAGGTAGGCTTATGGTACTACACTACTGGTACTACTGCTATTAGTACTATACAGGTAGGCTTATCCTGTACTACACTACTGGTACTACTGCTGTTAGTACTATACAGGTAGGCTTATCCTGTACTACACTACTGGTACTACTGCTATTAGTACTATACAGGTAGGCTTATGGTACTACACTACTGGTACTACTGCTATTAGTACTATACAGGTAGGCTTATGGTACTACACTACTGGTACTACTGCTATTAGTACTATACAGGTAGGCTTATCCTGTACTACACTACTGGTACTACTGCTATTAGTACTATACAGGTAGGCTTATCCTGTACTACACTACTGGTACTACTGCTATTAGTACTATACAGGTAGGCTTATGGTACTACACTACTGGTACTACTGCTATTAGTACTATACAGGTAGGCTTATGGTACTACACTACTGGTACTACTGCTATTAGTACTATACAGGTAGGCTTATCCTGTACTACACTACTGGTACTACTGCTATTAGTACTATACAGGTAGGCTTATGGTACTACACTACTGGTACTACTGCTATTAGTACTATACAGGTAGGCTTATGGTACTACACTACTGGTACTACTGCTATTAGTACTATACAGGTAGGCTTATCCTGTACTACACTACTGGTACTACTGCTATTAGTACTATACAGGTAGGCTTATCCTGTACTACACTACTGGTACTACTGCTATTAGTACTATACAGGTAGGCTTATGGTACTACACTACTGGTACTACTGCTATTAGTACTATACAGGTAGGCTTATGGTACTACACTACTGGTACTACTGCTATTAGTACTATACAGGTAGGCTTATGGTACTAACTCACCGGCGGCGCCGCAGTCGCAGCAGACGTCGTTGCCTCGCATCCTCTTCACTTCGGCTACGATGGCCTTCGTCAGCTCCTGCACGATGTTGTTCTCTCCTTCGTCCTGTTCTCCTTTGAACGCGGCGCTCAGAGCTTCCTCCTTACTGTTCTGCAGCACCGAGATCCAGCTGCGCGCACACGGCAGAACTGTGTCAGTTACCAGAACACAGGGGTCAGAGGTCACGGCTCAGAGGGTCGAATACTTACACCTGACACTCGGCCTCGTCCTCGGCCTGGAAGTGATACGTTCTGTCGTCTGAGGGGGGAAACGGACGTTAGGACACAAACGCAGCGACGCAGCAGACGGAACGCGACGGCAGCTTACGCGAGAACAGGTCGAAGCTCTTCTTCTCGTCCGGGCTCCGCTTCACCTGGCAGGTGAGCAGGTTGAGTTTGGCCGGAGGTCTGTTGGGCTGCGAAGCAACGAGCAGGAAGTGAGGCCGACCGAACCGTGGAGGAACGGGCCGTGTGGAGAACCCGGTCTTACCGTGCCGTGGCAGATGGTGAGGAAGCCGTTCTTCACCGAGCACTTCCTTTTCTGCCAAACCTTCCTCAGGCTGCGAACGAGACGCATCGGTTCAGTTCTGGACTCTGCACCGGGTTTGTTCTGCTACAGGAAGATCACTCACCCCTCGCTTTTCTTGTAGAGGAATCCGGAGCGCTCGGTTCCGTGGGCCTTGTTCCCCTGCAGCTGATGGAGGCTGTAGCCTGCGCTCTGCTTGGCCTGCGAGTCCTGCGAAGACGAGCACACAAACATGAACATCCCGGCGTTGCGGACCGGACCCGACCGGATTCACGGGTTCCCACCTCCTTCTGCTCAGACTGTAGCGAAGCCTTCAGGACGTCTCGGAGCTGACTCAGCTGTTTCCTCTCTCCGTCGTGCGTCTGCTTGATCTGATCGACACAATGTGAATTATTTGTAACAGTCCACAGAATCCAGAGTCAACGTTGGACGTCGTCCTCACCGCCGTCAGGTCCGTAGCCAGCTTCTCTATGAAGGGTTTCAGCTTCTCCACAGCCTTCAGTCCGTCCTGGAAAAAACTGAACACGCACGGACGAGCAGAATGAGCAGGACGGACCCGACGAGCCCTTCACAGCTGTTGTGATACTTACTTGCACTGAGCGTGGAAATACTTGATGAGGTTCTGCAGGAAGTCGGTTCCTTTCTTCACTTTGATTTCGTTCACTTTGAGCAGATACTGCAGAGACAAACCAGAAGGACATGTACTAACCGGCGTCAGGAGCCAGAGCAGCGGCTGCAGCCGTCGGACTACGTCACCTCGCACATCTGCAGCTGGAACATGCGGCGCTCCTTCTCCATCTCCTCCGCTATTTCTCCCCCGCTGAACTCCGTTCGAATCATCCCGTGCTGCTTCGCGTGCTCCCGCTTCTCCTTTTCGATCTTCGCTCTGCACAAGTGAAAGTCGGAGGGAACAGAACAGAAGCGGAGACTTGAGAACAGACTCCGATGAACCTGACTAACAATGAGCCCAGACGGCGCCGAGTCTCTCACAGCTTGGTCTCATAGTCCTTCCAGGCTTTGTCGAACGGCTTTTTCAGATCCTGAAGGAGAAGAGACGTCGCGTTAATCTGAGCCGTGACCTGCGGGTTCTGGAGTCGTGGTTCTAAGGTTCACTCGTTCATTTCCGATGTGCTGAGTGAGTCTATTTTACATTTACCTTTCATGACGTAAACAAAACAAAAGCATAAACATTCAATTGACTGGGAACCAGTAAAAGAGAAGCTCTGGGTCTGAGGCAGAAAGAGGAAACACGAACCCCCTTCACTCCTTTCAGGTCTCCCTTCAGCAGACTGTCCAGAGGGAACATGATGATGTTGTTCATGTTCTGCAACTGAAAACAGGAAGAAGGTCAGAGCTCGGCTTTGCGCGTCATGACAACGGTTCCTGCAGGATAAGCGTCTCACCAGGTTCTTGAACAGGCCCGTCAGCTCTTTGGTGAAGGCAGCGAAGTCCCGGAAGGCGGCGCCGACCTCGGCGTCATCTCTGGAGGCGCAGTTCTCCCCGAACTTATCCACGGACTGGAAGTACTGCTCCTCGTTCTCCACGTGAGCTGCGACAGAACAGCGGCGCCGCATTTAGCTCCAGCAGGAAAGCGCTGACCAAAGGTTCAGATCAATATTTATTGCCTGTTGTCATGAAACGCATCGAATCTGTGGTTCTCGTGTTTGTCCAGAACCGAGCCAGGGCTGCGGTCCGACGCAGGCCCGGCACCACAACACTGGACGGTTCTGACGGGTGACCCACAAGAGAACAACGCCTCCAAAATGAGCGTAGTAAAAGTGACCTGGAGCCGTGTCGGGAGCTTGAAGCCCGATCGGACTCGTTCAACTTCTGCTTCCTGAGCCACAGAACATTTTCACTTTTTACTTTCACAACAGAAGGTTTCGGTGAGGTCGCACCACAACCTGCTCCGGGTCCGAGCTGCTGACGCTCAGCAGCCTCCTGATGTGACCAACGTTGGTTCCTGTTGCACTCAAACGTTAAACCTACACCTTTATTTACTTCCTGTGTCAGAAACAACACGAACGATTCTTCTCGCCACTGTTTTCATTTGATTTCTCCACTGTGTGACGGTCGGCCTCTCCCAGAACAAGCCGGGACAGGAGGCAGGTATGGCAGGAACGCCTGCAGGCGCGACTGCACATGCCTGAACGCTCATCAGCTCATCAGCTGGCACTGAACGCACCATCAGCTGATGCCTTCAGTGCCCGAGTCTCGTCCGTGTGAGGGTTTAGTTCCTCGTGTTTTCTCTCCCCCTAAACGCGGCGCCGGCTGGTTTCTGCAGCTGGGGCTCGTGAGTTCTGATCCATGTTGTGACTGTTCTAACCTAGATAAAGCTGTTCTGTCAGATGTTACTGTGTGAGCAGACAGGAAGCGGTTTCTGTGGTGAGCAGCGTTTGTAATTTTACACACGGAGGTGAAACCGTGTCACTCACCCAGACCTGACGCGTTGATGGCCTTCACCGACTTCTTGATTTTGTGCAGAACTGATCGGTCCAAGTCCAGAACCTGAGGAGACAAACACAGGAAACTGGTTTCTGCTGGTTGCTCCTAGAGGACGGCAGAGCAGACCTACGCGAGCTACTAGACCCTGGTCGAACCTCACGCCGCCGTCAGGCCTGCCGGACGCGGCGCTGCGTCCGAGAACCCGCTTTTCAAATAGGACCGGCGGTTTCGCTGGTTATAAATGAAGACGTGCAGCCGAGACTCGCGGCTGCTGCTACGGACGAGTTGGTCAGAGCAGCGACGTCACACTGGATCCTTAGCTCCAGTCTCAGCTTGTTTAGGTCAAACTGGACACGCAGCGAGTCCAGTTACTGTTCGACTGGATGAGTGTTTTGCAGCCTGAGCCACTAGGTGTGAGACAAACGCCACATTTCCTCGCCTCCATCTTTAAACGCCGTCTTGTGTCTGCGAGAGGAAACGAGAGGCTCCGTACCAGGAGAGACGGGTCCTGTCGGGACTCGATCGGGTGGGTGAGGCCCACTAATGGCCCCGGGTCTCCCACAGGGAATGTCCCAGCATGCAACGGGAGGAGGGGAGTGAGGACACGCCGCCCAGTTTGCAGCGCTGACCTCTGACCCTTTACTCCCGTTTTAGCTACTGGACCCTTTGAGCTTCTTAAAACCAAAAACGTCAGTGTCTTCAACCGCTGAAGAGAAAATCGGACGAGTTCTGCACGACAGCAAAGCTTCTGATTTGAATTTGATCCAAAAAATGCAAGGTTAGAATTATCTTCCAGGTCACCATGGATACGAGATAAAACAGGTCGAACCAGCTCCACCGGTTGAAACCACTCAGCCTGTGAGTAGTGGACGTCTGCAGACGTGATGCAGAACCGCCTGTGACCGGACCTGTCTGACCTCCGACCTTTTCCAGCTGCTGCTCTGAGCTGTTGACGCTTCATCATCGTGGTGTTGCAAACTGAGGAAGTGTGTGTGAAACAGGAACAGACTCACGCAGCCAGTTGTTAACGTGGTGTTAATCAAATTTGAAAAGTTCTGCCCCAGGAAGTAAAAACAAATAAACTAAAACCCAAATAAACGTCGCTTTGAAGCTCGAGGCTGTGCGTGTGCGTGTGCGTGTGCGCGCTACCTCCTCCAGAGCCGCCACGGCGCCGCGGCAGTGGCTCATCCGGGTGGTGAAGCTGGACGTGGTCGGAGCTTTGTAATCCTCGCTGGTCTCCGCGATGAACTCCGTCACGCTGATCTGCTCCGGCATCGCGAACTCGAACCGAACCGTCCCGAAGCGGGGACGCTAGAAACCACACGGAACAGGTAGGGCGGCCACACCTGGACGGCTCCGACGGCTCCGACGGCTCCGGACGGTCACACGCGCGCACAGAGGTCCTGTCCTAGGTCGCGAGCGCGCTGCTCCACATCTCCGGAGGATTAAACCAGACTTTGGTTCCGCGTCGACTAAGCTGACGAACTTGTGGCCATGCTCAGTTCCGCTCAGTTCCGCTGGGTTCCACCTTCCTCCGCCCTCTGCCGCGGCAACCACCTGAGGGGGCGGGGCCACAGAGACGACACGCAGCCAGGAGGTCTCACTCCGCTGCCGTTTCCACGAACCAAAGCAAAGACGAGCTCGTTTCCTGACTGATGACCAGACACGTGGTGGCAACGGGTCGGTCAGGGTTCAGACCTTCAAAACCTGAGCAGGTCCCTCATGACGAAGCTTCTTAATCTACTGCTGGATTATTACATGTTACTGCACGTGGGTCAACAGTACAGTGATCTGTGTGTACATGACATAACATAATCACACTTTGTTATCAGACTTAAACAGCATCTAGTGACATTGATGCTCGATGCTTCTGGAGCTGGAGACAAGAAGTCATCAAGGACGAGGTTTTGCCCAAACTGGAGTATTTTATTTGACAGATTACTCAGCGACGCCATCTTTATTCTTCTTAACGAGTCCATTCGTCGATCTCTGACTGAAGGTCAGACCTGACACAGAGACACCGAGGACTCGCTGTGCACTGCAAACCCAGCATACAGCGGCTGAGTGAACGTGGTGCTGAAGGTGTGGAGGTGGATCAGCTGGTCAGAGGAGACGCAGTAGAAGGACACCGTCCCGGCAGGACAGTCCACGAACACGGCTGCTCTGTCGGAGACGCAGGAGGAGGAGAGGCTGGAGGTTTTGTTGTCATTGTGCAGAACGGAGTAACCGAGGACATCAGAACAGTCCAGAGTCCAGGACTGACGGTTCCTTCCAAACCAGCAGTCAGGACTGTCTCCTCTCCTCTGGGCTCCTCGGTAACTCACAGACACATAAACCCTTTTGCTCCACGTCACCTCCCAGTAGCAGCGGCCGGTCAGAGCGTCGCTACACAGCAGCTGGGGCCAGAACTCAAACCTGTCTCGGTGAGGAGGATACGCCTGGTAGTCCTCCACATGCGCCACCGTTCTGTTGTTGTCGGACAGCCGGAGGTTTTTGTTCACCGTGTTTTCATCCACTTTCAGCTCACAGGCATCTGATGGACAGAACAAGACACAATGCTGCAGCAGAAATGTTTCATTTGACAACACAAGCACATCTGTGGACTTGTTGTCAAATTCAGCTGGATTAAAGGGGGCATCAAAGCAGGTTCCTGATCAGTAGCTGTAGTTCGACTCCACAGTGTTCAGTCAGACCTACAAGCCAGAGGCCACTGAGCAGAACCTTTGGGAAAGAAAATCATCACAGACATTTATCTGCAGATACACATTTTCTTCTGTTTTCTGGACCGTGATCATCCTAGAGGTGGACACGCTTCAGCTACACTCCCATACTTCAGTGTTGATTTATCTCATGGAACAAGTTACACTCACATTTTCTCAGACCAGGTTTCAGCCTCTTCAGTCCACCATGGTCCATCCTGAGGAATGACACCAAGTCTGAATTATCGTTATCACCATTAAACAGTCGTCAGTGTATGAGTTAGTCAGAGACTGAGCTGGTGTTGACTGGTCAGACCTGAGAGTCTTTAGTTTCCAGCGTGGATCCTCCAGTCCAGCGGACAGCAGCCTCATTCCTGCTTTCCCCGGGTGGTTGTAGCTCAGGTCCAGCTCTGTCAGGTGGGAGGGGTTGGAGCTCAGAGCTGAGGCCAGAGAAGCACAGCCTTTGCCTGTGACCAGGCAGCCGGACAGCCTGTTTGAGTTTTAGTTATTTATATTCAAGAGCTGTGATCAAAGGAAGGTTCCAGTTCCCAAACTATGAATTAAAATTATTCATTACTCAAAGCAGCTTTGTTCCATTAACAGAGACAAGAATTCCACTAATCAAAGCTTTGCCATATCCTGTGTTTTGAATCAGTTCACCAGCACCATCACAGTAAATTCTGACCTGAGAGTTTCCAGTCTGCAGTGTGGACTCCCCAGTCCGACAGACAGCAGCTTCAACCCTGAGTCCTGCAGGTCGTTGTTACTCAGGTCCAGTTCCCTCAGACTGGAAGACTCTGAGCTGAGAACTGACGACAGAGCTTTGCAGCTTCTGTCTGACAGGTTACAGCCACTCAGCCTGAAACGGTATTTGGGAAAGGAATCAATTTACAATTATTAGCTAACTTGCCAACCACCCAACATGTTGTTAACCCTTTTCAACCTTCTGTGTTGCTGCCAATATCTAGTCCAGATGTCTACAGCTGCAGCACACACCTGCCCAAATCATGTCCAATAACGAGTGGTAATCATTTGAATTACACATGCTGAAATGATTCATATTTTTTCCTTTCTGAAGACTTAAACCTGACCTGAGACTCTGTGTTTTGTGTTTACTCATCAGTCCAGCAGACAGCAGCTTCATTCCTGAGTCCTGCAGGCTGTTGTTGCTTAAATCCAGCTCTTTCAAATCTGATAGCTGTGAGCTGAGGACCGAAGACACAGCTTCACAGCTTCTCTCCGACAGGTTACAGCCTCTTAACCTGAAGATGAAGCAGTGACGCAAATGAGTTTATTTACACACAAGACAATAAAGTTCTGTGGATTAACTGTGAACCTACACAGCTTTGTTGGAGGCCTTGACGACTGGCAGCAGCCTCAGCAGAGCCTCCTCTGAAGCAGAGTATTTCCTCAGGTCAAACACGTCCAGATCTTCTTCCGATGACAGTAAGATGAAGACCAGAGCCGACCACTGAGCAGGAGACAGTTCACGTGTGGAGAGACGTCCCGATCTCAGGTTCTGTTGGATCTGCTCCACCAGAGAACCATCGTTCAGTTCATTCAGACAGTGGAGCAGGTTGATGCTTCTCTCTGCAGACAGATCCTCACTGAGCTTCTTCTTGATGTACTGGACTGTTTGCTGATTGGTCTGTGACCTGCTTCCTGTCTGGGTCATCAGGCCTCGTAGCAGAGTCTGGTTGGTCTGAAGAGAAAGACCGAGGAGGAAGCGGAGGAACAGGTCCAGGTGTCCATTTGGACTCTGTAAGGCCTTCTTCACAGCACTCTGGTAGAAACGTATCTGTTTACTTTTGTCTCTGAGGACTTTAGATCTTAAGGACGGTGATCGTTGTTGTGACAGCAGATTGACTCCAGAGGTGATGAAGGTCAGATGGACGTGAAGAGCAGCCAGAAACTCCTGAACACTCAGGTGGACGAAGCAGAACACCTTGTCCTGGTACAGTCCTCTCTCCTCTCTAAAGACCTGTGTGAACACTCCTGAGTAAACTGAGGCTGCTCTGACATCGATGCCACACTCTGTCAGGTCTGACTCGTAGAAGATCAGGTTTCCTTTCTGCAGCTGCTCAAAAGCCACTTTTCCCAGAGACTCAATCATCTCCCTGCTCTTTTCATTCCAGTGTGGATCTGTCTCAGCTCCTCCATCGTACTTGATGTTCTTCACTTTGGTCTGAACCACCAGGAAGTGGATGTACATCTCAGTCAGGGTCTTGGGCAGCTCTCCTCCCTCTCTGGTTCTCAGCAGATCCTTCAGAACCGTAGCAGTGATCCAGCAGAAGACTGGGATGTGACACATGATGTGGAGGCTTCGTGATGTCTTGATGTGGGAGATGATGGTTGTGGCCTGCTGCTCATCTCTGAACCTCTTCCTGAAGTACTGCTCCTTCTGTGGGTCAGTGAACCCTCTGACCTCTGTCACCATGTCAACGCACCCAGGAGGGATCTGATTGGCTGCTGCAGGTCGTGTGGTGATCCAGAGGCGAGCAGAGGGAAGCAGGTTCCCCCTGATGAGGTTTGTCAGCAGCACATCCACTGAGGTGGACTCTGTGACGTCAGTCAGGGTTTCAGTCTGGTGGAAGTCCAGAGGAAGTCGACTCTCGTCCAGACCGTCCAAGATGAACACGACCTGCAACCCGTCAAAGCTGCAGATTCCTGCCGCTTTGGTTTCAGTGAAGAAGTGATGAACGAGTTCCACCAAGCTGAACCTTTGCTCTTTCAGCACGTTCAGCTCTCTGAAGGTGAATGGAAACGTGAAGTGTACGTCCTGGTTGGCTTTGCCTTCAGCCCAGTCCAGAGTGAACTTCTGTGTCAGGACTGTTTTCCCAACGCCAGCCACTCCCTTGGTCACCACGGTTCTGATGGGTCGGTCTCCTCCAGCTGAGCCTTTAAAGACGTCTTCTAGTCTGATGGTTGTTTCTGCTCTGTGTGGTTTCCTGGAGGCTGCTTCAATCTGTCTGACCTCGTGTTCCTCGTTGACCTCTCCAGTCCCTCCCTCTGTGATGTAGAGCTCTGTGTAGATCTGGTTCAGGAGGGTTGGGTTTCCTGCTTTGGCGATGCCTTCAAACACACACTGGAACCTCTGCTTCAGCTTGGCCTTGAGTTTCGTTTGGCTGTCAGTGACAATCTCTGAATGGACAAACCCAAATGGACATGAGTCATAGTGAATCGTGAACATCCTGTCCAGACGAGCAGAAGACAGCTGGAGTCCAGTTGGAACACAGCAGAACTCTTGGGGGACGCTGCCGAGGCCCAGTCTGGTTCCTTACCTTGTTTTCTTCCATCAACGACGTCCTGTTCACCGTCCTTCCCTCCATCTCTGGCTCCTCCTGTTTGGTTTTGATCTGTCAACCAAACAAATGTAACAAGCACAAGAGTCAAACATTGAGTTTATAAGAGAAATGCTGGCTGTGGTTCAGTTGGTTTCCTTAGACTAAAGGAAGACCTAGTCACTATTTTTACTTTGGAATCTAGTCCTGGGACTCCGGGTCTGAGGTCTGCGACGCCTCCTGCTTCCCAGTGGAACCAATGGGTCCCTGCTCGCCCCAATTCGTCATGGTTCCACAGAACCACCGACCTTCTGCCACAGCACCTGCTGCCAGGGAGCTTCGAACATGTCGAGCAGCTATGTTTGGCCTCTGGAAGCTGCTAGTGGTAAAAACTTCCTCTGTCGGGACCTTTCGGTCTCTTCCTGACTCACCTGTTGGTTCTGAGTTGGTGCTGGGGGGAACCTCTGCTGGATCCCTCCTATTCATCTTTTCCAGAACCATTGTAGCGACTTTGCTGGCATTTGCAGTGTAGGTGTGGACCATCTGGTCCACAGTGTCCTCCCTGTCTGCCTTCTCCAGATGACATTTGGAGATCGCTGGGAACCCGTCTAGGGCTCCGTCCTGATTCAGGAACCACTTAAATATCTTAAACTCCTTGTCTCCCAAGTTACACAAAGTGAGACGAAGGGTCTCTGAGCACGTCGTCGTCATTTCTCCTGCAAGGATCGAAAAGGTTTGAGAAGCAATTTTCTTAAACGACCACGTCGAATCACAGGGTTCTCACCGGCAGCCGCTCGCTCGCCTCGTTGATCTGCGAACACTCGATCGGCCTCTGAGTCTAAAAACCCAGATGACATGAAAACCTGCTTCCGCTGCGGAGGAAACCACGCGTCAGCTGACTCACGCAGCTGTTCGACCTTTAATACAAAGCTCGTTTCTGCCGTTTGTCAAAATGTTGCAGTGATGCAGATGCTGCTCGCGTCTCCTCCTGTTTGGTTGGTCACAAATAAAAGCAGAGTTCACGTCTGACAGAACCGACAAACAAACCCGATTAAACACACGTAGTAAAGAATAACTAGCGTGTCAGCGGCAGAACTGGATCTACGTGTGTGACAGATGAGAAGCGTCGCTGTGGACCCACACAACCAGAACAGGAAGTGAAGCTCGTTAGAGAAAGGAGGCCAAACCAGAACCCTCACCACATCACGTCTTTCAGCTCAGCGTGGACGTTTAGACCCGGTTCAGTTGAATTCTTAGTGTTTCATCTGTGTCTTTACAGCCTTAATTCACAGAGCTTTAGTTTTAGCTACACCAACATCTGAACCCGTTGTCTGGACTAGATGTTTGTGTAGTTTCATCATGTTTCTCCAACACATTGTTCTAGAGTTTCTACCTGTAGAACGGGAGGCAGAGCCTTTAGCTCCAAGCTCCTCTATGTGGAACCAGCTTCCAGTTCAGGTTCTAGCAGCAGACGCCCTCTCTGCTTTAAAACTAGGCTGAAACCTTCCTTTCTGACAAAGCTGATGGTTCCAGATGGTTCTGGTTCCTCTGATCCATCTCTTAGATGCTGGAACCTCCTTCATTCACTGAGCTCCTCTGGTTTTCTATCTATTCCATCCACTAACATGCCTCCATGTCCACATGTGACTCACTTTGTCTCTGTTCTCTCCTAGTTGTGTTTCTCTCTTTCTGTCTCTATTCTCATCTCCAGGTATCGTCAGACTCAGAGTCGTGTGTCTCAGTGTTCAGCTGCTGGTCCAACCATCCTGCCTGAGTCTGTTGTTGTTTTCTCTCTTCTCTGTCCCTTCACTCCAACCGGTCAAGGCAGATGTTCTCCCACTGATCCTGGATCTGCTGGAGGTTTCTTCCTCTGTAGAGTTTTTCACTGTTGCTATTAAATCGCCGTTTATTGACTGGCTCCAGTTCAAAGCTGCGGATGTGGATTTGTTGGGTTTAGTGTCAGGTCTTAAACCTCACTGTGAAGTGACCTGAGATCACTGCTGCTGTGAATTGGTGCTGTATAAATAAAGTTGAATTGAATTGTCTGAGGCAGTTTCATTTCTGCTCACCTACAGCTTCACAGTCTGAAGCTTTGCTTTCTGTTGGTTTGTGCCTGATAAAATGTAAACTTTTAAATTAAAACTCGAGTCAAGCGCCAGCAGTTTGTAGGTTTCATTTATGATCAGTGTTCACAGGAAGGTTTTCTACAGTAGATGGCGCCGTTGCACTGAGAAGCTGGTTGAACGAAAACAGCTGATTCGAACCGGAACCAGCTGACCACACGTTCACAGACCCAGAAGTTCTCAGTCACAGGAAAAGCAGTTTAATTAACTTAACGGAGTCAGAAAACGTCATCAATCAATCACGAAGGATCAGATTCACTGGACGCTAAACACCCGAGTCACCATCAGAAACGGCACCGGAAAGGTTCTGCAGCAAATCAGGAGCATTGTTCATTGTGTGAGTGTTTCGCACAGTCAGAGGCGGAAACCCACAAACCACAGTCCAGCCTGGCTCCGAGCTCCCAGAGGGGAAGGTTCTGCTTCTGGTTCTGGTTCGGACGAAACGAGAGAGCAGAGACAACAGACACAACCAAGAGGCAGGGACGAGCACAGGGCGTGGACTCCACGGAGACAGCGACTGGTCTGATGGAGCCAGAACCTCCCGCCGGGGACGCGTCGCAGCAGATCAGCGCAGAAAACTGCTACGACCTCCTGAACAAAGCCAAGCGCGAAGGCGCGGACGACGCCAAGGAGCGAGTCTACCGCTTCATGAGCGACCACTACCTGCAGGTGCTGCGGACCCCCGCTGCGTACGGGCGGCTGACGGCGGGGGAGAGGGAGCTCATCCTCACCCGGAGGATGGAGGGGACGAAGGTGCTGGCGGTGGTCGAGACCTGTGAGGCGTGCGAGCGTGAGAGCAGCCGCCCGCTGCTGCCCGGGCCGGAGGACGCCAACCCGCGGCGGGTGTTCTGCCTCCACCCGGACGCGCAGCGGTGGGAGGTGCTGACCAGCCTGCCCGAGGGGATCCCGGCCAAGGGCTCCGGCATGTGCGCCATGTACAACTACCTGTTCGTGGCGGGGGGCATGAGGGCGCGCGGGGACGGCCGCTCCAAGGCGTCGGACCGGGTCTTCTGCTACAACCCGCGGACCGGCGCCTGGAGCCAGATCCGGCCGCTGAGCCAGCCCCGCTGCCAGCTGCGGCTGGTCTCCATGGACGGGTACCTGTACGCCGTCGGGGGGGAGTGTCTGTTCACGGTGGAGCGCTACGACCCGCGCGCGGACAGGTGGAGTCCGGTGGCCCCGCTGCCCAAAGGCTCCTTCGCCGTTGCGCACGAGGCGACGTCGTGCGGCGGGGAGCTGTTCGTGTCCGGCGGCTCGCTCTTCTACCGCCTGCTGCGCTACGACTCCCGCCGGGACGAGTGGGAGGAGTGTCCGTTCAACGAGAGCCGGCGCCGCTCCTCGGACATGGTGGCGCACCGCAGCCTCATCTACCGCTTCGACGTGGAGCGGGAGCGCGCAGAGGTCACGGTCTACAAATACAACACGGTGGCGAAGGCGTGGCACGGCGGCGCGCGCTTCCCGCTGCAGAACCCGCTGCCGTTCCGCTGCGCGGTGCTGGACGACCGGATCTACTGCGTCAACCGGAGCCACGCGCTGCAGTTCGAGGTGCGGGAGGAGCGCGAGGGCTTCCTGCCGCACGCGCTGCCGCCCCCTGCTGAGGCCAGAGGGGCCCTGGTGCCCGTCGTGCTCTCCCTGAGCCGCGGACCCACCTGAACTTGAAGCCTGAGCTGCAGCTCGACCCTGAGCGGAGACGTCATCAGCCTTAAGAGCAAAAGATGTGTGTGCAATCATTTAAAGTTGAAGTGAATAAAGGAAAGCGTTCAAGCGAGGTTGAGTCCAGATCCTTGTACAGAACCTTCCTGGTTCCAGGCAGATCAGAACAGAACGTCCACCACAGTCACACGATGATTTAAAGTTTCATCATTTTAAAGCTGCACTTAAGTGAAATATTTACTTTACTGGTTCCGTTTGTAAACATCAATAAATCAGCAGGTTTTAGTTTTGAGTCATAGAAACTGTTCAACTGTCCAGAACCGGATCCTCCCCCTGAACTGTTCCACACAACCCGGGTCCCGTGTCAGACCCACACAGGTCCGGTCCTGCTGTGTCCATCTGTTCAGTCACAGCAGAGGAGGAATCTGAACGTGTTCATAGTTTCTTCTGAATAAACGTGTTTAGAGGAACTAAAATGTTTAATCTGATCCCAGTACACGTGTGTTCGATTCCATTCAGGCTCACTTGGTAACGGTTGTTTTCTGGACTCAGGGAACCAGAACGTCCTGCAGGTTCTGCCTCCATCTGAGCTCAGCTAAATCGGTTTGTGTGAACATCTTTCTGATCTGGTCTGGTCCGACCTGCAGGAAACAGTCTGCTCAGAAGAGGTTCATTGACAGAGAACCGAACCGTCACGTCTGACCCGATTCAATGAGCCTGTTTTCTAGAACGGCTCATCCTGTGTTTTATGAGCGTCGCTGTGAGGCTGCAAACACCACCAAGCCGTCAGCAGAAGCTGAAGCCACGCCTGGAACCTCCTCGTCTGAGGACGTGAGCGAGGCTCAGGTTTCACCCTGTGAAATCAACCATCCGTCCCATTTGTCTGTGTCCGGAGCGAGACAGCAGAAGCGGGTTTGCTGCCTGGCCTGAGTTCAAATCAGGGAAACGCCAACGTGCCATTTGACAGAAGAGAATAGAGGAAGCAGACGACGAGGTTCTGTACAGTAACACAACGAAAAAATCCAAACCAACTCAGACAGAAGCTCCGGCACAAAGAGAGTCAAAGCAAACCGAGGCAGGAACATCCGTCCCAGTTTGGTCTCCATTCAAGGACCGATTTCTGTCATCAACAGCCAATGAAAACGCTCAACTACAGCATCACAGGAGAAGAAAAGGGTTTATTTCAAACACAGGGCCACCAACTGAACTTGAGCTTCAATGTAAATCATTGTTTTTGTGCCTTTATCAAACTTGATTTTTAACTCTCTTCTCACACAGGACAGAAAATCAACTTACACTGAGAAGAAAAGACTTTTTAAAAACACTGACGCTTTGACTTGTTGTCCTCAAATCCCACACGAAACACATTGAATCTGAAGAAGCTACTTGACAGCCGTTGAGGTTTCAGGGGCGGGGTCAAAGGTCGACGCCACCCAGCACAGTCCAATCAGAAGGCGCGTCGATTGGTGGCGTACTGGGCAGGTTCAAAGGACGGAGACACGAGACACGTGTCTGCAGGCGGAGGGTTCGCGGCCCCAGAGACCCCTGCAGAGTTACTGGTCCGGATCACATGGTGAAGGACGAGCCGTTCTCGCTGGACCCGTCCACCGACTTGCGAGTGGACATGTAGATCTCGGAGGTGACCCTGGAGAAGCGGCGTGGAGCGATGTACCTCTTGCCCAGGCACCACAGGTCCTGGACGATCTTCCTGAAGTGGTTCCTGAATTTCACCCCTACGAAGGCGTACAGCACCGGGTTGAGGCAGCAGTGCAGGTAGGCGATGGTCTGAGTCACCGTCTTGATGGTCTGCAAGGCGTCCGACTCCTCACACGGTTGTTGGTTGAACATGTTGAGGGTGTCGTACAACAACGTGATGTTGTAGGGCAGGTGGCAGACGATGAACACCGCCACCACGGCCAGCACCACCCGCACCGCCTTGTGGCGCTGGAAGTTTTTGGCCCTGAGCAGCGTGACGATGACAGCGGTGTAGCAGAGGGTCATGATGAGCAGCGGGAGGAAGAAGCCCACCGCGAGCTGAGTGCTGGGGACGGCCATCTTGGTCCTCCAGGCCGTGGTGTTGTCCACAAACCTGAACTCGCAGACATACTGGGAGGCGTCGCCCTCAGACCCCCAGGCGTAGGTCGAACTGTTGTCCGGCCCATCGGGCGTATCGTAGGTCGAGTTGTAGTCGACGTAGTTGTTCATGAACACTTCCCTGGTGTGAGAGGGTTCGTACCAGTGGTAGAAGTAGAAGGTGGGGAAGGACAGCAGAAAGGCACAGACCCAGACCACGACGCAGATGAGGCGGCCGTAGAACAGGGAGCGCAGCCTGAAGCTGCGACGGGCCTGGACGATGGCGATGTAGCGGTCGGTGCTGATGCAGGCGAGGAGCAACATGCCGCTGTACAGGTTCACGCTGTAGGAGCCTCGCAGCAGCTTGCAGGCCACCGGACCCATGGACCACGACCACAGCTCGTTGTAGACGATGAAAGGCAGCGTCACCACGAACAGCAGGTCTGCCACGGCCACGTTGAGCAGGTAGACGTCGGTCATGGACTTGGTCCTCTTGTAGTAGGCGTAGGTGACGATGACCAGGCTGTTGCCGATGAAGCCCAGGATGCAGATGATGGAGTGGACATACGGACCCATCACCAGCTCCAGGCTGTGGTTGTTCTTGTAAGAACAGGGTGGGATCAGATTAGAGTAATCTGTGGAGTTTTCAAATCCTTCCTCTGGATAGTCCATCGCTGCAAACAAAGAACAGAGAGAGGCGTTATGACGCTGTTACAGGTTTGAGTCCTGGGTTCCGCCCGACTGACGACCACTAACCCCACCGACCGCTGGACCCCCTGAGGGGACGCCAGTCTCATTTAGTTCGGTCATCACTGTTCTGAAGGTTTGAACTGTTCAACTGAACGCCTTCAACCTGTAAACGAAACTAGAAAAGGTTCTTAATAGATTCATCCAGGACTTTATTCAGCCTTCATCAAGTTGACATTCGGCTGCTCTGAAACCAGCTCAGATGTCACAGTGTTAGTGTCAGTTTCAGTGGAGCCTGTTCTGCTGGTAAAACACGTCAAGCTCAGACACTAAGACGCTCCAGTTGTGGTTAATCGAGGTGGTGAATGTGTCAAAGCGTCTTTGCTCTCAGGTATCTGAAAACTGAGAGGAAGTTTGCAGAAAGGAGGTCAGTTGAGCCCGAAACTCCAAGTGACACAGTTCAATGTAATATGTTTTAGTTCACAGTCAGAACCGCTGCGTCTGAGAACCGGGTCTGACGACGGACCCAAAGGTGAAGGGGTTGAATAAAGCTCTGGGTTGTGCACAGAGAGAAGAATCAAACAGGTTCTACTCAACTCGGTCGGTTCCTCTAACACGTCGTGTTCTCGTTCGTTACTTCTGCTTCACGGACCAGGTGCAAACATCAGCACCGACGGTCATGTGTCAGACTTCCCGAAATTAAAAGACAAAGCAAACGGGCAAAAACAACGAAGTGCAGCAGATTCAGAGCAAAGCATTTAATCCTTAGTTTCATCCTTATCTAAACAATGAACGAGGTCTGGAAAACCTGGAGAGTCATTGAGGCCTTCCAGGCCTTCGGCTCCGTAGCATGTTTCGTCGCAGCATTTCTCATCTACATCTCCTTCTGGCGCAGACATTGGACCCAGATACAGCCTGAACAGGCCACGTGGTTCTGACGATGAGTGTTCCACTCGTGAACTACATCATTCAGAGGCTGCTTCCGTATAAATCGCTGCCGTTCTGAGTTCGACCTGTGGGTCAGTGTCCAGGAGAAACTTTGGACCTTTGTTGTTCGCTCTACTGGGTTGAACTTTTGGCCAGAACTCAAACCTGACACGGGCCGAGTCAGAATCAGCTGCTGCAGGTTAGTGGCCCGTTTTAGATCCGGACCCTGATTCTGTGACATTTATTGTGATGTTTATGAAAAATGTAGAAAAAAGTAAACGAGGCACAGACTTACTTTAAAGGGAAGTTGGAGGCTGCTTGGTTCACAGTCAGGTTCTGCTTCCTCAGTCTCCTACACTTAATGCAGAATAAATGTGCAGTTGATCAAGTGGCGCATGTAAATGTAAACGTCAAGTAAAACGATGGATCTGAGCGTTTGTACGGAGCCAAAGCGAATCAGGGGACGACGGGTCGGCTGCCGCTGCATAGAACCAGACAAACGACATGTTCCGATTCTGGTCATAACCAGTGAATTCAGAACATTCAGTTTGCTGCAGGAACCCGAACGTAGCATCAGCCGTAATCGATCTGCTGCGTTTCGTGAACGAGGATGAAAACGTCTCCACTTTGCTGGTGTTTGTGCTGCTGCGGTGGCATGTGGCCGATTGCAGAGGATTCTTTCTAATGTTGGTTACTGATATCAATCTGTGGCTGATGCTTCTTTCTTATCTTGATTTCAGTTGCTTGATGTAAAGCTTTGTTCCGTCTGTGCAGCTGCTCTGATTTGAACACGTCATCATTTAAAAGCGGTTTTAAAGATAAAAACGGCACCAAAGCTGAGCGGTTACATTACCCACCAGAAAACGTTTTTGTCAGTGGATTAGAAGTTTATGACATACCGACAAACGAAAGCAAGGATAACAATAAGGTGGATGAAGGTTAAACACAGCAAATATATAGGAAATAAAAGCAGAACTCACCGGTTGAGCAGAGTTTCCCTCGTCGCGTGTAAAGGTGATGGTGTGTGCTGGTGAACCTGCGCATTGATCAGATAACACAAGCGAAACCTTTAATTGAAGCCTTCCCCTTCCCCTCTCTCTGCCTCGCTCTCTCTCTGTGGCATAACTTCTGTAGTTTCAGTTCACTTTCTCATCTTTGGGGGGAGACGTCAGAGGATCATGAGAAAGGTGCAAACGGGTGAAGGCCCTCAATGCATCTGCTGCCTTGAGACTGAGGGAGGAAAACTCAAACTGTCAGGCCTTCAGCGGCTGATCTGTGTGGGTTCACTTCACCAGACATCATCGCCTGCGTCTCCTTTCAGGCTCTTGTTCAGAGTTTGCAGTCAAGATACACCCAGTAAATAACGTCCACCCACCACAGCTACGCTTGTCAGACAAAAAACGTTGTTGTCATAAAAAGAGGATTTAATTCAGCCTGAAACAACATAAAAACAAATCCATGCATTTGCTTAATCAAACTGTACAGACTTAAATATAGATAGTACAAAGAAGTGCATGACGGGAAAGTCCAGTGTCGTGGATGATGGAAGTCAGGCCACGTCCTCCATGTAATCAGCTCCGTGACTCTGGCTGAGCTGAGAGACGCTCACGTCCTGAGTGGTTTCATCAAACTGCAGAACAAAACAAACCCCAAGTAAGTCACACATTAATCATCAAGCGATGAGGAGAGACGACGTGAGGGGAGACAGTGTGAGAGAAGACGAAGGGAGATGACGGGAGGCGAGACAAAGGGGACGTTAGACGAGAGCAGACAGTGTGAGGGGAGACAAGGGGACACGGCGTGAGGAGAAACAAGGCCAAAGCTGCAGGTCTGACTAAAGCCAGATGAGATGCTCACCTTGTCGCTGTTGTCAGGTCCTTCGATGGAAACCTCCTCGATCTCCTCACCGATACTCAGCTCGCTCTTGGAGAGATCGGACCGATGACTGAAATGAAGTTAAAATGGATTTTAGCTCCCAGACCTCTTCCAGTTTAAGCCTTATGTGAGCTTTAAGTGTGACTCCGACTCTCAGCATTAGCCAAGTGAACCTGACTGAGCTTCGTTTGCAGGTGAATGATGACGAATAGTCTCACCTGTTGAAGTCGTCATCGTATTCAACATCATCATCTGAGGAAACAAAGTTGAATGTGAGTAAGAACCACCGCGTTTCTATAAAGGACCTCGTTAACATGTCATTTTAAGCACTTGAACTATTGGTATAGCAAAACACGGGAGCTTTGTCTGAGAAAACCAGACGGAAACCAACAGTAGAACGGGATCCCACCGAGATGCACAGATCCAGTCTTATCATTCAGAGCCTTCGAGTCCCTGAATCCTCTCCCTCTAGAGTTTGACGGTCCTGCAGGAAACAACAACCAGAGTGAAGGTAAATCCTAGTGACAATAATTAAATCTCTATTAACGTTCTGCAGTGAGACACGGCCAGTTCAGCAAAACTACGTCTAAGTTTAATCAAAAATAAACCAATGAGTCTTAAGACAAAAGCGAACAGAACTTTGAAGAGTGAAGTCTAAACTCCTCTGGGTACCGACGCTGCACTTGCTCCTTGACCTCTGTTAGTGAAGCGGTTGCCTTTCACCCCCTCGGTCACAATGTAATTATTACAGGTTGTAAAGTAAGTAAAACCCCAGTGGGGCTCTAACCGTTCCTGCTCTGCCCTGATGCGCTTCCTCCTCCTGGCTTTGGAGCCTCAGGCACCGACCCTGGACTCTCTCTGGACCCGGATGCCTCCACCTTCCTGCGAAACAAACATCACAGCTGAGCACAGAAGGTTGTGATGTCTCACGTCAGGAGATGCTGACGGGCTGGTGTAAGGTCCACGGTGTTAAGAAATGTAACAACACTAATACTAATCTTAACAACAAGCTAACCAGAGAGACACCTGTAGCTCACCTGAGCCCAGAACTCTGACTGTGTTCAGAGAGAGGATCGTCTCGCTCGCCCTCTGAGTCACCAGCCAGGAGAGACAGACTGAGACCAGAGGAGGAGAGCAGACAAACAACATTTAAACGATGAAACAACCTCCTTCACTAAAGGAGATAATTAATACATTAATAGTTAATGAGTTGATGAACACCACACTGCAGGAAGTAGTTTTCCTCTAGTAGCTGTGGGAAGGAGCTGGAGCTGCTCTGCCGCTCGCTGATTCTTCATGACCCAGTTTCCTCCCACAGATCATTAAAGATTCACGGAGCCGACAGTGTAAGTTACCGTCGTCCCACTGGGACCAGCGCCGATACCGACAGGTTCTCTTCACGCCTCTTCGCCTCGTGTCTGATCCCACAACCTCACACGAAGTCTTCAGCAGAGCAGCTCCGCTGTCCTCTCAACGCTAAAACTGAGTCTCCCGATGCATGCTGGGAAATCGACAGCAGCCACAACGCATGATCAAGCAGGTAGTGCCTCTGGTAGCTTAGCAATGTGACGCTCACACAAACAGCTCAGTAGTGAACTTATACAGCTCTCTGTCTGAGTCGACCGGACTGTGACGTGGTGAAACCGTGCAGACTCACTCATTCAGGCTTTTGCCTCGCCTCAAGGAGGAGAAGACCGGCCCAGACAGACTCTCCTCCCTCACAGGGACAACACTGCAGGGTGATGGGCAGCCAGAGGAAGGGTTAGGGTAAGAGTAAGGGAGGATGAGGAGACGTAGAGGGAGGATGAGGAGACGTAGAGGAAGGATGAGGAGACGTAGAGGGATGATGAGGAGACGTAGAGGGAGGATGAGGAGACGTAGAGGAAGACAGAGGAAGGATGAGGAGACTTAGAGGAAGGATGAGGAGACGTAGAGGAAGGATGAGGAGACGTAGAGGAAGGATGAGGAGACGTAGAGGAAGGATGAGGAGACGTAGAGGAAGGATGAGGAGACGTAGAGGAAGGATGAGGAGACGTAGAGGAAGGATGAGGAGACGTAGAGGAAGGATGAGGAGACAGAGAGGAAGGATGAGGAGACAGAGAGGAAGGATGAGGAGACGTAGAGGAAGGATGAGGAGACTTAGAGAAAGGATGAGGAGACGTAGAGGGAGGATGAGGAGACTTAGAGAAAGGATGAGGAGACGTAGAGGGAGGATGAGGAGACGTAGAGGGAGGATGAGGAGACTTAGAGGAAGGATGAGGAGATAGGGAGGGAGGATGAGGAGACGTAGAGGAAGACGGGAAGAATGAGGAGGTGCAAGTCAGGTAAAGAAAGACAAGACAGAAAAACAGACAGAGACACGTCCAGAACAAAGTAGGGAACTAAACAAAGTGTTGTGGGATAAAGGTGGGAGAGGCAGACACCTGGATAAAGATCTGATCCAGTATCAGGATGATGGACTGGATCAGTTTCTAAACTCTGCTGCTGTTTCTGAACCAATAGCAGCCATTTATTATTTGACTATTGCTTAGTTTTTGTGTTAAAGTCTGTGAAGCCTCCTACAAACGGATGTTGTTTGGTATCAGCATCCGACAGAGTTAACGTTGCTGAGGTCGTAATAAGTCTCACGAGCAGACGTTAAGACTGGATCAAACAGAGAAGTGTGTCCTCAGACAGGACAGGAAATCAGAAAGGACCTGGACAAGAGGAGGGAACCGTTGGTCTTATGGCCTGTTAGTGCGTCTTTAAAGCTATGAATAAAACTGTTCAGACTGTTCCTGAAACCATCACGCAGCTCAGTAATACTTACTCTCTCTCATCTGTCCCCTCTGGTGAGTGCTTGTCTCCGATCGGAGAACTACGACTTCAGAGACAGAAAACAGAGAAAACTATCTGAGAGCACACAGGTAAAACATCTGAGGATGACGTGTATCACGTATGTGTACATCAAACAAAGGCTTAACTCTGCTCTACAATGTTAACGTACAACATAACAACGCGGTCAGCACCAGCTAATTAACACCAATAGGCATAGTGTCCCTGAACGCCTCAGTGTGACACGATGTTACATCTTCTGTGCAACAACGCTCAGATATGCTCACCAGCCGTAGGACGTCTGTGGTTTGGGCAGTGGGTCGTCAAAGAACGAATCTCCCTCATCGTGGTTGTCCTCCACGTCCAGGTTCAGGTCCAAACGCTGCCTCTGCACAGCCAAAGACGAGCTCCTGCTGTCGGACGCCCACTGCTGGACTTCTCTCTGACCCAGCGCCGGGGCCCCGTCAGAGTCCTGACGGACGACAACAGTGTTTACCTCAGTAGAACGTCACCGACGATGACAACGCTGCTGATTAGACGCGGAGGCAGCCGCCGTGTCACTGCCTTTAGTGCAGAGACCAGACTTTAAAAGCTGAAACATTCACTGGGTGTCACAGGGTGAAGAAGCTTGTCATTCTTCAGTAACACTAACTGCTAAGTGCTCGTGGACTCGCTGCTGAGTGAACATCACATGATTAAAGCAGACGGGTGAGTCGGGCCTGATGTGAAAGGAGGCTGCTCAGTCACACCTGATTACATTTTCCTTCCAAACAGTAAAAGGGCAGAGTTTGTGAAAGCAGCAGCATCGTGTCTTCACTCCTACCACCTGCTGCGTGGCTGCCAGCAAGTCAGACTGAAATGAACGTGGGTGTTTTCTCACACAAGGTTAAACACCAGAGTGAAGCTGCACTGGGCTTCAATTCAACACGTAACCAGTGTGTTTTAAATGGCAATATTTGAAACTCAGCCCTGTGTGTTTCTACTGAACGCCACCTACACACCGAGCTCTGAAAGCAGTACCCAGACTCTCTGCCTTCATGTAGGTCATGAATTCATGCGCAGCCTTGTATTTCCCAAGATAAGATGTTAAACGTGCATTAAAAAGACTAAAGTTCTCGTGTGTTTCGGTCGGACTGTTTGAAGCTGAGTTAGTGAAGCAGTTAGGGAAGAGACCGACTGGACACAAAGCTGGTGGAGCTTCGCCTTGTTGGTACCTCGGCCGCTGCCTGTCTCTGTCCTCGGGTTTTCTGGCCTTTATATCTGGGGATCTGCACACAACAGGGAGAGGGACACCTCAGCTTCCACCAGCGCCCACAGCTTTCTGCTGTGAATTGAGTTCTTACTATTACTTAACAGTATTTAGTAGAACAGCGTTCCCTCAGGATTTCTCTCTCAGTTGGTTCCCTTGACTTTACAAGAGATGCTACTGGCTGTTAAACACCTCCAACCAGCAGCTGTGTGGTTGGGGTTGGAGCTGCGATAAGCTGCCACCTACATCAATATCAGTACCACCAGGAAGCATCAGGTAGTCTACAAGGCTCTTCACGAAACAAACGTACCTTACTTAGAGGCGCTGGGCTGATTTTATCCTCAGTGACACGAGTTTCACCAACTTCAGAGTCCAGTAGAACCTGAGCAAAGATGCGAGCACATCAGACGTCACAATGGCAGGACATTTCTGTAAAAACTGAAGGCAAATAAATACAGAAAACGGACAGATTCACGTCATTAGGTTTTCACTATGAAAATAAAGCAATGAAACTGGTAATATTCACTAAGTTGAGCTCAGTTCATAAAAGATAAATCAGCTGCCCAACATTTATAACAAGGTCCGGACATTAGCATCCCCTCGTTGTTATTTCGGTGGACGCCAACGGATCATATGTGAAACTATAAACGATGGGGGCATCAGAATCTTACCACATCTCTGCACTGAGTGAAGAGACACTTGTAGATCCTCAGAAAGAGCTGAAAGTCCACCGCTGCGAAGCAACAGAGCACAACCAACATCAGCTAGTTTACAGAGTGTAATAAAGTGCTGTTTGTGATGATCCTACTTTCACAGAAGCTTTTGTCTGCAGCTCTGAGCTCATCACTGATGAACCTCTCCAACATGTTCCTGCACAAACACACGGTAAAAGGTTGCAGGGTCATGAATGTTAACTGACTGAATGACTGACTTCTGAAAAAGCAGAAGCTTTAAGTGTAACTAGTTGTTTGCAGTAAAATAATTCCTACTGGTTAAAACTGGGGAACAGATCTATGAAGACGCTCTTCAGATCTTCTTTTAAAACCGAGCCGCTTCGATCCTAAAGGGTGACACGAAACAAGAATTAAAGCCTGATAACGTTCTGTGTGATTGGCCAGATGCTGACGACATCCCACTCAGGTAAGAGACCAGTCACCTTGTCGTAAAAGTCAAACTGATTCCGAGCACTCGTGATCTGTTTCTGAGACGGTTCCTGTGAGAGATATGGAAAATGGAATTACTTTCTTTATTGATAAAAACCTGAAGGATAACACCCAGAAACACAGTAATACCTTTCCATGATACAACATAGTTAGTAGAACATAGTTTACTGGAAACATGCCTGGGTTTTTTGGTACGACAGGCTTCTGAAGTTCAGTGATACTATCTGTAGCCAACAGCTAACAGTAGTAGTAACAGCGTAGAATGTGATGAAACGGAGCGGCAATAGAAACGAGGACACACTGAGATCAACAGGAAACCAGCGCTGCTCCGTCTCCGACAGCCTGCAGCTCAGTGACCCAGATCACAGTACAGAGCAACTCACACTATAAGAACGCACTGTAACACACACACACACACACACAAGACCGATTACTCACACAAGACTACAAATCAGTGTGTGAATATGATCCTGAGATCGACCCTGGCTCCTAGTGATCAGGCAGAAACCGCGCTCAAACAAAACAGGACTAAAAAGCTACGGGTCACTGTTAACAAGGAGACTATGGTCCTGGCATTAACTTCAGGAAGCAGCTGCGACTGTGGTGGTTTGATCCTCCTGGTCTGATGTTCAGAAGCAACTGGCTCAGTAACACTCAATCTGACTGACAAATACTCTAATGCTCAGCGGAGACAACCTCTCCCTTCAGAAACATACTTCCACATGTTGGTGAAATCCCATTACTGAAGTGGATGAGTATTGACTTTCCTCTCCCTGGGAACATTTCTGTCCTATTCACACAAACGATGAACCGGTTGAACTAATGTCTTACCTGACAACACCAATCGGCAGTGTCGTCATTCGAGTTCTACTAACACAGAAAGAGAATTTCAGTCACTGAACAGCTCACAGCCTTTAATAAGTTCGGCCACGTGTCAGAATCCACCAGACCAGGTCAGATCTCACCTCAGCGCAGACAGACGGTTTGTCTTTGTCTTGTCCTCTCCTGACGAGCTCAAGCAGCAGAGGAGAGTTCTTGTTCACCTCGGAGTCAGACAGACCCAGTTCTCTGCAGACCAGGTCCCGACTGTCCAGACCGTTCAGCTGCAAAGACACACGAGCAGACATCAGTGAAGAGGAAGAAATGTGTGGAGAGTGAGAAGTTTGTTCTGTTCCATCTGTGGTGGTGTGATCCCTGTTTATTGGTGCAGGTCAATGAGGAAGGGATGTGTGGTTTTTGATCATTCCACACACCAACGCTGAGTCGTGAGCACATATGGTTTTAATCAATTCAAAACAAATATTCTGTCTGTCTGGTACCAGATGGACCAAATCACGATGACGGCGGGTAGTTTTAGCTGCTTCCTCTTCTGTTCGTATCGTTCGTGAACTCTGAGGTGCCTTCAACCTTGTTCAACAGATAGCGTACAGACCACAGATAAACGGATAAAGGGAGATCTAGAAGATTATCACCACCATACAAACCAGTCTCCATCTGATAATGAACGTTCTCAGCCCATTTTAAGCAGCATGTTACAGCCGACTATGAAAATAGCAATCATTACTTTGACTAAATGAAAACTACATTCACTTCTTCAGCACGGAGCATCATTTATATTCCAAATCAACACAAACAAACAGAGAAAGGAAATGAACAATAAATTCTGAGTGACTTCCAGGTTTCTGTGGCACAACTGAGGTAAAACCAGAATGAGGAATACGATGCTGTTCTCTAAGTTTTGCACCCACAAACCACAGAAACAGGTCATATATGACTCAGACACCAGGACTAGTAAAGCTCACCCAGTTGATCTCTGGTTGAAACACAGCGAGGGTGAAGTCCAGGTTAAACACCTGCAGGAAGTCCATGACCAGGGTGGCAACCAGACGACCTGCAGACACAAACCGACACAGCAGCATCAGACAAAATCCCTGTGCTGCACTCAGACACTGAGCGTTGACACACTTAGTGGAGAATCACTGAGCTCATTCTGCTTTAAACTGGACCTGATCTGTTTCACAGACAAACGTGATTTTCACATTCAGTTGTTTTTGTAAAGCAGCAAAGTGTGGTTTTCCAGAAAAACCAAGATTCCTGTTGTTGTAATTGTTCCATCAAGTCCCTCAAAGCCCAGTGAAAAGGTTAAAAAGTGTGGTTTCTCGGAGTTGCCGCACAGGAAGACAGCGCCGCCCTCTGGTGACAAGCGTCGACTACAACCAGGTCCTGCACAGCTGCTCTCAGCTGCTCTCAGTAAACTTAACACGCACCAAAGGAGGCTGCGCAGACATGGATTCAGCTCATGTGCTAAATGCGACCAAAGTTGAAAAGAGGACCAGGACAGATCCACATGAAAAACCAACTCACCATCTTTGGTGTTTAGACACTTCTTCAGGTTTTCATTTATCAGAGGGGTTTTGTTCTGAAGGTAAAAGAACACAGAGTAAAATCACGAGTTTGTTCCTGAAACAGTTCTTGGCTCTGCATATGAATCATTACCTCCAACCGGTCCTGCTCCTCCATAGCCAGAAACACAGCCGCCCTCATCTCCGCCTGCAGGAGCGACAGGAGAAGGACACGTTTGACTCATTCTAACCTACACGTCTTTAAGCCAGGGTGCTTTCAAAACACGCACTTAGGTTGGCAACGCTGGTGCAGACGGGACAACAACGAAGCTGACTTTGCTGTTTAGCCGTTTGCACGTCGTTAGCATAGCGGCGCTTAAACGGACGTGGGGTGAATAAAAGGCCGTCTCACACCTTGAGCTTGTTGAGGACTCCATTGTTCTCCAGGTTCTGGATGAGCAGGTCCCTCAGCTCGGTGTCGTCCTCTGCTGCCGACATGTTTGCGTTAAGCTAATGCTAACTGCTGCTACTGTCAAGGATACGAAGGGAAAAAAACACACACACACAAAAAAAAAACCGCGGCTTCTTCTTCTACGGTTCGGTTGAGCTTCGGGGCGCTTGGCCGCCACCTGTCGGACGCAGGGTGTTAGTTACATCATCTGATTTTGCCACAACACGCAGACAAATATTAAACCTTAGACAAACAAAAACATTTATTTGTTGTGGAAACATCTTCCTCTGCGTCTTATTTAAAGAGAAGGAGTCTGGACCCTGGTTCTGACTCACGGGTCTGTGGAAGTGAGGCGGTTTCTCAAACACAAACCCAGACTTTATGGGTTTATTTAATAACTGGATTTTATTCAATTAGCAGGTTGGCAGTTAATTAACTGAGCCAGTCCGGTTTCCACAACCCGGAGTCTTTTGGGTCCCTGAGCCCGAGGGACAGAGTCTGGGAGGAGGAAGATGGAGGGATGGACGGAGGACGTGGAGGGGGGTGGGGTGAGGAGGGAGGAGAGAGGAGAAAGTGCAAAGAAAGGGAGGAGGGGGTGAGGAGGAGGAACAGGAAGGAGAGGAGGAAGAGGAGGAAGGAGAGGAAGAAGCATCATCGGGACACACAGACGGACGGACTGTGCGCGGATCACGGAGCCTCCGCCGCCGCCTCTGAGCTGCTGCAGCCGGACACAGACCCGGAGCCATGGCCGCCGAAGAAAACCCATCCACGGCCTGCACGGGCTCCAGCCTCCTGAAGCCCGTCAGCGACATCACCAACCTGCCGCTGGACCAGGTAAGAGCCACCGACACGGCGCCGCCGAGCCTCGGAACCTGGCGGCGGCCCCTCCGGAGCTCCGGGGCGGAGACCGGCTCCGGGCTAGTCGATACGCGCCGCGGAGAGCGACGATATAGGCGGGAAAGGGTCTGAAAACGGCGGCCTGACCCGCGAGCAGGGCGGGTACCGTACACGGAAACGACGGGGGCGTCCAACATGGATGGACGAGGCCTCGAAGCGGAGCAGACGCTCCGTTATCCGCGACGCGGACGCGGCTCGCGGCCGTAAACAGGGTCGTTCATTGTCTGCGGAGATGAGGATAAACGGGAAACCTCTGGATCCGGTTCTGGTTCTGACCCGGCCCTGTCTTCACATACACATTTGTACTGAGTTGTACCGCGCTAGGTTGTGTTAGTTCTGATCCAGATGTTTGGCTGCAGACCGAATCAGAACCACAGCGTCGGCCTGCGCTGCTTTTTGTGGTTTGTGACCTGTGATGAAAAAACTGCGCCTCTGATGATGTAATAACAAAGTGATTTCATAAATTTGGGCATCGATCTGATTTTAACGGGTTAATACACAGTGTAGTACAGGGTTTCTCAACATAGGGCTGGAGCCCCCCTGAAGGGTCACAGACGAAGCTGTGGGGCCGTCACATGACTGACGTTTGTGACGAGTGTCCAGGTTTTGGACTCGAGTTAGTTGCTGTCAGATAAGGTGACTGTGACAGAGATTCTGGGTCAGGCCGGTCAGATCCACATCAACTGGTTCAGCGGGTTCTGTTCCTCATGTTGTGTCCGGTTAATGTTATGAGCTCGGACACGAACCCTCACCTGGGTTCACCTGTCAGGTGAACAGATTTGACTTTATGCGAGTTTAGAGAAGAAACGGGTCAGTACTGAAACTGAAAATGACCCAGAGACGACGATTCAAAATTAAATATGAAGGACGATACACTTTAACAGGTGTAACAGGTAGACCTCCTCCTGCTCTCTGATTGGCTGAGAGCCAGGCGTCTGGTCGCCGAGCTCGGTCCTCTTGATCTGGGATCATGATTCCTTCACATCAGGCGTCGTGTGATCTGGGACCAAGTCACCATCAGAGATTTCATTTTGACATCAGCGCGTAAAACTCTGTGCTGTGAATTATGGGAAATACGCCTGAATAATGTTGTAATGTTTGAACATTAGATTAGCTCCAGGCATCAGCTTCCTCTGGACCCTGGACAAATGTGGCTCCCGTGGAAGAGGAATCTTGAAAGGTAGATGAGCTCCACCTTTAGAAATGGCTCTGATCTGGATGTTGCGATGCGGCTCAGTCTGGATCCAGAACTGAGGGTTTGGCGTTATTTTGATGTTGCTGCTCCATCGCCCTGAGCTCGTTAGTCACGGCTCAGCTTCTAATTAACTGTGTGTGTTAACGATGGAGTCGATGCTTCAGGGAACAGACGAGTGTAATCGCTCAGTTTACACAGCGTCCATTATTCATCACAGACACATCAACAAGCGTGGACTGTTTCACATTTCAGCCTGATCAGATGTTACACTGAACACTGGAGACAGTGCAGCCTCCATCTGTGGTGTCAGTCTGGAATACTAGACGGCACCTGCACTTCATCTGCAAACTTTATTCATATGGCACTTCACAATGTGACGGTTTAGAACTTAGAGAAAGTAACCATTATTATAGAGAGTGACCAGAAAACAAACCCCACTGAGCAGAACCAGGAGACTAGAGAGAGAAAAGTCCCTTTAAGAGAAGGAACCTCCAGCAGAACCAGGCTCAGGATGGTCAGGGTGAGGGCATGGAAACAGGCGGGATAGATAAATATAGCTGTCTCATCTGCATAACAGTGAGTGTTTCCTAATAATATTACTGAGAGGAGACACGTCTAGACTGAAAAGTATTGGACCAAGCCCATGAACAAATTGGAATCTGTTCAACAAATGAGACTTAAAGCATCCAGTGCTTTGCCTTTAATCCAACTATGTTCCAGTCTCTGTAGTAGAATCTTGTGATCTATCGTATCAAATGCTGAACTAAGATCTAACAGGACAAGGACAGAAACTAGACCATTGTCTGAAGCTGTGAGTCATTAGTGACTCTAAGCAGAGCTGGTTCTGTCTGTGATGGATCTGAATCCTGACTGGAAATATTCATCCAGGTTATTTCTACGCAGGTGGTCTCATAGTTGTTTAGCTTCAGTTTTTTCCAGAAATAAAGGGCAGATTAGATGTTGGCCTATAGTTTCTAGTTCTCTGGGGTCAGAGTAGGTTTATTCAGTAAAGGTTTGACCACAGCAACATTAAAGCCTGTGGTACGTAGCCTGTTAGCAGAGACTGGTTGGTTTGACAGAACTTCTTTCGTCATCCGCTTAGAGTGGGCCTAAGAGACAAGCAGCTGATATGGAAGAGTCAAGTACTGAAGTGACTTCAGGTCTACCCAGCAAATCTAAAGCTGTTGGATCTGCAGATTGATGTGTGACATTTATTAGAAGATTGATTTTTGTCCGACTTTATTGTAAAGAAATTCATGAAGTCATTGCTGCTGAGATTTAAAGGGAAACTAGGCTCGACACAGCTACGACTCCTAGAGCTGACAACCTGCCTGCTTTTATCTTCCTCTGGTAGCGATGAATAACATGTGGTTCTAGCAGCCACTGGTGTTCTGCTCAATACTGTAAACGGATTCAGCATCATCTTTGGGTTTTGGTTCTGACCCAGAGCTGCATTTAGATCCATGTAGGGTGAGTCCGTGTGTGCACTGTCGCGGTTGGATCCGTTACGGTGCTGTGCTACACGTCAGCGCCAGATGTTCCCATGCTTCTCCACAGATGGAGGATTAAAGGCTTGACTGGACTCCTCTGACCCAGAGTCAGTGTGTGAGAGTGTAAACAAACACACAGGATTAACCCCTCAGTTACCGGCGTCTGCGGGTCTGAGAACAGACTGAAGGATACGTTTGTAAGAGAAGACTGGCTGCGTCAGACTGTAGCTTGGCTGCGCAGCCAGTCTGTGATCGCGTCATCAGGTCATCTCTGGTCTGTGACCTTCGACTGCAGGAAACGAAAACTGGCAGATGATAAGAAAAATAATTAGTGTTATTCATCAGCTACAGCAGTAAAACCTCTGGTACCGTGACGGAACCGGCCTCTGCTCACGTGATGGATTATTATTGGCGCGAGCTACACACGGTCGACGTGTTGTGATCCGCTGAGCCTGTTGTGTTGCTTGTTGTGTTTTTGCAGCAGCGGTAGAGGAAACACTGAGTTAGACTGTCCTGAAGCAGTTGGCTTTAGCGTGACGAGCGCTGACAGCTCCGCAGAAAAGCTGTTGTTGGGAGCTGGACTCTGTCACCTCCAGATTTCTCTCCGCAGGGACGCGTTGGTGTCTAACGGGCAGCAGGTCGTACTTCACCGCTTATAAATATCTTCGGAGGCTATTTCTAACAGCAGAGACGTCAGAGCCGACGTTTCCACTGCTCTGCCTCACGCGAAACACGGCGAAGCTCACCTGATGAATTAACGCAGGTGTGTGTCTGCCCCTGCAGGTCAACTTTGTGGTGTGTCAGCTCTGCGCTCTGCTGTCGGCCTTCTGGTTCCGTCTCTTCCTCCATCCCAGTAAAACCAGTCCCTTCATCAGACACGTGGTGGCGACTTTACTGGGACTCTACTTCGCTCTCTTCTGCTTCGGCTGGTAAGATCAGTCAGTCTTCTGAAAACAGCAAATGCTTTTTGTAATCCATCGACTCTCGGTGGCCGCTGTGTGTTGAGGTTCCTCATCAACACATCAAGAACCGCTTTTTTGTGGATCTGCGTCCACAGAAATGAACAAAGATCCGTAAATGACTTAATGTTAGAATTGAAAGGTGAAGATGTCTTGTTTTTCAGGTACGCGCTTCACTTTCTGCTTCAGAGCGGACTCACCTACGGCATCATGATCCTGACCGGGGTCGAACACATGCACAAGTAAGATTCTGAACGTTTGACCTTTACTGTGAGGATGGAAATGATTCAGTGCTTCTATGTGTGGAAACATAAACGAAGACGACGACGAAGCAGCGTAAAGCGAAACAGATCAGTCAGATCCAGCAGAATCAGAGCCAACAGAGGTTAAACATGGTGGAAGATGTCCAAGATGCTTTTCATTATGTCTAACGTGCAGAAAGCAGCGAGTCGACTGGACGACTTCTGGATCTGTAGCTGATATTTGATTTCATTCTGTCAGTTAACTGGACACACGTTGATGTTTTCAGATACTGTCTGGTGGTGGCGCTCAGCTACCTGAGCCTGTGTCAGATCACTCGGGTCTATGTCTTCGACTACGGCATGTACACGGCCGACTTCACTGGGTGAGACTCACATCTGTGGTTCAGAGTCCTGACCCGAATCCTGGTCTGGTGGATTTCTTTTCTCTGACTTTGACTTTTCTTCACGTTTCAGGCCCATGATGGTGATAACACAGAAAATCACCAGCATGGCCTTTGAAATCCACGACGGTAAGCACGGAGCCTCAGAACAGCTGGAGTTGTTACTGAAGCAGCCGTTAAAGGTTTTGGTTTTTCTTGACAGGAATGGCACGAAAAGAAGAACATCTGACTCCAGGACAGAAGATTTTGGCCATAAGGTGTGTTCCACTTAGTTTCTATTAACATATTTCCAACAGAACCGAATTGGAGCCAAATACACAAAGCCTCGGTTCTGAAACACAGAACCAGACGAGCGGTCGTGCGTGGCTGATGCTGTGTCTGTGAACAGGAGGATGCCCAGTCTGCTCGAGTACTTCAGCTACAACTGCAACTTCATGGGGATCCTGGCTGGACCTACTTGCTCCTACAATGACTACATCGCCTTCATCGAGGGAGACCCCCGTCGCCATAGAGACCAGGAGGCGGACAGGAAGATGCAGAGCGAGCTGAAGCAGAGCGAGCCCTCTCCAAATGTAGGTCGCATGACCCCAGCTGCTCTAACTCCAGCTCTGGGAATCGTCAGCGGTGTGGAAGTGTACGACTAAATCACCTAAACGTGTTCTTCCTCAGACGGAGGTCGTTCGTAAAGTGGCCACCTCCTTCTTCTGCCTCCTGGTCTTTCTGTCAGTGTGTAAAGTTTTCCCGGTGGAGCGGAACATCGATGATGACTTTATTGCCAACACGCCGTTTTACGCCCAGGTGGTGTACCTGTACCTGTCCATGCTGACCACCAGACCCAAGTACTACTTTGTTTGGACACTCGGTAGGTGACTCACGCCTGGTTTGCTTTTTCATCTACTAATCTGAGCTCACCTCAGCCTGTCTCACCTCAGCCTGTCTCACCTCAGCCTGTCTCACCTCAGCCTGTCTCACCTGTCTCGCCTCAGGCTGTCTCACCTCAGCCTGTACCTGTCTCACCTTAGAATGTCTCTCCCCAGCCTGTCTAACCTGTCTCGCCTCAGGCTGTCTCACCTGTTTAACCGCAGCGTCTAACTTGTCTCACCTCTGCCCGTCTCACCTGTCTCACTTCAGCCTGTCTCACCTGTCTCATTTCAACCTGTCTAACCTGTCTCGCCTCAGCCTGTCTCATCTGTCTCGCCTTAGGCTGTCTCACCTGTTTAACCACAGCGTCTAACTTGTCTCACCTCTGCCTGTCTAACCTGTCTCACTTCAGCCTGTCTCACCTGTCTCGCCTCACCCTGTCTAACCTGTCTCACTTCAGCCTGTCTCACCTGTCTCACCTCACCCTGTCTCACCTGTCTCACTTCAGTCTGTCTCACCTGAGCCTGTCTCACTTCAGTCTGTCTCACCTCAGCCCGTCTCACTTCAGCCTGTCTAACCTGTCTCACTTCAGTCTGTCTCACCTCAGCCTGTCTCATCTGTCTCGCCTTAGGCTGTCTCACCTGTTTAACCACAGCGTCTAACCTGTCTCACCTCAGCCTGTCTCATCTGTCTCGCCTTAGGCTGTCTCACCTGTTTAACCACAGCGTCTAACCTGTCTCACTTCAGCCTGTCTAACCTGTCTCACTTCAGCCTGTCTCACCTGAGCCTGTCTCGCCTCACCCTGTCTAACCTGTCTCACCTCAGCCCGTCTAACTCTTCTCCTGATGTGCTCTGACCTCAGCTGATGCTATCAACAACGCCGCCGGCTTTGGCTTCAACGGCTACGATGCGGACGGTTCTCCTCGCTGGGATCTCATCTCCAACCTGAGGATCCTCAACATCGAGGCGAGGAGCCTGTTATGCGAACGCATGGCGTATAAACAGTAATTAAAGTATCGGTTGCTTTGCCGTCAGCCAGATCCAACTCAGGTTTTTCTTCTCTTGCAGTTAGCCACGAGCTTCAAGGTTTTCCTGGACAACTGGAACATTCAGACAGCACACTGGCTTAAAAGGTCAGCGCAGGCATCACGTGTTTGTGGACGTTATTAGCGTGTTTCTTATCAGCCGGTAACAGACGTTAACTGACTGCATCAAATGTATTAAGCAGGATGCTGTTGAACCAGTGATAAACAGGCAACAGAGTCAGGACAAAAGCTTAATTTGTATTAATTCTATTATTTTTGTTGCGATTTAAATGTTTTTTGTTGACATCGTATCTTTACCTGCAGCTAACAGCATTATCCAGAGAGTTAGGCCAAAGAAGCGGACTCCGCTGTGTTCAAATGCGTTTTGCTTTCTGTGACCTCTGACCTCTGGTTGACAGGGTGTGCTACGAACGTTGTCCCTACCACCCGACAGCAGCCACCTTCATCCTGTCGGCCATGTGGCACGGAGCTTATCCAGGCTACTACCTGACGTTCCTCACCGGCATCGTGGTGACCCTGGCTGCCAGAGCGGTGAGCTGCCCCCGTCCCCTGATGACGCCTTTCAGCATCCGGTGCAGCTTCCTAAACAAACGCTTTCTTCTCTCAGGTCAGACACAACGTTCGGCCATACTTCCTGCAGTCACCCGCTCACAAACTGGTGTATGACGTCATCACGTGGGCGGCCACGCAGCTCGCCATCTGCTACACAGTGGTGCCTTTTGTCCTGCTGTCCGTCGGGCCGTCGATGAAGTTTTACAGGTCAGAACTTGGGCTGAACACTGGTAGTCAGGACAACGTCAGCCTGGTTTAACGCTCTAGGTCTAACTCAGGTTTAACTATCAGCCAGCTTAAAAGAACTACAGCTTGAATTCCTCAGGTTTAAGTCTGTCTCACTTCTGGGTCAAACTCAGGCTTGACTGTATTCCGCTGATTTCGTTAAGTTAGATCAGTCGCTAGCCAGTCTGGTTCATTTTAGGTTAACTTTGAATAAGTCGGGTTATGTCTTAACTAAGACTAATGTCTTGGATCAGTCAGATTTACATGACATTTATATATTTACAGTGATATTAAGTTAAGTTCATTTTGAAATTGTCAGAGTGAGCATTTTAGGAGCTCATATAAAACTCTAGATTTACTTTAATCAGATTTAATGATGATGAGTAGAACATGTGACTGTCTGCCACAAACCCACCTTGTCTGCAGGTCCTGGTACTTCAACCTCCACCTTGGCTGCATCTTGCTGGCTGTGGCGCTGCCGGTCAAACCCAGACATCTGCGCCTCAAGGAACAGCAGAAGAACCTCGTGCAGGAGCCGGTGCAGCACCCTGTGGAGGCCACAAACACTGATTTCAGCCAAAAGGAAAAGACCACATGAGAGGATGAGAACTGTTTACATCACTACATTTCCATTCACTTGTACAGAAAGACGAGGAGGTGAAGCAAATCCAACGGACGTTCCTCCTGTCTGTGGTACAGAAACTTGATGGCTGAGTTAAATTGCTGTATTATTTGATTCACAGGTTGGAAACGGGTCTGAATTTGGAAGGTCTGGGTTGTACTTGATGACAGCTTTTCTCTTTTGGACTCCACAAAACAATGGAAGTGAATATTTGTTTTGGCGGCAGGTTCAGACCAATCTGCAGTGATGTCGGATAAATATAAATACGTATATATATCCTGTAACTGTTTATAGAAAAAGTCAGCTGCCCTGAACTGTCATGGCCACGTGTGTAGTATTAAAAATGACTGGATTTAGTCCATCTGCAGGAAGATGTTTAAGGGTTAATGGAGAAACAGCTGAATGGCACAATGAGGAGGCCAGAATATTTTCTCTTCCACATTCCTGTGACTCATTGTCTTCTAACTTATCAACCCATCTGCATCACCGTATTCCTAGAAATGGGTTTTGAGTAAAGTGCCAACGATCGTTTCACTCAGTCGCCTTAGTTTTGTTTTGTAACGTGAGCGTTGAGAAGGTTGTTGAAGGTTTGCGTTGTAGATGTTTGTTTCTGTCTAGAGTCAAGTTGTTTCCGATAAAGGTTCACGCACCGCAAAGAGTGTTTCATACATCAAGTCATCAAGTCATAACATCATCTCACGCCCTTTAATTATTTGGTCTATGATAAATCCGCATTTCTAGGTGATGGTCACAGATAAACGGTTAATAAAATGTTTTTACAATGATCTGTCCTAGTTGTCAGAGAACATGGTCAGAGTCCATCAGACGGATAAACAACCAACATAAAGCAGTTTCATGACGACTGCCTTTTCAGAAAGCCGGACCCTGTAGACGCGTGAAGACTGAAGAACGGATTAAAGGCTGCAAAAAATCTGATCAAACGCTTCAGTTTCCTCCTCTGTACAAGAGGTCGAGCTTAGTGGAGTTTGGTTTAGCTTCTTACTAAAATTCTTATGTTAGCGAACATCTCAGTGTTGTAGTTAACCAAAGGTTAAAGACTGGTGCCGTCCAGTTTGGCTCAGTTAATGGTTTCGTTTTTAATCTAGCAGAAGCTCGGGACAGGTGAAGCACTTTAGTTCAGCTTGGCAGTCGGTACGACGCTAACAGGTACAAACAACCACACCTTAAGCTGGTTTAGCTGGAGAATTCACCAATTAACAAATTGCCAAATAGTGGAACATGTAGGTGTGTTAACGATGGTATAAACAGTTTTTACATTGCAGACACCGCTGTTACCCAGCTTTACTCGCTCATCTGTGAGTGTTGTGGGAGACAAAACGTCTTATTTCTTCATTTCTTTTGTTTCCCTGTCATCACACTTGTACTGTTGCGTTTGTTCCTTGTAATTCTACCAGATGAACAGAGGCCAAGGCAACTGACAGGACACAACCGGAGCAGCCGCCGTCTGTACGATAGATGTGGACGTGTTTTGTAAATTATGTGATTAAACCTTGGATTTTTGAGACTTGACATTGCAGCTGTGTTTGCGTTAATGGTATTGTATGTAAGTTAGCAGCTAGGGGTCAATTAGCAGATGAGTCTGCTGCCTGACCTTTAACCCCAGTCAGGTGACGGTCCGACATCTTCCCTCATTCACAGACAATGAGTGAATGGGTCAGAATCTCTCTGGCCAATGACCAGGCAAAGCCTGCAGGACCCAATAAACGGAATCACTCTTTCTAATTAGAGTCAGTATATAAAATATGAGCACCCCCCCATGCTTTTATTCTGTACGGACACCAGCACCGCGCGTGCTTTTATTGTGTCAGCAGCCGGCGGAAGTGGCAGACTGAGTTTGGCGGGCTTGACGCGCTCGTCTCTTGCTCAAGATGGCTGCTGTTGTTCGGGATGGAGACTGAGCTCAGGCTGTCATCCGAACACAGGCCGAGACCGTAGACGAACCCGCTGAGACACCGCTGCTGAAACCCGACTGGACCCGAACCCGGACCCCTTAAACCGAACCGAACTTTTTTCAGAAGGTAAGACCGGCGGTGCTCTGGGCTCTGACCGTCAGCATCCTTCGCCGTCATCGATTAATGAATATATGACGTCACCGGACCGAGCAGAAAAAACGACGTCTTACAATAAAACGACGGATTTCTATGGATTATAGGGTTCGTGCGGTTCTGAGTGGGTTCTGATCCGGGCCGCTGTGTTCGCAACATGTCTGGCTGCGGTGAATCCGTGAATCGAGTGACAGCGTGAAGGTTGTCGAGGTTAACGCTGCTGCGGTCACAGCGGTACCGGGTCGCGGTTCGGTTAGAAGAATGTGTTTATTCATGGCACAACAGAATATATAACAATATAATAACAGGACGCTGCCTGGTCCAGAAGGATGAGAACAATAGAACCAGAACCACGGGAATGAACATCTATAGATTATCTGTAGCTGTACAGCGAAATGTACCGATAGAAACGAGCCTAATGCTGTAACAGCGTCGCTTTGCTTATATTATTATACACTTATTATTATTCATAAGGTCAGTTCAGTCAGTTAGACCTCACACTGTTCTACGCCTCCTTGTTGCTTATTACCCACATTATTGCAGGATGACTCATAAATGTTGGTATGAGTCAAAGGTTTGACTGAAGAGCAGAAAGTCCCGCAGAGCAGTAAACGGCAGCTGAGAGGCCACTGAGTTATTGTCCAGGTCTGTACCAGACTGAGAGCTAATTAATAACCGACAGGAGCGACAATAACCCGCTGATCTCAGGTCAGTGGCTGCTTGCCAGCTGTTGAGGTCCTGCTGGAGCAGGCACGTATTTCAGAGCTGCGCTATTTACTGCGCACACACACGCACACACACACACACACACACACACTGGTAAAGGTCTGTCTCCTCATTTACTGCATGACATTAAAAGTCAGACACTGAGTTTGACCATCATCTCAGTATCAGCTCCAGAGCTGAGGAAGCCTCTGACTGCTGATCTTGAGTCAGCTCAGATGTGTGACATTAAAGGAGCTGCCACTGCTGCTGAGGCAGAGACTGACTGAATGTCGAGTGTTTTCCTCTGAGGTGTAATGAAATGCATGAATGATAAAGTAAATGGCGAGCAGCTCAAAGCTGAACTGTAGAAGACCTGATGTGTCGCTGTCTGCTGGCAGCAGAGGACGCAGCGACAGATCGCAGACATGGACACCACCACGTCCATCAAGATGACCACGCTGGCCATCCAGAACCTGTTCAGCTACGTGGAGGAGGAGAACCTGGCCGCTCTCAAAGCTCACCTGGATCGCTTCAAGGAGGTGGACGGACGCAGCGACGTACGTGGAGTTTCCGTTTCTAGGGAAAGGCTTCAAATCACACGAACTTTTGTAGCATTTCTATTCAGTCTGACACGTTTTCGTCTTTAATTTGCTCCATTCGTAAAAACATTTTTAACTATTTTATGAAAATAGATCCACTTTTCCTCAGTGTGTCTTGTTACCTGCTGCTGTGAACACAAAACAACATCTGTTGCGTGTATCGTGTGTGCACAGAACGGTCAGACTCCTCTGATGCTGGCGGCTGAGCAGGGCAGTCTGGAGATCGTCCAAGAGCTCATCAGGAGAGGAGCCAATGTGAACCTGGACGACGTGGTGAGGAAAACAAACACACTCACCTCCAGCGTCTAATACAGCTCCTCTCTCCTTACAGAGCCCTCACCCCAGATGTTGTAGTTGCTAGGAAACAGGCAGAGTTGAATTAGTAGGCAGCTAATATAAGCCAGTGCTCCCGTTGCCATGGTAACACCGCTTCCCCATACTTGTGTATTGCTAGGACTGCTGGTCGGCTTTGATCTCTGCAGCAAAAGAAGGTCATCTGGAGGTGGTGAAGGAGCTGCTGGAGAACAGCGCCTACATTGAACACAGAGACATGGTGGGAACCCCGGAGCCAGGGGCTTGTGGGAAATGTGGTCTGGGTAGAACAGCCGTGACATCACCTGTAGTAGACACAACGATAGTAGCGTTACCTCATTCACCTATTCAAATGAACATTTATTCATGTTAAAATGTCGGAATAGAGCGAAGCACGTTATGACACGTTAGAGCCGTGTTGTAAGGCCTGACGCTGATGTAAACACAGATGTTACTGCGACTGCATCTCAGGGAGGATGGACCGCTCTGACGTGGGCGTGTTATAAAGGTCGAGTGGAGGTCGCCACGGTGCTGCTGGAGCACGGGGCCAACCCCAACACCACCGGACAGGTAAACGCACGTCACTATCTGATGAAAATAAAGAGATTCCTGTGGCAGTTGGAAACGCGTCTGTCTCCGTCCTACAGCAGTTCAGCGTGTACCCCATCATCTGGGCTGCAGGTCGGGGACACTCTGACATCGTGAAGCTCCTGCTGCAGAACGGAGCCAAAGTCAACTGTTCTGACAAGGTGACAAAGAACAAATGGCTTTTATTCACGTGGCCCTCAGTGAATGACTGTAACTGTCTGTCTGTGCTGTGTAGTATGGGACCACGCCTCTGATATGGGCGGCCAGGAAAGGACACTTTGACTGTGTGATGCACCTGCTGGAGAACGGAGCTGATGTCGACCAGGAGGGGGCGGTAAGAGCACACGCTAC
Source organism: Macropodus opercularis (assembly GCA_030770545.1). Taxonomy (NCBI): domain Eukaryota; kingdom Metazoa; phylum Chordata; class Actinopteri; order Anabantiformes; family Osphronemidae; genus Macropodus; species Macropodus opercularis. The sequence continues at coordinate 280,688 of CM061112.1, read as the reverse complement.
GCTTGACCTCAGTACTGCAGGACTAGTACCCGGGGTTTCATGACGCCGTCTATGGTGCAGAACTCCATGACGGCTCTGATCGTGGCAGTGAGGGGCGGGTACACGGAGGTGGTGAAGGAGCTGCTGAAGAGGAACCCAAACGTCAACATGACCGACAAAGATGGCAACACGGCGCTGATGATCGCTGCCAAAGAGGGCTACACCGAGATCGTCCAGGACCTGCTGGACGCTGGGACCTACGTCAACATCCCAGACCGGGTGAGTGTTGTGGTCAGGACGTGTCAGACAACGAGCGGAAAGCTGCTTATTGCACCGCGTGTCTTTCCAGAGCGGAGACACGGTGCTGATTGGAGCAGTGAGGGGGGGCCATGTGGAGATTGTCAGAGCGCTGCTGCATAAGTACGCTGACATCGACATCAGGGGACAGGTGAGACCACAGAAGTACCATCACAGCTCCGTGCTGATAAGCTGCTCACAGATACAGAGCCACTCTAGGATGGACAGAATGAATGAGAGTCTCGATGCTGTGTCCCTTACAGGACAATAAGACGGCTCTGTACTGGGCTGTGGAGAAGGGAAACGCCACCATGGTCAGAGACATCCTGCAGTGTAACCCTGACACTGAGACCTGCACCAAGGTGAGACCCGTCATCACCTGCGTTAAACCAGCCGGTGGCCGCGACGCGTCAGCGGGTCCAGTAACTACTTTGTGTTTTCTGTCTCAGGATGGGGAGACTCCTCTGATCAAAGCCACTAAGATGAGACACATTGAGATCGTGGAGCTGCTGCTCGACAAAGGAGCCAAAGTGTCGGCTGTGGACAAGGTGGGAACATCAAAACAGATATTAACCAACGGATACCTGAGATTAACACTCAGCGTCAAGTGGACACACCTCAAACTTCTCTCCTTTGTTTCCAGAAAGGAGACACTCCGCTCCACATCGCCATACGTGGTCGCAGCCGCCGCCTGGCCGAGCTGCTCCTCAGGAACCCCAAAGATGGCCGCCTGCTGTACCGGCCCAACAAGGCGGGCGAAACGCCGTACAACATTGACTGCAGCCACCAGAAGAGCATCCTCACACAGATCTTTGGAGCCCGTAGGTCCACTCACACACTCACAGGCTAGCGTTGGTTCTCTGGATGACTTCACCCACATGTACCACCCCTCGCCCTCCCAGGTCACCTGTCCCCCACAGAGTCTGATGGAGACATGCTAGGCTACGACCTGTACAGCTCTGCTTTGGCGGACATCCTGAGCGAGCCCACCATGCAGCCCCCCATCTGTGTGGGTCTGTACGCTCAGTGGGGCAGCGGCAAGTCCTTCCTGCTCAAGAAGCTGGAGGGTGAGCTCCTTCACACACACGTTGGTCCTCCTCGACATATTCACACATTAATACTCATGGTCTTCGCCATCAGATGAGATGAAGACGTTTGCCGGTCAGCAGATCGAGCCGTTGTTTCAGTTCTCGTGGCTCGTGGTGGTTCTGTCTCTGCTGCTTTGCGGTTCTGTGGCCATCGTTCTTGGCTTCACCGTCGACCCTAAGCTGGCCGTGGCGGTGTCTCTGAGCCTGCTGGCTCTGCTCTACCTTTTCTTTGGTGAGACACGCCTTCGTCCTCTGCTCTCTGTCCTCCCTCGGTGCTGTGTAACGGCGTCTCTGTGTCTTGTAGTGGTGGTGTACTTCGGAGGGCGCCGGGAGGGGGACAACTGGACCTGGGCGTGGCTGCTTAGCACCCGTCTGGCCCGTCACATCGGGTACCTGGAGCTGCTGCTGAAGCTGATGTTCGTCAATCCGCCCGAGCTCCCGGAGCAGAGCACCCGAGCGCTGCCTGTCAGGTAACGTCACGTTTTATCGTGAGTTAATGCTGCTGCTGATGCGATGACGTCACAGCGTCTCTCGGCAGGTTCCTGTTCACGGACTACAACCGTCTGTCCAGCGTCGGGGGAGAGACGTCGATGGCGGAGATGATCGCCACGCTCTCTGACGCCTGCGAGCGAGAGTTTGGTTTTCTGGCTACGCGGCTGTTCAGAGTGTTTAAGACTGAGGAGACACAAGGTGAATCTCACCCACACTTGTGTCCCTAAATGTAACAGCAGCTTGGTTCTGATCGTCCCCCTCACGTTTCTCAGGTAAGAGGAAGTGGAAGAAGACGTGCTGCGTGCCGTCCTTCATCATATTCGCCCTGGTGCTGAGCTGCCTGGTCGCCGGCATGGCCCTGCTGGCCATCTTTAAGGTGGATGGGGAGAACCGGACCGTGAACGCAGTTCTGATCGCCATCAGCAGCGTGGTGGGTCTGGCTCTGCTGCTGAACTGCAGGACGTGGTGGCAGGTGACGGACTCCGTGCTGAACTCTCAGAGGAAGAGGCTGCACAGCGCCGCCAACAGGATGCACAAGTTGAAGAGCGAGGGCTTCATGAAGGTGAGGCTTTAAAAGCCTTCTGCTGTTACTGCCACGCTCTGCACTGACTCCAGGTTCTGACCAAACAAAACCGAAACCAGATCAGTGGAATCACAGCTGTGTTCAGTAGCCGCTCACTACAAACGTTCCACCAGCACCAAGCTGGAAACGTAACAGGTGTGTTTCCCTGCAGGTCCTGAAGCACGAGGTGGAGCTGATGGCGCGGATGGCAAAGACCATCGACAGCTTCACGCAGCATCAGACGAGGCTGGCGGTCGTCATCGATGGACTGGACTCGTGTGAACAGGACAAAGTTCTGCAGATGCTCGACACGGTGAGGAAGGTTTAAAGCGGCTTCTAAAGGAAGGTGATGAATGTTACAGCCTGCGAGCCGCTATCGGTGTAGGACCCCAGGGGAACTGTGTCGTTATCACATTTGTGGGACGGACAGACGACCGACTGATGGAGATGGATCCGCCTTGGTTTTAACCTCCCCGTTTTATTCCAGTACAAACACTAAGGGGAAACTCAGATGAGTGATGTCTGCCCTGCAGGTGCGGGTCCTGTTCTCCAAAGGCCCCTTCATCTCCATCTTCGCCAGTGACCCTCACATCATCATCAAGGCCATTAACCAGAACCTGAACAGCGTCCTCAGAGACTCTAACATCAACGGACACGACTACATGAGGAACATCGTCCACCTGCCTGTCTTCCTCAACAGCAGGGGTCTCTCCAGCGCCAAGAAAATGTCTGCCGCAGCGCCGGCGAACGGGGACGTCGCAAACGCTGATGGTAACCATGACGATAACCAAACCCTCCCAGTCAGTCATTAGTTGTTTCTGCTGCTGAGTTCATTTCCCTCCGTGTGTCTGGCAGCAGGTTGGCACGAGGAGCTGGACAGAAAACTATCTCAGCACAGTTTGGGAGAATTAACCAAGTTTGGCAGCAAGACGACGCTGAACCGCCGGGTGAGTTTTAGTGATCGAAGGAGTTTTTAATCAAAGTAAAAGCATCAGCTGTGACAGAAACTTGTGATTTTCACACTGTGAAGTCCTGTGTGGTCACGTGACCGTGTGGTCTGTGTTCAGGACACGTACCGGCGGCGCCAGGTCCAGCGCTCCGTGACCCGGCAGATGTCCTTCGACCTGACGAAGCTGATGGTGACAGAGGACTGGTTCAGTGACATCAGCCCTCAGTCCATGAGGAGGCTGCTCAACATCGTCTCCGTCACAGGTGTCATAGCGTGTCAGGCTGTCAGGAGACCAGGGTCACACACAGACCTTCACTGGCATCAGCATCAGCACCTGCATGAAACAGCACAAATAAAAGTGTTGAACAGCAGCATCTAAAACACAGTTTGACCTTCACCTACAGGTCGTCTGCTCCGAGCCAATCAGATCACTTTCAACTGGGACCGTCTGGCGTCGTGGATCAACCTGACAGAGCAGTGGCCCTACAGGACGTCGTGGCTCATCCTGTACCTGGAGGAGACAGACGGAGTCCCGGACCAGGCCACGCTCAAGACCATCTACGAGAGGTCGGGGCCACGCAGATTCCCACAGAGTCGGTGGAATGAAACACGCCTCATCAGCTCGATCGGTCTCGCCTCACAGTGTCCTCGTGTTGTCCTTTCAGAGTGAACAAGAACATCCCTACCACGAAGGACGTGGAACCTCTGCTGGAGATTGACGGAGACGTTCGGAGCTTCGAGGTCTTCCTCTCGTCACGAACACCCGTCCTGACTGCCAGAGACATCCGCACCTTCCTGCCCTGCACAGTCAACCTGGACCCCAAACTCAGAGAAATCATTGCAGGTACCTCAGAGGACTGCGGCTCTGATCCGGTTCTCCTCCTGGTGGTCCGGCTCTTTGACACAGATGTTCCCTTTGTGTCTGTCCCAGATGTTCGTGCGGCCCGTGAGCAGATGAGTATGGGCGGAGTCACATACCCGTCCCTCCCTCTGCAGGAGGCCCAGGCCCGGCCCACCTCTGTCTACAGTCAGGTGTCGTCGACGTGCTCGCCCTCGGCCTCCTTCAACGGACCCTTCAACCCTCCAGCAGGGAGCGTCGTCTCCCCGCAGCCACACAGCAGCTACTACAGCGGCATGGCTGGACCCCAGCACCCCTTCTACAACAGAGTGAGTACAGGCCCCGCCCACACACCTCTCGTTGCTATGACGCCGTCACCTCTGCCACTCCTGCCTCCTCATTTCATTTGGTTTCTGTCGGATGCTGCGTTTTCATTCTTCCTGCTGAGACTGGAAGCAGCTGTTTTACGTTTCCTCCTTCTCATTGTTTCACCATCCATGTCTTTTAATTTTGTCCCCCTCAGCCATATTTCCCCCACCACCTTTACCAGCTGCCACGGCCCCTCGTGGCCCCCTCCTACTTATCACATCTCCACCCACGGCCGCTTCCTAAAAGCAGCAGGGACGCCAACGCTGCACTTGTGAGTACAACGCGCACCTAAGGTTAAAAAAGCAGGGCTGAGCTGGGAGAGGAAGAATTCATTAGGAAAACCTTGTTACTTCGCTGTTACCTTGGCGTCAGTTGAGTTCATCTGATTCCCATTTCCCTTCATATCAAGTATGTTTACTTTAGTAGAACATGTTCACGTTTCAAGGTTTTGGTTCTTCTTCTGCTGCTAAGATGCTGAACTCCACCCGTTTCTTCTCCTGTGGTTGACTTTTATTTTCTCAGAGGAAGGACTCTGCGTTTCCTCTTTCCCCACTGATCACCTGTGGGTTCTAACGTTTGTTTCCACCTGTTCCATTGCTCACCTGTCTGTCTCCCTTTGTCTCTCTGTGACTCTGTCTCCGTGTCTGTGGCTGTTTCTGTCAGTCTAAAGCTTCATCTTTGAAAAGGAAGCAGGTATTGAAGTCTCCTTCTTTCTATCCTTCCTTCCTCCCTCCCTCTTCCTTCCTGCTGATGTCCTCCTCTCTGCTAACTCCTGGAGTATTTCTGCCTACTACAACTCCCAGCATGCACCTCGCCTGAACTTGCCTGTAGCTTTGTTAGCGTAACTGTTTGAACAGTGACACCCTTCCAGAAACCCTCACTGCCTCCAGCTGCTCCTCCTCAGTCCTTCTTCCTCCACGCTGTAAAAATGTCCCATCACAGAAGCTTGTTTTATATTGTGATAAAAAATGATGAGAAGGTTTAAAAGTGCACCTGTTAAGGTTTGCTCACAACACTCACCCGTGCGTTGGCGTTCAGGGCTCCGCCTCCATCGTGTCGGCCGCTCCGGCCATCCTCCTCAGCTCCATGACGACGGAGGCCGTTTGTGAGCGCGTGCGTCAGATCGAAGGCATCGACCAGAGCATGCTGGGCCAGTACACCGCCACCATCAGGAAGGTCAGTGGCACAGGTTTCAGCTCGTCTGCACACATCTGGGTGTTTGGACCTGATTTTACTTCCTCTGGTTTTCAGGCCAACGTTAACGGCAGAGTTTTGTCCCAGTGTAACATCGACGAGCTGAAGAAGGAGATGAACATGAACTTTGGGGACTGGCAGCTGTTCAGAGCCACGGTTGGGCCAGAAACTGAAGTCGTTAAATGAACGGAACGCTGAGCGACTTCAACGCCTCACATTTAACTAAAGTCTTGTTCGCCCTGCTGCAGGTTCTGGACATGCGGCTCATAGAGAGTCAGGTGCTGCACGAGGAAGCCGCCAGTGAGCAAGGCAGCGTCATCGGAGGTCACGTCGAGGCTGGAAGACGAGCGGCGGCTCCTCCTCACGCTGGCATCGCCAACACGGACGCGTCACCGATGTACAGCTTCAACCTGAGCTTCGAGGAGCTCAGCACCGTGGGACTGGACGACCCGGCACGACACACAAACACGCAGTGGATGGTAAACGGCGACGCGGTTTTCTGCCACATATTTATAGTCCAGTTGATTTGATTTGTATGTTTGTCTCCTGTCGTCAGGGCGCCGCTCACCGCACCGCCAGCATGACCAGCCTGAACTCACAGGAGTCCTCCAACGACATCTCCAAGCTGACGGACAAGCAGCAGGCCGAGTACCGCGACGCCTACCAGGAGTACATCGCCCAGATGGCTCAGCTGGAGATAGGAGGCAGCAGCAACAGGGAGAGGCCGGTCCAGCCGCAGCCGGGACAGTTCATGACGCCGTCGTCCGAGGACAAAAGCAAGGAAGGCACCGAGCAGGACGGACGCAAGTCCTTCACCAAGAAGAGCAGCAAGCCGGCGGCGGACAACGTGGACTTCACTTCCAACAGCGACGGTCTGGACCCCATCACCGAGGAGGACGAAAAGGGAGAACACGGATCCTCCAAGACTCTGTTGACTCGCAAAACCTCAGCAGAAAGGGGCGGACTGTTCCAGGGCGCCGCCGACCTGAAGATGAAGACCGGTGGAGGTCTGCGCTACCAGAAGCTGACCAGCGACGATGACGAGTCAGAGGAGTCCGACAACGCTCCCCTGCTGAAGGACGGCAAGAAAGCAGTGGATGCCAAACTGCCCGGTGGCTCGCTGGCGCTGAAGGGGAAGGACTACCTGTCCGACGCCACGCTGGACAAGAAGGACTCGTCGGATTCTGGCGTTCGCTCCAACGAGAGCTCGCCCAACCACTCGCTGCAGGACGAGGAGGCAGACCTGTCTCAGCTGGACCGGTCCAACCTCATCGAGCTGGACGAGGAGAGCCTGGCCAGGAAGCGAGGCCTTCCCAGCAGCCTCAGCGGCCTCCAGGACCCGGCCATCGCCCGCATGTCCATCTGCTCAGAGGACCAGTGCAGCCTGCTGGCCAGCAGCCCAGAGGAGAGCTGGCCCTCGTCCAAGTCCTACAACCTGAATCGCACTCCGAGCAACGTGACGCTCAACAACAACACTAACGTCCAGGGCAACCGCCCTCGCCTGCCCGCAGAAGGCTGCTCCTCCACCCCCACCGCCAGTGATGTCATCATGTCCTCTGGGACCACCACCAGGCCGGGGCCGAACAACGAGAACGTCCGAGTGGTTCACCTGAAGAGGGGCCTGAAACCCGGAGACCCACCGGAGATCTGCACCGTGTCCTCCGACACCGTCACGTTCGGCGAGGAACGCGAGAGCATCCTGTGAAGATAACGGCAGCGCTGAGGTCCAGCAGGAGCCGGCGCCAGCCCTCAGATGGTAACGGTTTCCGGCAGCTGGTGGACTCAGTCAATTCAGTGTTTTAGTGCATGTTCTCACCCGTAGTCAGTAGATGGACCTCAGTGACGTAGTGACGATGTTCTGGTAGAAGCTGCTGCATGTTGTTATTGTGGTTTACTAATATTAAGTCGAAGATAAATGTGTCTGAGAAGCCGAAGCCGAGCAGCTTGGTTCTCCAGTGTTGGGTTTAAGTAGAGAATGTAAAGTTTGCTGTGAGGTCAAACCACAGACGCCGTTAAACGACCAACCTTCGGTGTGATCAGTGTTAACTAGTGTTGTAACTGTGAGTCAGTGATCGTGTTCTCAGATGATCGTCCATTTATTTATGACGAGGTGTTCGGCAACATAAACAACCGAAACAGAACTAAGACAAATTAAGAAAAGTTTATGGTCAAATTTTACATAATGAAACAAAACACTTTCCAACTTTAAAAAGGTTTGGTGTTCAGCTGCTGCTTTCATTGGCGTTTGTAGGAATCTGTCTCTCACTGTTAATCGCATGACTCTTCAAGCTTCTGCTGCTGTGTCGTAAAAACGTAATAAAATCTACATGTTGGACGTTGGAGCTGCTTCGTGACTCTTTATTGTTTTATGTATCTGGTTTTGAAACTGTGCTTAACGTTAGAAAAAAATGTAAGAAACTTCTTTCTAAGTCAAATGTTCTGTATACAGTATTTTCTGTTAATACTGTTTCATAGTCCAGAGCATCTAAACCTTTATTTACCCAGAGTCGGTGTGGAAGCGTTCATACCAAATATAATTCAGTGTCAAACATCCGTTGACTGTAGGCGTCGTGTAACAGCATCAGCTTGTCACAGCATCTGTTACCATGGAGACGCTGCATTCTCACCATCCAGCGCCTACTGTCCTCAAGGTCCTTTCTGGGGACCAGAGGTCAAAGGTCAAAGCCTGGATCAACAGCAGGAGGAACTAAGTGATATTCACCTGTGAATAAATTAACTGGACTCTGAGTCAACAGGAGAATTTAATATTAATAATGATAACTACTGTTATTATCCACATCAAACGCTGAGACGCTACATGGAAGTGGCGCATGCGCTGTTCTAGGTTTCTGGCTGCTCGTAATTTTAATATTAATTATAGTAACTTCGGTAGATAAAACCAACCAGTAGCCAGACGGCCTTCATTTTGCAGCCGCTGGTTCCGGTCACACCGCTGAGGTTCTCCCGGGTCTCTGGTCGAACCGGGCGAGTCCAGCTCGGTCTGCAGGTCCAGGATGTAGTCGATGACTCGCTGCAGGATCTCCAGCCTGCTGGCGGCTCTTCCGGGCGGCGGAGCGGGCACCAGCTGCCGCAGCAGCCGGTAACACAGGTTCATGTCCTGCAGAAGCAGAACCGGCAGCTCCTCCGTCTTCCGGGGGAAGTCTGGCGGAGCGCGGAACCGCCTCCTGCCCGCAGACGGCACCCAGGTCCGGGCTCTCATGTCTCCTGTGCGGCGATAGATTTCACATGAGACCAGAACCGAACTGCCGGGTCCTGCAAACACCGGGACGTGTTCGGAATGAGTGACTAACCACGGGCGGCTGGGGTTGAGTGCAGACCTTAAGATACATCCAACGACGGAGCCCGATGACAAACTGATCCGGATCGTCCCGACTCAGCCTCTTATGGACCCGCTGCGGGCTCAGCTGGTCGCTCATTGGCTCTCCTCAGCTGTCAGTCATATTCTGAAGTCAGCTGATCAGCTCGTTCACACCTGTCACCTGCTGCTGGAACTAAATAGTTCTACCACATTTAATGACTGGACAGGAACCGTCGAGCTGGTCCGACCCATCTGAGCCTGGATGTTGAAGCAGCTGCAATGGGTCCAATCACATGACGCCTCGCCTGGGTTGTTCTGCAGCTTCCTGTGAGCAGACTGGACCACGGGCCATGACAACGTTGGGTCAGAAACTGCACATCCACAGGAAACGGGTCGACCAGGTGAGAGTGGAGCTGAGACTCCTGCAGGAGCTCAGTCAACACAGTTGCAGCATTTGCAGGACAAACAACAAGCGTCTGTTGTGCCGCAGGCCACAAGCGGCCGAGTCCTCTGTTATGGAAATGAGAGCGTCAGTAGAACCATCTGAACATGTTTGCATGTTCCAGAGCAACGCTGATCAACCAGGACGATAAGATGCAAAGCGAGGTTGGACCAGCACCTTTTCTACAGACACACGTCAGAGCTGAAGGCGTCCTCTTCAGCCCAACTTCAGCTCAGTGCAGCGACTGTTGGGAACCTTCACCTTTAATCCTTCAGCCAAAACAGGAGGCGGGTTACCGCGGTAACCGCAGCTCTTCATTGTCACCTGTTCACTTTTCTCCTCCTGCCAGAGTTGGATTAAAGACACTCGCTGAACTGATGCTCACCTGCGTTTGGTGGTGTTGGATGCTGCGTTGCTATGGAAACAGCAGAGGTTGAGGGCCAGCCTCCATCTACAGATAAAAGAGAGAGAGCGAACGAGAACAGCCTCAGAGTAACGTAGCGAGCTACTCGCTGTGTTTTTCACAGATGCTGATAAGTCGCTTCAAGGTACAGTGAAAACATGCAAATGGCAGCGAGAGGAAGCAGAGATGGACGATAAGAAGCTGAAACGAGAGCAGCGCTCGTATCAGATCACAGGTGTCGGTCGGTGTTCGTCTTTCTTTGGTTCTGGTCCGTGGCCCTTGTTTCTGTACCTGTGGTAGACTCCCTGACCCGGTCTGGCCCGGTCTGGGCCGGTCTGGCTCTCGGCTCCTGCCCTCTCCTCCATCGAATGCCTGCTGTGGCTGTTTGTGCTGCTAATTTGATTAATTTCCATATTTTGAAAAGCTGCTTCCTGTTTTACAGCCTGGGCGGCGACACAGCTGCTGCCAGTTAACGTTTGACAGATTCAGGGTCGGAGCTTAAACATCAACTCCTCCAGGATCGTGGCGACACAGACATGTGAATCTTTAAGCGTCTGTTTCCACGGTTCGTTGTTCTCTGAGGGGCTGGCCCAGGATCACTAGAACAGTAACATTCTGAGGCTGATGTGGTTCTGAATCAGTCTAAATAACAGGGTAAAACCTGCTTCTAGTTCTCTATGGATGGATAAAAACATCAAAAGACCTCGGCCTCATTGCCTCATTACCCAGCATGCCCGGCGATCGCCTCATTCATCTGGCTTATCAGACCAGCGTCCAGCAGTTCGCAGCGTCTCTGATGTGCAGCCAGTTGATCGATTCGATCTGTGAAAAGTCTGCTCGATCTGACCCGCAGATCAGATTGAGAACACATCTGGAACAGAACCCTCATCCCAGCTCCAGTCGACCTTTGACCTCTGTGTGAAAATGGAAGCGTCTCAGCAGGAAACACTCACTCACTCAGCAGGACTAAAGCTTATAAAATTAGAAGCAGTGGTGCTGAATGACGCCCACGGCCCAGTTCCCAGTGACGCCGGGCTCAGATCATCGGGTCCAATCCAGGACTTGCATTAAAACCTCACCAAAGCGGCTGAAACCGCGTCGTCTCTGCCTCGGCCATGAAGGGGGTCTAATAATTCTGAACTCACTGACCTGATTCTGACTCGGGTCCAACTTCGTGTTTATTCTCGGGACTGGGCTGCTGATAATCTGCAGCAGTTGAGAAAACAGCAGGATCCCAGTCTGACCCCTGTGACCTCTAGAAGCCCACGAGACTCCAATCACCCCTCAGCTTTGCATTGTGGGTAACATAAACACTCTGGCAGCGCTTCCTCTGCTGACGACCGTGACAGGAAGCTCAAAGAAACGTTTGTAGGGACCTGCTGAATCCTGCTTTCACTAGAAACATAAAATCTCTGATCAACATTGACGTCAAAGGTTTGAAAGCAAAGAGAAGCAAAGAGAAGCCGGAGCCTGGAGCGACTCAGATCTCATCTGGAGACGAGACGGTGACATCAGTTCACGGACAATAATCTGATCTGATTAATATCGACCGAACCCGTCTGGACCGTGACGTTCACTGAACGTCTGTGATTTACGACTTCGTGTCCACCTGAGTCCGGATCCCGGTTACTCACGCGGAGCCACAACCGATTCACTGAGAAGAAAGAAACCGATGCTGCTATGCCTCCAAGCTTCAGAAGCCACTAAAAGAAAATGAACATCCATTCGGAGCCGGTGACTTCAGGGAGAAAACTTTCCAGGCCCTGTGTGCCTTAAACCTCGGATCCCCGTGGCTACACCTGATTTGCTCTGAGTGGGAAATGACCTGATACCTTTATAAGCCAGAGCCCTGGAACCTCTTCAAGGATTCCTGGAACATATTAAAACGACAGAAAAACAATTCTAACCTTTAAAACACTTAAAATCTCTGATGTGAATGAAAGCTCGTGACACAGTGACATCACCTGTAGGTGAAGCTTTGAAATGGACACGAAGGTGAGAAGATGAAAATCAATGGCGTCAAAACCTTCCGTGACTCTCAAGGACTTTATTGACACATTTTAGGTCTGATTCATTCAGGCCTGCGTTAAGGTTCATGGTTTTTATTTATTGGATTCTAATCCAGGAGGAGGAGCTAAATGGACCCAGTGGAACCATCGGGACCCAAACACATCAATGACCAAACAGCAGGTTCGACTCAGTTCCAGCTGATTTATTTGTGTATTGACAGACACATTCGAAGCAGTTTCTCCTCCTGCTACAGAAATTGGACCGGTCTGGTCTTTTCTCCTTTCTTTCTTTATATTGCACAAAATAATGAGAAACAAAAGCAACAGGAACACAAAATCCAGTTTCTCATAAACTAGAACACAACAATCCTGCATCTGGTACCGTTTCTGAACACCCCCTGTCTGCAGGGCCGGCTGGGACCGGAACCCAGTCACAATAAGACATTCGGAACCGAAGAGCCTGAAAAACCCTGACTGTACAAAAATAAGCAGAAAATAGTTTTCCCTTTTTAGAAAGATGAGGTATGTCTGGTTACGTCATATCAAAACGGTTTCCTGCCATATCTGCGGAAGGTTCGGTTCGAACCCGGAGGGTGCCTGAAGACCCAGAGTCTAGAACAAGGAGAGGAATAAAACAGTCCCGGTGCTGGAAGAAATAAAAATAGAGATTTGATCCTGGTGCGAGTGTTCGTAAAAGTCCACATGGGTCCGGACGGGAATGCACAGTTCGGTGCCGGTGCAGCCATAAACCCACCTCCAGAGCCCGTCAGCAGCTGAACACCAGGTCCGTGAGGTTCGCCTGCAGCCAATCCCCCGCGATCATCTGGCTGAGCTCCGGGGTGCAGTGGTCCGGGAACTCGAAGTGGGAGCCGAGGCTGCCCTCGCTGCACGAGTCCAGGTCTTTGTCCACCAGCGACAGGCTCAGGTTCGCCGGGGCCGAGGCGGAGGACGTGCTCCACGGCTCGGACGAGGCGTGGAAACCGGCCACGAGGCTCAGCGTGAAGTCGTTTCCGTCCGCGGGCAGATCGTCCGGCTCGTCCCCGCAGCAGGACGAGGACGAGGACGAGGTGGAGCCGGACCGGGACGAGGGCGCAGGGGACGGGGGGGCTGGGGAGCACGGGCCGGTTCCCTGCCGGGTGATGTTCTTGAAGCTGTAGAACAAGCGGGCGGAGGACGCGTCGGTTCCCTCCGCTGTCGGGTCCGAATCCTCCTCAGACTCGTCTTCGTCGTCGTCCTCGTCGTCGGTTAAGCCCCGTCCCGTCAACAGGTACCGGTAGCGGGGGTCCGGCTGCTGGCTGCTGGATCTGCCCGGACCCGGCACCGCTCTGGGCTTCAGCTTGGACGGTTTCCTGGCGTTTTTACTGCTTTTCTCCGGGGACGGCTGCTGCGTCTTCCCCGTGGGGGGCGCGCAGCCGTCCGTCCTCGGCTTCTTCTTGGGCCGGTACTTGTAGTCCGGGTAGTCGGCCATGTGCTGGAGCCGGAGCCGCTCCGCCTCCCGGATGAACGGGATCTTCTCCGCGTCCTTCAGCAGCTTCCAGCGCTTCCCGAGCCGCTTGGAGATCTCGGCGTTGTGCATGTCCGGTGCCTGCTCCATGATCTTCCTTCGCTCCGCTTTGGACCAGACCATGAACGCGTTCATGGGCCGCTTGATGTGGCCCGACGGCGGCGCAGGGGCCGCCAGCAGCTGCCTCTCCCCGGGCTGAGCGGCCTGGCGGGACCCGCCGCGCTGTGTCTGCTGAACCATGGTCCGGGTTCGGGTTCTGCCCTCTGGGTTCGGTTCCGGCTGATGTTCCGCCTCAGCTCGGCAGCATCGCTCTCTGCGTCCCCCTCAAACCGGCGTCTTCTTAAGGGGCTGAAGGTCCCTGCGACGTTGCCGCCCTCAGCCAATCACCGCCCTCTCTTTCCCAACCATTCCCGCCTCCAGTGCTTGTTGAGCCAATCGCAGGCCCTGACCCTGCATACGCGCCCGCCCACTAGCGGACGTCTGTTACCGGCTTCACGGTGACGTAATCGGCCGGAGGGAAAGTGATCGATGCATTTCGGCGTTTTATTGGAGTTTAGCGCTTTAAAATCACTAGATCGATCAGCGCAGACGCTCACAGTGTCACATTACATGTCACTCAATGACCCCAACTCCCTGAGGGATTGTGGGTAACTGAGTTCTGCAGCCATGCTCGTGTTGTTTGTGGTCCTGTTGCGTTTATGGGGTTGAACCAATGAGCTGCAGAGAGAGTGTGTTCAGATACAGCTGGATTCCAGGAAGCCTCAAGGTCTTCAACAGCTCTTCAGCTGAAGGCCTTTGGCTTCTGCAAGGATCACTGAAATGGTTCTGTGGGTCTTCAAGGAGACTTCGAAGTGTCCTTGAGGAAGTTCCAGGAATCCTCAAAGACAGTCTGAACGTTCCTGGAAAAGGACGGGAGTATCTGAAGAGGGTCCAGATGTTCTGGAGGAGTCCTTGGTGATGTACTAGCAGTGGATCTGTGTATTTAGAATCTATTTATTTTATAAGTCGCTGCGATGCGCCGTCTGATTGTTGAACCACATCAAGCCTTTACTGTCGGTCCAGTGTAAACTGATTTTATTGCTTGTCTGTGTTCAGATGACACCAGCAGCTGCGGTTGGACGCTGCAAACGTCCCAGAGTGACGGCTGCACCTTGAGGCGCCGGATGAAGCCGTCGTCAGTCCGACGCCTCTGGCGCCAACACACAGGGCGGAACTGGAGTCAGGAGCCGTTTACATGTAAACTAAACAACTCGAATCACGAGCACATGAAGCCGAAACGTCCCACCACCCTGAACTACATCATCAGCCACCGCCAGGATCTGCTGGCTCCACGTTTACCTTCGTTTAGTGTGTGACCCATTCACACAGATGAGCCGTTACTCTGGAATGCGCCTGTTGTTGTGTGAGAGGTCAAAGGTCGAGCGGCTGCAGGAAATGTTATTACCAATCAATTATGTGAACTGGACTGGGACCGAGCTGAGTCCAGTCAAAGCATTTCATAAGCAGCCGTTTCCCTGTGTTTGATTTAAAGTTCACGCCAACGCCGCGATTTTTGAAACCACAACCTTATTTAGCTGATTTCTGAGCAGAGCTCTGCTGAACGTTTGGGCAGTGGAGCAGGTTTTAGTTCAACCAGCAAATGAAATGAATCGAATGTTGCTGCTGGCTCCGCGTGCAGCGCTGCTCCAACCCCCTCCGTGTTTTCCATGCGCATGCTAACGGCGGAGGTTGGGTCGTGCATTTGCATCCAGCACAGCTGCATGTTAATGAGGTGTAACTGACTCCACGTCGACTAACAGCCCACAGACGTGAACGGGAAGCGGTGCCTGTACAGAACTGGACTTTTTCCTCACATGCTGCTGTCGGTTCTTCACATTCACAGCGCTGCGTAACAGCAGTTCCTCCTCTGTGTCAGGCCCGAATCACTGACCTGACGTTCTGATCCATTCTACTGCTGAGTCACATCTACAGGATACACAATTTGGCGGATCAGTCACGCGCTTCTGTCCTTCTCAGGTCCAGACACAGATGAGTTGAAACGTGATTGTCTGAACAGAACCACAACCCCCTTTAAGGCTCCCAGGAGCTGGATCAGCGCTGGCCCACTGAGTGAGCTGGAAAAAACAGAACACTAATGTGTGTGTGGATGTTTTAGCTTTATGGTTCTTTAAACCCAAGCATCTAAATCCTGTTAAAATAAATCCTGAAGGTCCAGCTGACAGACGGAACAAAGCAGAAATGAGCCCGAGCCCCCGACGTTTCCCTGACTGACTGCTCCAGGCCACTTCACCTCTGAGGGCACTAATCAGCACCAACACAAAAAGCCCAGCAGGCCGGGGGAGGGGCAGGGCGGCAGATGCCAGACTGGGCCCAGCAGATGGGCCCGAGTCCTGAAAGGAGGAGCGGGCCAACTGCAATTATCACCGCGCCTTTGGGTTCATTGTCAATTAGAGCGGCGGTTGGGGCGAGCGACAGCTGTGGCAGATGGTGAGAGAGAGAGAGGGGGGAGGGGGGGCGTCCTGTGATTTATCTGGGCTTTCACTGAAAGTCTGGTTTACAATTCACGAAACAGTGAGATTAAAGAAAAGTGATAGACACACACAGACACACACACACAGACATAGACACACACAGACACACAAACACACAGACATAGACACACACACAGACACACACAGACACAAACACACACACACAGACACACACAGACACAAACACACACACACAGACACAAACACACACACACACACAGACACAAACACACAGACATAGACACACACACAGACACACACACTCACAAACACAGACACACACAGACACACACACAAACACACACACAGACACACACACAAACACAAAGACAGACACACAAACACACACACACACACAAACACAAAGACAGACACACACACAGACATAGACACACACACACAAACACACACACACACAGACACACACAGACACACACACAAACACAAAGACAGACACACAAACACACACACACACACAAACACAAAGACAGACACACAGACACACACACTCACGTACGTGTCATCGTATTGGTGATTTTCTTATTATTCCATTTCTCGGGTTTGAGCTGGATGTGGACGTCCGGCGGGTCAGAACCTGTGATGAGGTCATCACCCTCTCATTGCCTCCTTTTCTTCTCTCCTTTCCTTCTGTCCTACTTTCCTCTCCTACACGTTCTGTCTCTCCCCGTCCTTGTCTGGAGGGGCCCATCTGCTGTGAGCAGGGCCACTACTTGGGGTCAAAGGTCACCCTTTCCTATAATAGCTGTTAGCAGGACCGAGGGGCTGCTGTCAGCTCCGGCGTTATAATCATTAACTGTCTTTGCTTTAACTGAATCCACATGTTTATTGCAGAGTAAAAACCGAAGCAGTGGATCTAATGACCTGAGCTGCTTCTGCTCTTCATTGGTTCTCACCAATAATGAGCTGGTTCTGGGGGAACATCAGAGACCAGCCGGTGTCTCAGCCCAGCGTCCTGAAAGCCTCGCAGACCAATCAAAGCTCGGCTGCAGAGCTCGGGGAACCTCCTGTGTCAGCCGTGAAATCGTCTCCCCCCCGATGCCTCCTCTCAGCAGCCGCAGGGTCGGACCCAGGGCCCCGCGGGTCCCGGGCCCTTTAACCCAATTAGGGGCCGACGGCTGCTGGTAAACAGAAGCGATTCACCGGGGAAGCGCCGGGACACGGCCGAGAATAAAGCCCAGATTACCATGAGAAAGACGAGCAGAACCGTGACGGGCTGAAGGAGATTTCACAGCCTCAGAGTCGTCGTTCTGCTGGAAGTTCGGCTCAGTTCTGTTCTAAACCGACAAGCTTCAGGTTCCTGCACCACAGTCACCCGGCTACACCCAGAACCAGCATCAGGCTCATCTTCTTCTGGTTGTTGGTTGAGTCCACTTTTAGTCAAAGTGAACATTTTCCTGATCAGAACCACTGATGGTGCTGGACCTGCTGGTGACCGTCGGCTCGTTAAGGTGCCATCGATCTGAAGGAGCTGTGTTCCTGTTTGTTCGTCCCTGCTGCCGGCAGGATGTGAAGTATCGATCCGTTGGATTCCCTCCTCACCTGCATCCACTGGACCACGTGGACCCGCGGTGCTGGTCTGAGGGCAGAGCGACGAAGCGCTGCAGGTTGAACCCAGCAGATCGACGACTTTCTGACCTCAACCGCCGGAGGAAACAGTGAATGATTTGATGTCTATGATATTTCTGTTCTGTTCATGACGGTTTTCTGTCTCTTGTCGTCATAGCGATCGCAATCCGTTTAATTATCGAATGACCTACGACAACGGTCCCTGATCACATGCATTTATATGATTGTTACTATTATGATGCAGAGTTTATCTGAGAGACGTGAAGCTTAACGTCTCAGTCTCAGGTTCGTGTAAACCTGTTGGTTGGAGGAAGCTGAGGCCGTTTGGTTTAAACCAACCCAGTAGAAACACGCGTTTTACGGTTGGTTTATTATTTTATTCATCAGCGTTTTTATGGCTTGTGCTCTATAAGTAACGTTGGCTTATGGGTGGAGGTGACAGTCCTGGGTCGATGCTCTGCTTGGTTGAAATGAGCAGCAGGATCTGGATCTGCTCAGACTGTTGGTTCACTAGTCTGAGGCCTGAAACTAGAAGCTCATCTGTGATGAATGAAGCCTCGTTAGCGGATCTGACAGCCGAGTTCAGCGAGTTCACAGGCAGGTCGACGCTCCCAGTGACGCCTGACCGAGTCACCTGTGACCCTGCGCTTCATCGCATGCTGAATGATCTTCATGCCAACGAGGCTGCGCAGTGAGAGGATGTGGTGAATGAAAGCGTGGAGATGGTCCGTGTGAGTTCTCCACAGACGACCCGGGCTGGACCGCAGCAGCTTCCTGCTCTTTCCATTCCCAGATCACATTTCTGTTTGTTTTCACAGTTTGCTTCACAGCGATGCGGGGTCAAAGGTCAACAAGTGGTAGACATGAGTTCAAGGCCACCGAGGGAGTCGGAGAAGGTAAAACAAGCCTGAGAGCAGGAAGATGGAAGGACAGCAGCGAGGTCGGCGGCGCCTTCTGTTCGTTGCTCTGTCCCGCTGGTTCAGACGCTTCACTGTGGCGTCGAGTCTCGAGGTGACCCGCTGTCCAGGTGAGGCCTAAACGGACTCGGTGACGTTTCAGACCTCGGGTGCCCCTGAGTTCACTGGGTGTGATGACAGATGAAACCGAACCTTGACCTCTGACCTCTGTGAGCAGCACCCTCAACTCACTGAGCCACATCACGTCGACTGCTTGATGGAGACATGGAGGCTCAGCTCAGACGTTTGTTTCTTCTTCATGTGCTGACAAGTGGTTTTCTTTAAATGCTCACAGGCAGATGGAAACACTCTGGGGCTCCGACCTTTGACCCTGCTACTTTGGGCTGTTTGTTATGCGGAGCTCACATTCGGGGATACAGGCTACGTCCTGACGGTTCAGACGCTGAGTTGTAGGTTGATGAAGCCGCTTCCTCTCTCGTGGACTCCCGCCCGTCTGTCGGGTTCCTGCTCGCTGAGCCGTCTGGACTGTGTGTTACTGGGCTCAGAACCGTGGTCCAGTCTGGTTGTCGTTCTCTGCTACTCTTTGCTTTGGTGGTGGATGTAGTCGCTGTGTGAGTGGACTCGGTTTGGATCGATACGCTCCAGCGTGGTTTCTTTGAAGATGTCGATCCCCGTGAACCCGGTGACTCGCTCCCTCTGCACTGCAGCTCGGAGCGAGCGGAGTGTGACGGAGAAACGAGGAGGAGGTGGGGGAGCGTGTGCTGCATACTGATGGGCCTTCAGCCGGAGCCTTTGGACCGTCTGGGTTCTGCCTGTAGTCAGGGGGACCAATGACGAGATGAGGCCCGTTTACTGAACAAATAAAGCTGGTGGTGGTTTCGTGATCCTGAAGCTCAGCGCAGCGGATGCAGGGCCACTCCAGAGTCAGGCCTACAGGGGTTCTGCGTTCTGGTCAGGAACCGATGCTTGCAGCCAGATTCTGAATTACTGATTCACTTGGTTTTACTGCATCTCTCCATCGAGGGGAAGGAGGCCGTGAGGTACGGATCAGTCTGATCAGGCAAAGCAATGTCCTCAAATAACCTCCACGGGCTGAGGCGCCGCCCCGGGACTCGACGCCAAGGCAGAGGCTGTGGTTCCTGAGGCCACAGTCAGTCCTCATCACAGATGGAGACGCTGCCCTGCTCGGAGCCTGTGCTGGCGTCTCTGCCGCCCCCTGCTGATGAGACGCTGCAGCACAGCTTTGGCTTCGCGAACATCTGATGCTCAGGCTGCGTCTCCCCGGTTCACATGCAGGTCATCAAACAGTAGTTTTTGGATTCAGGACACAGACGACGTTTAGACAAACGTTCAGCTTCTTGTCCACGTGTGACTGAAACACAGCACGACGATCAGATTTCTCACTAATTTCGGAGGCGAAGGTGCAGATGTGGTGCGTTCAGGCTCACTCACACGAACACGACCGTAAGCAGTTTCTGGATCAGAACACGCGGACACGTCGTGCGGTAGCTATTTTATTTATTCGCTTGCTTCCAGCCGCGTCTCACAGTTTGGATGCCGGTCTGGTCGAAGCTGCCGTGGGTCGACCCCACAACCGCAGACGACTGACTCCTCCGTCCGGGGCGATGACGAGGCGCACGTGAGTAACGGGACGAGTCGGAACCAGAACCTTCTCGCTGTAGTGATGTCTGTGGTGAGGCTGAAGCTGCGAGCGCAGAGGAACCGGGTCATTCAGAACATAAAAACCACTTCACCAACTCAATAGGGACCTACTTTTTGAGGCGGAAGAAGAAGCTGCCAGTTTGCAGAACTCCACTTGGTTCTGATGCACTGAACTTCCTCCTCTGGGGTCAAAGTGCAGGCCTCAATCCTGCAGGAGTCCGGGAAGTTCCCTGTGGGAAGGTGACGGGTCTTTCAGCTCGGCTCTCGTCTTTTCTTTCACTCATGAAGACGTGAGCTGACCTTTGAAGTG
Source organism: Macropodus opercularis (assembly GCA_030770545.1). Taxonomy (NCBI): domain Eukaryota; kingdom Metazoa; phylum Chordata; class Actinopteri; order Anabantiformes; family Osphronemidae; genus Macropodus; species Macropodus opercularis. The sequence continues at coordinate 260,236 of CM061112.1, read as the reverse complement.
GTTGGTGTCGACCTCGATCCTGCTGATGGCGCCGGGGCGACCGAGGCGAAACACGGCCCACTCCCAGCCGGGAACCTGCAGGATGCCCCGCCGGTCCACCTGCAAGACCAGCACGCACACGTTCAGCGCACGGGTCCGAACAGCGGAGACGCAGCTGGATCGTTCTCTGAGTGTGAACCTGAAGTATCGGGGGTCTGTCCAGTCTTCGGGCGGTTTCCCAGCCGTCGGCCATGTTGTCGGCCCGACCCAGACCTGTAGAACCAGACGGGGGCTCAGCGCTTTCAGCATAACGTTATTGTTATGAGTTATTGTTTGCACAGATAACAGGACCCCGTCTACCAATCATGTTGCGTGGATGTCCGAAGTGGGCGTCGCTGTAGCCGAGACACACTCCCCCATTGGTCAGAGCCACCAGGTCCACGTCCTGAGAGGGCGGGACCGACGACCAGTCTCTCTGCCCGACGCCGTACACTCGCAGCCTGGATATGCCTCCGTCTGACGGGGACACAGAGCGAGAGGCGTGTGCGCGTCTGCGTGTGCGCGTCTGCGTGTCTGCGTGTGCGCGTGTGTACCTGGGTACATGTTGAGTCGCAGGTGCGTGACTCTATGCTGGAAGTTCACTGTGAAGTAGTTGTGGGAGGAGTCAGAGTATCCAGGCCTCAGCTGCGACACGCCCACCAGCTCTGGCCACGCCTCCGAGCCCAGCTGTCAATCAAGGCACAGGTCAGCCGTCTGTCACATTTGTCACCGCCCACTGTCTTGCCCGTTACCTTGGCGACGGCGGCCAGCTGCGCGGCGGACGCCGCCATGCCGGTCCGGTCTCCTTCCAGGGTGAAGCTGGGCGGACGCTCTGGAGACACAAACACAGTCCACCGTCACCCACTCGTCCGTCTGGCTCGGTGTCCAGCTCCTGAGTCAAAGCAGGCTCGGTACCGAGACATCCGGCCTGGACGGAAGCGCGGGGCGCGTGGTTCCCAGTGAAGAAGGACGTGTCCAGGTCGACGCCGTGGATCCGGCCCGGGACGCCCAGCTCCACGATGCACCAGTCATGACCTTCAGCACAGACAGACGCAAGAACAGCTGACGAAGACCCACACAGGCCCGGGCGGCGCCAATGTTCGGTTCGAACTGTTCCAACACTTCAGCGACTCGTGTTAAGTTGTTTGTTTATTCTGAAGATCAACCGTCACCGGCTGCTGTCAGCCAATAGGAGACCAGGGTTTGTTCAACGCCAGTGGCCCCGCCTCCGGTTTATATGGGCCAGAGACGGAACCGTTAAACTCAGGCTCCGGTTCAACGGGCCACATGCCTTAATCCAACAGAACTAACAGCTGAGTTTCAGAACCACAGCAGAACCTGTGGTAGAACTTATTATATACATTATATAAGGACAGAGCAGAAAAACACATTTTCTAGTGGAGTTGAGTGAAATCTGTTTTAAAGGCTTTGTCGCCACCTGCTGGTGTCCGAGGAAACAACACTCGGAAGTAATACAATTAAACGTAAGAGAGAAGATAGATTAGTTTAGATTCACAGAGTTGACAGATTGTTAACTCTTTTGCACAGACCTCGGGTCAGCGCTACTCACCAGCCGCTCTCTTCCTCCTCGTCTCCCATCCGTCCATCCACTTCCCAAACTCGGTGAAGGCCGAAGCGATGAACTGCGGCGCTTCCCTCTGTCGGAGACACCGAGTCACGTTTAGCAGCTCAGGTGACTAGTGAGGCGTTCAGGGGCTTTTACCTTCAGCAGGTTTGCAGCAGGAGCGAACCACTCGTCCGTAGCAAAGATCACCTGCAGGAACAGCAGGAGAAAGTGAAGCCGTTTGCTTTCACCGACGACTCTTCCGGCGCTGACTCACCTTTCCTCCCACCGACTCACAGGCCAGATCATTGAGCTGCAGGAAGTCCGGCGCGGCTGACGATCGCCTTTGTGCCATCTGGTTCCCAACACGAGAAGGTGAAGCTGTTGACTGGTGGAGACTCGCGCTGAGGTTTCTGTCTTGCGGGTCAAAGGTCACGTGCTGTTTGTGCAGAGTCCCGGTCACTGACTTCACGCTGTTAATGTGTTACAGTCCTGCTCGATCTTCCGTCTAAGCTGCACGCGTGTTCAATCGTGCCCTGCTCTCACGCTCTCAGTGAAATAAAATTCGGTTGAGAATAAAATAAACACTTAATTCATTCTGTACCGTTTGGGCCACATGTCTACAGCTACTCCGCGTCATTGTTGCCATAGTAAATAAAGATTTATGCTTCAACATACTACGCAGGTCATGAACAAGGTTCTGGTCGTTTTCAGTGTAAGAGGACTAAAGCACTTAATGAAAAATAATCTAGTGTTGTCATCATGGAGGGGTCACAGTCCAGTCAAAGGTCACTGTTCTCTGGTTTCACGGTGCAGTGACATCTGAGGAGATATTGTCCTGTCAACCACTGAGATCGTCTGTTTTCTTGAGGTGTCAGGTCGACTTGTCCGTTTCCTGAGTGGATTAAATCAGACGTCTCGTCCTCTAACATTCACAGACGCTGCAACTGAGCTTTGACGTCAGATGACAAACTGAAATGTCACGAGAACAACAACAACAAATACCAGCAGAGAAGGAAACGTTCTGGAAAACCAGGGTTCAAAACATAAAACGACCTGGAAACGCTACAAAGAGGCAGAAGAACCCAATAAAGGCAATTAAATGACTCAACACAGACTACGGCAAAGCAACCATGCGACTCTTCTCTTTATTAACACATTTCCATTATTTCCATTGTTAGAAAACTGAGTAGAAAAACAAATAAAAAAGCCTGAAAGTGTCACATCGCGTTTAAACCGACACGAACAAACACGAGCTCAGAGACGAACGCACAACATCACGTATCAACGCAAGCGTTCATGCAGAGGAGCCGACACGTCACAGGTAGAATCTGAGATTTAAGCTTTAACTCACGGAGGAAACATTTACGCTCATTTAAAGTTCTTCCCTTGAGGTTCTGGAACCGATTCTGAAACAGATCCAGGTGTGGACCCGGTCCAGTGAGCTGAGGTTCTGGACGGAGTTTTTATTGCTCTTCGCTCCCGTTTGACTGATACCACGTCAGCTTGTTGCATAATCAGCACCAATAAAAACAGAATCACAGTAAATGAGTCAGCATCAAATTAGACCGTAAACACAAAGGCACTTCCAGAGCTTCGTGTTCTGATCCAGGACCAGCGGTTCCTCCACAGTAAACATTGATGGAACGGGTTGTTAGACGGTCTCTCGTTTAGTAAAACGAAACCATCAGAGTCCAGATTCTGGTGATGACTGAATCCGATCTGGGAACAGAAGCCCGTCACTCAGATGTCGAAGCACGTCTCCATCATGACGCGAGACTTGCAGAGGTTGACGCAGTCCTCCAGGTCTGCTGTGGTCTGAGCCAGAGCCTCCAGGTACTCCTGGGAGTCCCGGTCCAGGTCCGGGTCTACGTCGACTGGAGACAGAACACAGATAGGAACAGAAGGGTTGATGTCAAAACGTGTCCACAGGGATAAAGATCAGACAGTAAATCAGGCTCCTTGACTGACTTCAACCAAGGTCCGGTTTACAGAAACCCGGGTCTCCAGACAGAACCTATGTCAGAGTCGACTGTTTGAGCTGCTTCTCGGTGATAACAGACTAAGTCATGGCGTGAAGGATGATTCTCCTCTGTTGCCATGGAACCGGTGATCTCGCTGCATGTGTTTAACCCATATCTGTGCCTTTAGCAGCAGCTCCAGGTTGTGTTGTGATGAGCAGCGTCTGTTATTTCTGGCCGTTTATCACCGTAGACGCTGATTTATGACTCGGAGGAAATGAAACTGGATCGATCTCAGAACGCGTTCAGAATTCTTGTCTAGGTGACCTGAAGAGTGTAAAGCTAACCCGGCGCCCCTCCTCTCCAGACGCAGCCGGGCCCTGCTCCCAGAGATTCAGCCTGCGCTGGTCCAGATGCTGGACCATCTGAATGGTTAAACATCGACACCATCACAGTGGCTGATCTGATCCAACAATGGTCACGACTCCTCCAGAACGACCCCGGACCACCGACTGGGTTCTGTCTGCGTCTGACCGGGCCGGGTCAGCCTCTACTCACACTCTCCGCTCCACTGATTCGGGCGGAGCATCAGCCGGAGCTTGGCCTCCTCCAGCTCCTCCTGCAGCCTGTTGTGGTTGCTCTTCAGCTCCCTGATGCTCTGCTGCCGCTTCTCCAGCATTCGCAGCCGGGCGTTAAAGTAGAGCAGACCCTGAGAACCAGACAGACACGGGTCAACCCACCCGCTCCACCGCTTAATCTGCAGGAGCTCAGGAACCGCTGCGGACAAACAGCCTCTCAGCTTCACGTCACCAATGCAACAACTCCGGTTTGGCTCGGACTCGGCTTCAATCCAAACCAACAAACAACGCAAAGACAACGGAGCTCAGCAAGCGAAGCTGGTGGAGATGCAGCAAGACCACAGGACGGACAGCGCCAGCACTTGATGCACAAACACGCACAGCCAGCAAGCGATGCCAGACATTCGACTGTCCCAGCAAACACACAAAGCAGGCAGAGGAGGAAACAAGATGGCTGCCGCGTTTCCTCAGCCTAGTTTTAAAATATTAAACTCACCTCCTCGACATCATGAAACGACTGCTGAGAGAAGACAGAGCAAAGTGACTACATCTGACCCGAGCTGAACCTGAACCGGTCCATTGGGTTTGTACAACTACACTGGAACTACTGGAATCACTCACCTCAGAACCCGGCACCGCCTCCCTCCTCCGCTGGAGCCGCTCCACGTCGTCGATCTCGTACACCTTTATCTCGAAGGGCTCCTTCGGCGTTCCGCCCAGCGGGGGCAGGTCCACCCACTGACCCTCTTTACTCCGGCCCAGACAGGTGGTGTCAGGCAGGGGAGCTGGGATCAGTCGCCGCCGCTGGAAACCTGATGGATGTCAAATGGACAAAGACTCTCCGTCAGTGACCAATGCAGCCGTTGGTGGTTGCTGCTGTAGAAGCTGTTTCACCCCAGGTCGACAGCTTCCAGGTCCGGTTGGTTCAGTCCGACCTGCTCCTACATTGGCTAGAACCTAACTCTAATACGTTTGGCTGGTTGGGACCCAGAACCATGGAGAGAACAGCTGAGAGACTTATAGGACGTGTTTTTATGAGCTGAAGCTTTGGAGCTTGTCGCCGGCCTGGGTGAAGGAGTGAGGGGGTGTTCTGGATCCGTGGCGTGGATCTGGAGTGTGTGTGGGTGATAACTGCTGTTGGATATGTAAACTGGGAATTCATGAAATATTCAGGAAGCAGGAACGAGCCAAGATCCACGGACCGACGCAAGCGATGCGTCAGGCTGCGTTGCCGTGGTTACCGTGAATCACTTTACGCACAATAGCCCCAGATAACGTGCTTGAAATATTCTGCTACAGCAACGACAGCAGAATTCTTCAATGTGCTCAGCAGTCATGAAAGTCATTGAACAGACGCTTTCATCCCATCATCACACTCTCACATGCACAAGAGCTCGTGTTGGAAAAAGCCATAAATATGGTAATTTTCTTTTAAAATCAACCCTCTGAGAACCAGAGGTTGAAGCTTTCAGTTGTGCTTGATGACAGAAAACTTTGTTTCAGTACCAACGGGACTGAGTGAAGAAGTAACACAGGCAGAAAGACGCACACGTCAGCTGCTACAGAAGTTTTCATTAAACTCCTTCAGGGGCTTTGGTCTGTTTAACTGCTGCCAACGTGACCGGACAGAAGCCGTCAGATAGTGACGTGACAGCGCGTAAGTACCTTGTTTGCTGGCAGACACCGACCCGACAACTCGGTTTTCAGACTCACCGTTTGCTCTCTTCCTGGGTGATTTAGAAACTCTGCTCTTGTTGGAGGACACTCCACTCTCACTCATGGAGTCGTGTGCTGAAGAGGTGCTGCCGGTGGTCTCGCTGTCTCGGATCATGCTCTCGTAGCCGCTGCTCCCGCCGCTCTGATAAAACAGGGCCGTGCGGCCCATGGCGGGCGGCAGCTCCCCGCTCAGGATGCTGCTGTTGTCGCTGCCGTGTCCGCTGCTGTAGCAGTGAGGCCTCCGAGGCGCCGTGATCTTGCTGTACGGTGACGGCAGAGACGTGTCGCTGTCGTTTCCAGGTCCCCTGCCGAGTTGCGTCTTTGGACTCCCGGCCACTAGCTCGCTAACCCGGCCGTTAGCTGCCCTGCTGATGGCCTGCTTCGTACCCATGACGGTGCCTCTTCCCGTCTTAACGCTGAGCCCAGTTCGAGCTGGAGCCTTACCAGTTAGCGGTGAGCTAGCGTTGCGTACGTTAGCATAGTCAGGCAGTTTGGAGGAGGAGGTGAGACTCTTGGAACTGGTCGAAGACAACGTCTGAACTTTTAATCCGCCACAAACAGCAGCTTGTGAGCCGCCAATGCCTCGGACCAGCCCCAGCTTGCTTGTAGTTGCAAAAACAGAGACAACGTGAGAAGAAGCGGATGTGGAGGCGGGAATCCCCAGTCTTGGCACTGATCTGCTGCATCTGCTGTTACCTCCTGAAGCAGCACCACTGTTGTCTCTGAACAGTTCAGGCTTGGTCCCACTTTGACTCTCACATCTCTCCAGAGACATCAGGCCCCCAAACAACTTTGGAGAATCAGCTTTTGCTCCTCGCGTCTTTAAACCTGGAGCTGTCCTGGCAGAGACATGTTCAGTTTTGAAACTAGACGTCCTGTGTCTGAATGAATCTGCTCGATGCCTGGTGTTGAATTCTTCCTCGGAGAATGATGTTTTAGGGGACGAGCACCTTTCATCATTGTTGCTTGTTTTGAAGGCACTTGGAGATAGAACAGTCCTTGATTTTTGCTCTTGGCTTGACTGTCTAACAGGTGGAGTCGCAGGAGAGATGTTTCCAGATGCAGACTTGGAGATCGAACGGCTCTTCTGACCATTTGACCTTTTCCCCAAAGATAAGAATCTCAGAGTGTGGCCTTCTTGACTCTGGGGGATAGAAGCTGTTCCTAGAGTTGTTGCACCTCGGGTGAGTCGCGGGAGCCTTATGAGAGCATCTCCTCGCCTGCTGCTGGACTTCTCACAGCCGTCCACAACCCTCTGAGCTGAAGACGACACGTGTGCCTTTGGTGGTCGAGGTACACTGTTACTGTTCCCTCCTGGCCTCCTGGAGGAAATGCTCATGATGCCGTTTCGTGGTGGCCTACCTACAGAAAGAAACTCCACCTCTCTGGAGTCAAAGGAGCTGCTTCCCTGAAACAAGCCCCTGAGCCCTGAGGTAGGCTTTGTTTTCCTAGGAAGACTGGGATGAGTGTTCTGGTGGGGGCTCTGAGCTCTCGACTCGACAGAGGCTTGAATAGAACATTTGGTTGTGTCAGGGCAGGGAGGGCACTTGATAAAAGCACCTTTATGTGGCGTGGCAGGGTCACTGTCCAGCTCTGAAAAACAAACGCCGCTGTCATTCAGGGATGGCAGAGAGATACTTGGCAGAGTCAGCGTTGGTGCAGTCTGTGCTGCCATGTTATCGTCCTTCAAGTGAAGCTCGCTTGTAGGACGAGTGCTTTCACTTGCACCGTCACTGGGCCATAGGCCGACAGATGACTTGTTGCCACGTTGGAACGCGTCCTGTTCTCCCACAGCCCCTTGCTGACACATGTAAGCGTCATACTCATCGTTAATACTGCTGATGATGCTCACAGGGCCAGCACCTGAGGTGAAGGCCTCCAAGGAGCTAGCACCACTGAAGCTAAGGAGGTGGGATGGGCGGCCGTTGTCTGGGACGACGCGGTGTGGAAGGTCCTCTACAACAGTAAACACAAGCTCATCTTCGCCGTTTAACTCAACAGGCTGCTGCAAAGTCACTGTGGTTCTCAGAAAGTCCCTGTCGAGGCATCGTCCCAGCAGAGCTGCTCGGAGATTGTTGAGCTCAACAGGACATCTGTCTGGACAAGGGGCCCTTTCTATGTCAGGTGGCCCTAATGCTTGGCCTCGCTTCAGGGCTTGTTGATTCTTACCCACTGGGAGAGTCGTACCAGCAACCTCTCCAGGCTGAGGTGCGGTCCTGGATGTCTTTGGTAGGGAGGGTGAAGTCAAAGCCTTGGGTTCATCTGCTCTGAGGTAGACCTTCTCTCGAACCACAGGGTCTGAGTCCTGGGACAAATTCCCACTGGGCTTTACTGAACCTGGCTGTAGGGGGGAGAGTGAAACTCTGTCCCCATCTGCACTTGTGCGCCTGCTAGAGTCCATGAGGTCACCAGCTGAAGGAAACTGGTCATTATCACATTTATTTGTGCCTGTGCTTGATGCGTGTTCTAAGAACACTTGGAAGGTGTTTCTCTCAGGTTTGGGTGGAGCCTCTGTGGGTTTTGTGGCTCCCCACGCTGCTTTTTCCTCTGTGCTGCAAGCCGCTGGGCCTTCGCTGCCATCAATATAGTCGAGCCTCTCCTGCAGCTCTGCAAATGTATTACACTTAAAATGATCACCATCGGCCTTGGGTGCATCCCTGACTCGCTTTTTGTTCAGAGAGGGAATGATGGGGACAAAGGATGGCGGCCCCTCATTATCGCTCAGTTCTTGGTCTGAGATGACCCCCGGCCCGACGTAGATGACGGTGTCGCAGGAGTGCTCGCTGCTGGACGAATAGTCAGGGTCACTGCAGAGCAGCAGGGGCTTGTCTGGGTCCAAGGCCACAGTGCGAGGGTGGAAGGATCGAAGATGTGGAGGTCGACGAGATGGACCTTCCTCACAGGAACTGTCCCCTCCGGAGGAGCTAGAGGCGCACTGCAGACAACCCAGAAACGAGACATAGTTACCACATCATCCAGCAGCGCCCTTTGTCAATAAGCGGACTGGATTAAAATGAACGTCAACAAGACGTAGAACCACTGATCTATACAACAGAGACAGTGTGTCAATCTAAGGAGGGTGGAGCTGATCGCATCTCATCACGGGATCCCTGACTGACTGATGTTTAAATGTCACTGATTTATGACCATATCGCCAAGCTCTGATACCAGCTAATATTAAGAACCGCTTTTGCTGGAAAAAATGAAATGAAAAAGAAAAAACACCTGCATCATTGCTGTATAAATGTTCTAATGTTATTTTCAGCTTGGTCTGGATTTGATCCTCTTCGTTTTGTATTGACTCCGTGTGAAAATACAGAAAAGAACATGAATGACTCCTTTAATGATCTGCTGCGTTTCCTTCTCTTAGTTTTCTTTTCGTCACGTATAAGAATGAAAAAGCAAACCGCTGCCGGTGAACACGCTTCCTCATAATTCACTAAAGGACGACTAAGACACGTAAGGCTAAGATTTGGGCTTCGCCACCTGAATGACACATGAAGTACCTTCGACTTCTTCTTCATGCGATGGATGCGGGACGCCAGCTGCACGGTGGTCAGCGTCTCCGTGTAGTTCGCCGGGGAGTCGGAGATGTGGGCGATCATGGTGGTTCGACAGTTGATGTTGCCCAGGGATTGGCTGAGCAGCATGGTGAGCTTGCTGTCCCTGAATAATACATCAATGAACGCCTTGTTAGTGTGAAGAGAGCAAAGACGCACCGCAGACCCGAGAAGCCTCGCGGGATCCAGAATCCGTTCATCAACAGTTGGACTGAGGAGCAGGAAGCGAAGGGGAACGAGCCCTCGTTTCACATTAACGAAGCTCTTTGAACCGCGTGTGATCTGTCGTCAGAACCTGAGAGATGGTGGAGGAAGCTTCAGTACAGTCCAAGCGTTTTCTGCTTCCCTCGCTCAGAACAACCAAAGTGAGATCTAGCCTAAAAACGTTGGTGATTTATTAAACAGCCTTAATATCCCTTCGCCTCCTCGTCCTCCCACAGACCTCGTCTCCATCTGCTGTATCGCTGCCGTGACCTTTGACCTCTACCCGTACCTGTAGGGAATGTGCTTGGTCCCGTTGGCCAGGGCGAGGATGACGTTTCCCAGCGCCGACAGGGACAGACACTGGCCTCCACCTCCCTCTCTGGCGTCACAGCTCCCCAAGTCCAGGAGGTGAAGACGACTCCGACCCGACACTGAGACGGAGGAAACGCAGTACGAGCCGTTAGTTCCTCAGCAGTCAATAAATGGAATCGTTTCCACACATTTATGTCCATTGGCATCAAAGAAAATGACCAAAAACATTTAAACATCTTTGTATTTGACTCCTTGACAGTCTAACCTCCACTGAACCCCTGGTCCGTTTGGACCCTGGGCTCCGTCAGAACGCCAGCGGTGACTTCATGCTACATTCAATGATTCTACTCAGTGAATGAACTGACGCCGTCAGTGAACAGAGTCACTGCAGGAGGAAAACTAATGCCATCAGAACCAGACCCAGAACCATCTAATCTGAAAGCACCAGCTGAGAGTCACGATGACGGGGAGGAGCTCAGTGACAAAACAAGTCTTTCCAGCAGTCGGTCCAGCAGATTCACACACAGTAACGTTCACCTGCTCATGAAGTAGTCGGGGAAAGGCTTGAGCTGCTCTGATACCGTAGCTGGTTGTCGTTCATTAAGGAGCAAAACAACGGTTTGAACCATTAACTGACCACGTCAGCAAGATTTAGAAAGTGCTGACGGCGGTGAAGCGCTGCAGGACTCGTTAGCCATGTAGATTTATTCCAGCAGCGAGTCTGAGCCATCGCGAGCGGACGTCGTTAGCGTTGGATCCACACAAAGCTAATCTACATGTATCAAAGGTTTAGGTTTGGTTCATCTGTCTCACATCATCGGATCATTAGGCGCCTGCTTCCGCCTTCATGTTAGACAGAACGTAACGAAACACGTACAGCAGCCCCGACGCTGCCACCAACACTAGGAGGAGACCGACCGGACTCCATCCACACACTGACTTGCTGCCTTGCTGCTCTGGTCCAGTCTCTCCTGGTAGAGGTGCAGGGTGAACAGGAAGTGGGAGTTCCTCCGGGCCTCCTGGTCATTTGGTGTCCGACCGCTCCTCCTTGCTGCCAGGGCGGCGTCCAGGAAATATGCAGCTCGCTCTGCATTGGTCGCCTCAAGCTCCGTCTGGTTCTGGAGCTGACGGACAACAGGTGCACAGTGAGAAGACTCACAGACAGATGACGAGGACGGGAGAAAAGGAGGAGTTTCTCCTCAGCCTACCTGCGATCCACAGACGGGGTCTTCTCTCAGTGTCGGGCCCGGTGCCTCCTGGGAAGGTTCTGCCAGCAGGTCGGTGAGCGTCTCCTCTCGACCCGAGATCTCCACAGCGGACACTCTGACTGAGAAGCGAGCCCCAACCTTTTCCTTCCAGTCCTCGATCACCTTAAAGAGCCAGGAGATGGCGGTCGGAGCCACGCCCAGACTCTGCGTGGAGCAGTCTCGGCCAATCATAGTATAGGTTTTACCTGAGGGGCGGCGTCAACACGACAATGACGCGACTTGCTAAAAGACAGATAAAACCGTGTGCAGGTTTTTAGTAGCTACCAAGGTTCGCGTGTCCGTAACAGAAGACGCAGCCGTCGGCTCCGTTCACCACCGACTGGATGACCCCCGCCACCGTCCCCGAACACACCTCAGCCTATCGGGACACAGGAACGCTTTGAATTACGACAACGCTCCGCACAGAAACGAACAGGCAGCAGGTGCAACGACGGCTTCAGGTAAAAGTAAAAGTACAGGTACGTCAGGTGGCTCGTGACCTAGATGCAAGTTCCCACAGAGGCTCTGGTCAGAAGCCTTGTCTGGACCCACCCGTGTCTTTACTGGTCAACAGGTCGTGGTCATAGCTTTCAGTGTCGGTGTCACCTGCGAGGCATCCTGGGAGAAGACGGCGTCGAACGTGAAGGTCTTTGGTGCTGAGGACCGTCCGCTGGACGCCGTCTCACAGACAGAGAGCTGCTTCTTTCGACCCTCGACCTTCAGGAAGGACATGGACTCTGAGGACTCGCTGCTGTGGACCGAACAGATCCGGACCATTACTCTGACCTGGGACAGGAAGAGGTCCGACTCAGAACAAGCGATAAATCACACAAAAGGAACGGCGATTTAATAGACAAACACAAGTTGAACGGCTCGATGTAAGATTTTAGCTCATACGAGTGTTTATAGGACGGACCCGGTCTTATCGGCAGGGATTGGAACTAGCAGCCGTGACGGCTGGGCTGTTATTGGTCTGTCATGGAGCTGCTGAGTCTGAGGTTCGTGGAGGAGACAAGGTCAACGTTGAAGCCAACAGCAGTGAAACGCAGCAGCTGAGACCAACACAGACCAAACCAAACAGAGTGACAGACAAATGAGGTGAGAACATCTTCCTCCTCTCAATTTAAGGAGCATTTCATCGATAATAATCGGACGAAGCGAAGCAGAGACATGAAGAGAAGAAAACAGGAACAAACAATGCGAGGAAAAACGACGGACGTTCATCAGGTGAAGAGAGACGACAATATAACCTCGCTTGGACGGACTCACTGGTCCAGAGGAACCAGGACTGTTGACTGACTTCAAACTCAGCGTGGTTAAACGGGTGTGATTACACCAATTACACGTGTGGTGGGGAAATGACGATCACTGGTCTGATCTTTGATCTGCAGCGAACTCAGCAGCAGGAAGGAGACCAGAGTCTGGACCAACAGGAAGCCGCCTCCTCCAGACGACCCCGTGACCCCACAGTTTAGGACAAAGCGTTCTGACGAACCTTCCCCATCCCTGGCGTGTCCTTGACCTTTGACCTGCCTCGGATAAGACATGGCGGCACGGCAGGCGGGGAGAGCTGCAGGGCCCCGCTGAAGCCCCCGGTGTACACCAGAGTCCTGGGGCCGTCGCCGGGTGAGGAGGCGGGTCCGGGATGGGACTTCCTCCTGCGGGAGAGACTGAGCTTCTGAGCCGCCCTGGAGAGAACAAACACAAAGGTTCAGCCCAGAATCCCGAAAACGGGTTTGGACACAAAACAATTACTGGCAGGTATAACAAAAGCAGGAGGCGAGGAGGAAACAAGGAGGAGACAAGGAGGAAACAAGGAGGAGACGAGGAGGAGATGAGAAGGAAACAAGGAGGAGACGAGGAGGAGATGAGAAGGAAACAAGGAGGAGACAAGGAGGAAACAAGGAGGAGACAAGGAGGAAACAAGGAGGAGACGAGGAGGAGATGAGAAGGAAACAAGGAGGAGACGAGGAGGAGATGAGAAGGAAACAAGGAGGAGACAAGGAGGAGACGAGGAGGAAACAAGGAGGAGATGAGGAGGAGGCGAGGAAGAGAAAAGGAGGAGACGAGGAGGAAACAAGGAGCAGATGAGGAGGAAACAAGGAGGAGACGAGGAGGAAACAAGGAGGAGATGAGGAGGAAACAAGGAGGAGATTACATCTGTAGACAGGCGCCTGTATTTCCAGCCTCAGCATCGCTCAGAGGGGAGCGCTGGGCCGGTGCCGCCTCTGTGGACCTGACCCGTTAACCGTGACGTGCTCCAGGTCCGGTTCTGTTCTACTCTGGATCCGAGCGTCAACCTCTCTGCGACGCGTGAAGAAACACTGATACTCACAGATCTTTCCAATCCATCATCTGCTCTAAGGTCCCGAAGAGCCACCAGGTCCAATCTCAACCTTCATCGCCGTACGGAACCAGAACCAGCTCGCAGGACGTGAAGGTTGATGACGAAGCGGAACGTAAGTGTGCATCAGTCACATCAGCTGCAGTTCTTCACCAAATGCTTCCGGACATCGAAGGTCCGTTAAAGCGGCTGCTGGCGCCGGTGAATCCCGGAGCGAGTCGCAACCACCTGTGTCCCTCGGCGAGAAGAGCTCGATCACAGCGGACTCGTCTCCTTCTACGAAGCTTCTACGATCTCTGAAGTGGTTTCAGTCCAGACGCGGCTCTGCAGGTTCTGAATAATCCAACGGGTCTCGGTCTGGACGAGCTGGACGTTCTTCCGTCCGCCGGCCCGATGTTTCCGGTTAGAATCTGTCATCGCTTCCTTCTTTCTCCTTCTACCGTCTTTGTCTTTCCCTCCAACTTATCCTCCCTCGTCTCCTGCCCTCTGACTCACATCCTCCTTCTCTCTGCTCCCGTCGCTCCTCAGTCTGTTCCTGCAGTATCACTATGCTTGTCCTCCACCGCTCCCTCCTCCTCCTCCTCCTCCTCCTCCTCCTCCTCCTCCAACTCGAGAAGAGAAAACGAGAGCGAGGGGGATGAAGGGAAGCGGCAGCAGTGAAGGAGGAATAAAGGATTAAGATGGATGGTGGACTCCTGCTTCTGCTGCTGCTGTGGTTGCTGGGAAACACTGGCGCTGCTCCAGCTTCCTCTCCTCCCTCGCTCTGTCCGTCTGCCTCGCTCCCCTTCCCTCTCTCTCCTCACAGCCCCACCTCCTCTCTGCTTCTCACAGCCCCATGAAAAACACTGTCGATCGCCCGACGCGATCCCTTCATTCCTCTCTCTCTCACACTTCATGAAGTATTCATGAGATGACCCCCCCTCGACTTCAAAGACGCTCAGCGTGTGCGTTACCGAGAACCCGACAGAACAATGAAACGGGAGAATAATAATAATAACAACATTCCCTCATGGCAGGTCGTTGCGTCTACGGTCATACTGATCAGGACCTTCAGGGACCTTCAGGGACCTTCAGGGACCTTCTGACCCCTGAAAGCTTGGATGGATGTGTCAGACGCCCTGAGAAGCCTCTTCAGGTTGTCGTCACGTTACAGCTCTGTCTCCCCGAGGGCAGGGTTGAGGGTTTGCTTCCCAGCAGAGACGCGTCTTGTCCTCTCTGACACCACCTCCGGTGATCGTTGCAGCTTTTCTCAGGCCATATTTTGGTGCATTGCAGCTCTGGACCTCATTCAGAGGAAACCACAGAACGAGGCAGCGGATCCCTGCAGCGCCTCCAGACCCTCCCCAGGATTTAGGGAAGACGCTCGAGGTCATGCTGGAGGTCCATAGAACCAGCTTTGAGCAGTCAAGCTCTTCCCGATTGGTTCTTTTTAGGGTCACACTGGTGAAACAGAACCTTTCAGGTCCAGCTGCTGTTCTGGGCCGTGCATGGGGCCAATAAAGCCACAGCTCAGCCAATCACAGGGCAGCGTGACAGCAACCTCCCCAGCTACATCCCAAAGGTCCTGACACGGTCCCTGTAGCATGAGCAGCGTAGCAGCTCCGCCTCACCACAGGCTCCGTTCACTTCATTACCGAAGGACGAGAGGTTCAGGCTCTTCACGTGGAATGGAGGTTTAGGGTGTGGTGCCTTCACTGACCTGATGAAGAAGGCGGCGGCAGCGGACGGCGGCGGGCTGGTCTGGGTGGCGATGCTGTGAGCCGCAGGTTTGATGAGGACGGTCGGAGGCGAACTTTTCGCGGTCACATAGTCTTTACCTGAAGTCGAACCCTGAGAGACAGAAGCACCGACACGTCAGTCGCATGGAAACGAGTGTCGCTCGTCCGCTCACGGCTCTAGTTTGACCCACACTCATCGTTCATTTCTCTGCATTTGTCCTCTCCAGGCTCAGATCTGCAGCCCGGCGACGGTGCATTATCGCCTTAACAGGCAGGATAAGACCACCGCCAGAACCAGAACACAGGGAAATCCAACATGGCCAGAGCAGAACCTGCTGTTTTCTGTGTGTGTGTATACAGTCAGGCCTGAAGTGATTCGTACCATACATGCAAATTCTGACTGAGTTACTTTTATTCAGCCTGAAAGCTTTGTCTGATGGGAGATAATAAAAATATGACTCATACAATGATTCATAGCCTTGTCCCTCATTGGCTAAAGCTCCAGCTCTTTCAGGTTTTACAGGTTTTATTATCTTGTTGAATACAAGTAACTTTAACTTTGCCGTGTGAATCATTTGGGGCCTGACTGTGTGTGTGTGTATACACATTTATATTTAGCGGCCGTTTGTGGTTTTTCAGCGGCTGGTTCACATTAATTACGCCGCCGTCGCTTATCTCTCCCACGTCTGGTTCTGGTTCGACCCAGTGAGCTGATGTGGACTAATGAGCTCGTTAATGAACATGTGGTTTGCAAGCTGCGAGCTGCCATCATCTCACATCACCAGCTGCTTCTCACAGAACCAGGAGTCTGGGTTCTCCTGGACTGAAAGCGAACAGATGGTCTGAGCACGAGGACGCCGCCCTTTAGTCTGAATGAAGTCGTCTGTGACCAACTGTGGATTCAGAACCGCTCTGCCCGTCTCTCAGCGGGGTCACAGCGAGGGTCCGTGTGTGGACGGGTCAGGTGACGGGTCATGTAACGAGCTGCCGGAGGTCACGGATCATATCATGTGTGGCGTAAAAGACACTCACCGTGGCGTCGTGGCCTCCAGGTCTGCGGACGGAGACCTTCCACAGTCCCTCCAGGTGGTTCACGTGTAGAGGAGTGACTGTGGCCAAGGCTTTGACTCCGCCCCCGCCCAGGTAGGTGCTCTGAACGCCACCCCATCCCCAGGGGGCCTCCTCGCCCACCCAGCAGCTCTCTGAGGCTGAAGGTGCGGTGCTGACGGCGGGGAGGCCCGGAGCGGCGGGACGAGGCGTCATGTCCCCGCTGAAGCCCAGAGCCCGGCGCAGAGCGACGCGCCTCAGCCGCTGGTAGGAGGCACCGCAGACGTCGCAGTGGGCGTCAACGGAAGCATGGCGCCCGCGGCGAGGGAGCTGGAGGCGCTGGAGCTTATCGAACAGGAAGGAGGCGTAGGCCGGGTCCTGGGGAAAGCAGAGATGGTGTCAGAGGTGCAGGCCTCGGTTCATCATTAAGTCACCGTTCGGTCAACGCATCGGAACGCAAGGAAGCTTTGAGCCACACGCTGAGTCGTGTGACGTCCCGTTGGACCAGCAGCAGCTGCCTCAGGACGGCAGACGTCAACCAGCTGCTCCGCTTTCAGAGCCTCCCCTCATTCAGCAGCGGGACATTAAACCTGCCAGCGTGTGCAGATTTACTGTCGGCTCTGCCGGGACAGGTCACCCATCCTCAACGGAGGTCGCGTCCCACCGTGGTCAGCGAGGATGACTTCACACAGGCTGAGGCTTCCGACCGAGCAGAGGCTGCAGCGGAGGTGAAAGGAGACATTTCCCTACAACGAACGGCTCCATCAGAAACTGGCCAATCCTGAGGCTTCTTTGTTTGACCTTTGACCTCTTCACTGCAGCTCACGTAAAAAGCCTAAATAAAATTCAATATTTGACGATATGTCAGCACAAAAACAACAGCAGGAAGACGTTTCCTGCACGGATCCCCGAACGAGAAGCTTCCCAGCCGACGGCAGAAGCGAGAACTAGGGACACGCGTGACCAGGGAGGAGACGAGCTCCTCACCTTGACTAACGCCGCCACTAAACATCCGTTCTTCTCTGCGTCTCTGGGTTTGATGCTGAATTAGTGAAGTGTAACCAACCTGAAGCGTCCGAGTCGGGTCAGTGTCTCCTCCAGGTCCTGCAGCGGCTGCAGCTCTGAACCGTCTGACTCTGGACCAGGCTGCAGCTCTACGCGGACATCAGGTCCGTAAATCTTTGATTCATTCACCGGCGACAGCTGGGCGTCACCCACGGCTTCAGCCTGATCTCCAGACGGTTTAAGCTAAGTGTGGAGCGGCCGCAGGAAATAAAGGCTTTAATAACTTTCCACTTCCTTCTAAAACCTCTCTGAGGATGACGCATCCGGTTCTGACCTTGGTTCTGTTCCGACCTCAGGTGGTCATTTCCACCACGAACATCTTACAGAAGAGAACCTGAGCTCAGACTGGACCCTGGAGGTTTTAGTATTTCAGCCCAAACAGACCCAGATCATCGGAACCACCTGCTTTCAGAGCTGAACTGGTTGAACTGGTTCTTTGTTCATACTCTTTTTCACTGCTGATTTCTCTCTAATTAGATCATTAATCACACGCTGCTGGGAACCGCTCTGCAGGACGGGTAGAACCTGAGAACCCGCTTCACGTTTGGGTTCACTCAACGGGAAAACGTGTTTCTAGAGACAGCAACGGGACGTGAGCAGCGTCTGTCTTCAAACGCCTCAGATAAGACACAGACTGAGCAGAGCTTCACCGTCTGCCTCCAGCTGCCTCCAGCTCCTCAAACAGCCACAGAGTCGGTCTGAGGCAGATAAGGAACCGGCTGAGACCCAAAGCCTGGGAGGACGTGGGCCCGTGCTCAGCAGCTGACTGAAGGACCGGACGTCCAGCTGCGTGGATCTCGGATCACAGCAGGACGCTGCTGCTTCAAGGAGCCTTCTGCTCATTAAATATTCGCTTTCGTCAAATACCCAGGTGACGCATGTGTGGTGGACCTGAGCAGGATGTTGTTGGTGCTTAATCAGCTAAAACGTTTTCCACCCAGACGCTGCCTGAGGCTCCAGAACCTCATCGACCTGTCGCTGTCTTTACAAGGTTCCTCCGCGTTGGGTCCTGTTCATCAGCCGGACTCACGTAAAGAGGAACCAAAACGTTTCTCTGGATCCATTCCAGAAACATTTTCACTGACACGGCTCCGCGTTCCCTCCTCAGCCCAGTCGGTCACTTCACATCAGCCTCAGGAGCCGACGGGTCGGGTCCGGAACCCAGAGTCAGTCACTGCTTCGCTAATGAGCGTCACAGCCTGCGGGGGTTGAACCCAACTAGATGGCGTTCGGACCTTGGTTGGTTTGAGCTTCCAGGATCAGCTTCTCCTCCACGTTGGTGTTGACGTCTGTGCTCATGTATTTTCTCGGAGGAACCTGCTTCAACCTTCCTGTTCTGTATTAGCTGCGTTAGATGCGTAACAGCTGCCAAACTGTCTCCACCAGTCGAGAAACACAACAGAACCAGTGGCCGGGCTGGGTCTGGCCGCGTTAGAACCATGTTAAGGGATGTGGTCGTCATGGCGTCAACACAGCACCAACTTCCCGTTGCTCAGTCACACTCGCTTTGTGATGTTTGCGTGAGCAGCAGAGCGAGACGAGCGAGCGGCGCTGAAGTCGACCCATCCAGCCAATCGCAGAGAGAGAGAGAGAGAGTTCATGCGAGGCTCGCTCGCCCACAGGAGACATGAGCTGCTCTGATGTTCACGCTTGGATGTAAAGAGCTGACAGACCCGCTCAGCTTCACTGAGGCCTACGTCCGCTACGCTCCTCTGTGGACTCGCTTCACCACACACGTCTAATTAGGTCAGGCAGGTTCCGACCCGACTGGGACTCAGTGGACCTGCCTGCCACGTGCTGCCTGTGAACTCCATCTATGCTGCTAAAACTACGCTAAAACGGACCAGAGAAGGCCCCGAACCAGCTCCACTGACCCAGCGTGAGGTGAAGCCACTGCAGTTCTACTCTGACTAACCCTAATCAAGGTTGGTTCTGGTTCTGGTTGTCCACACCTGGCTTCCCAAAGTCTAAACAACTGAAGCTGAAGCCCTGACCAAGCCTTCCAGGATCAAACAGGACACGGACCCACAGCTCAGAAACCACCGGAGCCTTCAGACCCGTTTCTGACCTTCAGGGCTGCGGCGTCAGCCAGAGCAGCCGCTTGTCTGTTCAGCTGCGACGCCATGATGTGGCAGCGCCGGCACAGGCTCCGCAGCTCGTCCTCCGACCCGCTGGCCGACGGGGAGCCTTCGGGGTTCGGCCGCGACGCGCAGCTCCTCCTCACCTCCTCGTCCTCTTCTCCCGCCCAACGAAGGCGCTTCCTCCGACACGTGGAGCCCAGAGGAAGCGGAGCGTCGCCCTCCACCAGCTGCAGCCAGACACAGGACACAAACGTTTGTTGGTCCACAGACAAGTTGGAAGCCAAGCGTCGCCTCAGCCAACCTCAGCTGCTGCAACAGCTTTGAAGCCCGCTCTGCGTAGACGTCGACGGACACTCACCGTGTACCTCCTGTAGTCCGGTCTGTGCCTCCGAGCCGGGTTCCAGAACTGAGAGTACATGGCCGCCGATCAGCTGATGAGCTGCTGAACCGTCGCTGGGTTTTTCTGCTCTGCGCTAAAACCTCAGTGGCAGCGAAGCGTGAACCTGAGCGAGGATTCGCTGCTGAGACTTACGTAAGAAGTTAGTGATGTAATAACCCAACACACGATCCAGGCAGAACCAGCTACTACCAGCAGAACCATCAGCAGAACCACTGACAGAACCACCGGCAGAACTACCAGCAGAACCGCAGGTAGAACCATCGGCAGAACCATCGGCAGAACCATCAGCAGAACCATCAGCAGAACTACCAGCAGAACCGCAGGTAGAACCACAGGCAGAACCACAGGCAGAACCACAGGCAGAACTACCAGCAGAACCGCAGGTAGAACCATCGGCAGAACCGCAGGTAGAACCACAGGCAGAACTACCAGCAGAACCACCAGCAGAACCATCAGCAGAACTACCAGCAGAACCGCAGGCAGAACCGCAGGCAGAACTACTGGCAGGTTCCAGGCAACTTGTCCAACCCGTTCCGTGTTCCGTTAGCGCCACCTGGTGTTCGGATGAAACCTCTTCCGGGTCGGCCTCTTTGAGACAAATGAATTTAAACACGCGTCCATGTTCAAAGCACAGAGAAGAGATCAGTTAGCATGTAGCACGTTGGTTTGAGCCGCGCGTTAGCTCAAAGGACACGTCAGCGTCAAGGCAGCACGACATTAAAAACTAGGCCAACGCTAGTAGCATGAAAGCTAAACTATGCTACATGCGTTTCCTCACCAACGAACACTGTGGAGCCAGAACCTTTGGAATGGACCCGCTTCTGGTGGTTTCCTTCAGCTCGTTTGCTCTCTGCTTTTCTTTGAAACCACTTGCATGTGACGGTCACGTGACGCAACCAGGTCCAGGTGAGTTCCGTGCGGACACACCTGTCGTCAGAGGGGCGGAGCCACTGAGGCAGGTATGAGCAAATCTACAGTTCCTCTCTTCTTTGATGGTTCAGCAGAGTAATGAATCGCTCCAAGCTCCTCTGGTATGAATTAACTTGTGAATTATTCAATTAACTGACAGTGAAGTTGTCTGAGACGACAAGAAGGATTTTGTGAAAACCTTCTGTCAGATGGTGAAACCGCTCTGATTTCAGACACACGTCGAATGAAATAGGCAAATAAAGCAGAGACGGCGAGACACAGACTCTTCTCTGGCATTTTAACGTCACTTTATTCACGTTTTATTCAAACTGTTCATGAAATGCATTAAAGTCATAAAAGGAAAAATGACTGAATTGTTTCCACTGATGACAGTAAACGTCACACGAGGAAATGTTCTGTCTGAAGCAGCGACTGTTTAACATTACGTCTGCTCTCGACGGCTCCAGGTCCAAAAGTTGAAGATCAGAATTCCTACTTCAGCAAAGTGTAAATACCACAGAATAATAAAGTCCAATGCACTCGTCTGTGAGTCTGTACAGAAATTAAAACATCAGGTACAGAAAGAGAAACAAAACCCAAACGTACGAGACTTACTTGTCACTGACACAGAGCAGATTTTACGGACGTACTCTTAACGTGCAGAAAGCTCCTGAACTCACCTGAATGAGCTCCGTGTCCCGGTGAGACGTCCAGATGCGCGTCCCTCACTCGGATCAAGTGGTCCTAAACATTTCACAAATGTGCAATTACTACTGTTGAACTGTCTAGAACCACTGGACCAGAGAGGATCAGCAGCGTCCTCCGGCTCCAGCACGACGCTCTGAACTCAACGTTTTATAGCCACGGCTCTGCACAGCAGAGGAATGGACCCTGACCGGTCCAACCGGCGGCGGCGGGGGCGGGGGGTCGCTACCTGTCGGGCCAGATGCTGACACACCTGAGCTGAGCCCAGGTGGACTCACCTGCTCCACCTGTTTGCTCACCTGCTCAGCGTCACTGAAACAATCAGTGACATTTAATAAAGACGAAGAGTTAGAAACTGATGATGATGATGAGACTGGATGAATTTTTTTAAACCTAAAAACATTAACATCCAGTTTGACTCAACTGCATCCGAACCGTAAACAGGTTCTGGACGATGTTGGACCCTGTTCGTCTTTTCCATCATTTATCTGTTTAACCGATGGAGCGGCCGAGTTGAAAATATGGGTCTGATCTCAGATCGGTGCTTTACTGAGTTTCACTGTGACTCACCTGAGATCCAACCTGTTTGTGTTTCTGGGATCAGGTGTGTTCAGGTGAACAGGAAGTCAGATGGATTGTTGTCCGGCTGCATTTCGCAGCGTGACGTCACCTGATGCTGAGCAGCAGCGTCTCACTGCTTTGGCCTCGAACTGTTGGACCGGAATCCACCGGCAGCCTGGAACCCGGACTCTGACTCCACACCGGGTCCAGGCGACACCAGGCGACGGCCCGGTTGTCTGTGCTCTGCTCACCAGGAGCCACGACGGTGCAGAGACAGAGAGAGAGTTGGAAACTGGTTGAACCGAGAGAAGCGAGTCAGGAACGACAGGAATGAAGCTGCAGCTGCTGGAAGGTTTCAGTGACGACACAAACAAGACGATGACAGAAACAACAGCACACGAGTTAAACGGGCTCAGTCAGTGACTGATGCACAAACCTTTGGATCCTGACTGCAGGTTCTCAAGCTACGGCTCGGGCCCCTACAGGGGTCGTCACACGATTCACGAGGAAAGTTAGGAAGTTAAATGTTCTAACGCACAGTACACCAAGGTGGTAGACGAAGGACTGCTGATGTTCATATGTGTGAGGTCAAAGGTCGCGAGTGGTGGTCCAGAGTTGTGGTTAATATTTATCTGTTTGATGCCTTTTACTGTTTTTTACAGTAAACACAACGCAGCCTCTGTCTGTCACGTTCTCCTCTGGGAGGCGCCAGAGGTGTGTGTCTAAACACATCCCCGGTTTAAAGCTGGTGAAGGCAGGTCTGCTGTCCCACAATGCACCAGGCCTCACAGATCACCGGAGGGGGCGAGAGCTTGTGTTGCTCATCTGCTGAGTGACGTCAGACGTTGTCAGACCACACCTGGTTGGAGGTCGGTCTGTCCAATCAGGAGCCAGGAGGCTTTTCCAGTGGACCAATCACGAAGCACCACCTGTTGCTTATTAGCTGAACTCACACAGACGGAGGCGAAGCCACTAAAGTCACGTCACGTAGACAACTTCCAGTTTCATATATTTTCACGTCACTGCAGCAGAACAGAAGTCGGTTAACAGCAGAAACCTGGAGGCGACGTTCATCCTCTCGTCTCGTCTCGGTTTCCTTGCTCAGCGCTCAGGTAGCTTCAAGTGTCACAACATGGTCCACACACAAACAAGCTTCTAAACCACTGGTGCATCTGGTCCTTGGATTTCAGAAACAGCTGATGTGCAGCTGTTCACACTCATCCTGAACAGCCCAGAATCAGATCAGCAGATGTTGTTTATTATCGTTATAATTATTAATCAGGCTTCATCTGCTCTGTTCAGCTGTTGAGTTTGGCTTCATGCTTTGCTGATGTTGATGTGCCACCAACCATTTGTTACATATGTGCTTATAACAGGTGTATATACTGTGTGTTTATATAGAGCTAAAGATGCTGCAGCAGAACAACGACCAAACCTCCCACTCAACGGTTTGTGGACTGGACGAGTCAACTTCCTCCATCCTGACCTGATCAACAACACAGAGACTTCACTGGATCAGGTGAGTTCACTGACAGCGCGTTCAGCACAAACACTGACAGTGTCGGTTCAGACTGGACCAAGAGACAAGACAGTGAATCCACGGGTTCATACACGGGTTTGAACATTAACAATGATCTTTTCAGTCACAGCAATGAAAAAAACACACGCATAAACCTTATAAACCATATAAAGACAGAGGCAGACAGGAAGAGCTTGGTGTGTCCCGGCTCAGTCCTGGTCTGGTGGACGTCGTGACCTAAAGGACAGAATGGTCGTCAAAGCGCGACAACACCAGCGCGTTTACGACGCTTCTCTTGACGCCCTGGGACACAACGCTGGGGCCCAGCTTGCACAGAGAAATGTCTTTTTCCATCTTCTTGAGCAGGTTGTTAAAATGCAGGGCCCAGGACGGATGCTGGTGGAGCCGCGCCCCCAGTAACTGGACCAGATTGACATGATCCAGTCTGAAGTGCAGGACAGAGAGGACGACCTGCCAGCTGTCAAACAGCGTCTTTCTGTTCCCAACCACCACGGAGCTAGAAATCTTCAGGGCCATCCCGTTTTCTCGGACCCAGTCCTGCACGGCTCGCAGCTCCACCTCGAGCACGTCGGCCAGCTCGCGCCGACTGCCCGCCGAGTAGCACAGCGTCATGTGGTGGCCACTCAGGACGGCAGCTGACTGTTCCAAGTCCAGCAGCAAGTCGTTAGTAAAGATGGCGAAGAGCAGAGGCCCCAGGCAGCTGCCTCGCGGTAGACCCCCGTCCACGCGCCCCAACGCAGACACGCTGCCGTTGTAGCAGACTCTCTGTCTCCGGTCGGAGACGTAGCTTCTCATCAGGCGAAGAGACGCGTCTGAAAACCCATAGAGTCTCAGTTTGTCCAGCAGCAAACGGTGGCTGACGAGGTCCGAGGAGGCGCTGAGGTCCAGGAACAGCGCTCCCACCAGCCTGCTGTTGTCGAGGTCCCGGTACCAGCTGTCCATCATGTCCTCCAGAGGACGCTGGCCCTGAGTCCACAGCTGGTTCTCCACAAAGTACCGCTCAATCTGGTCCAGGATCATTTTCTCCAGGACTTGGCTCAAAACAGGAAGTGAACAAACTGCTCTGCTGTTCGCTGCGCTGAAGTTTGCATTGTGGTTCCTCGGGACTGGGACGACCTTGGACTGTTTCCACTGCGATGGAAACACGCCGCTGACGAGGCTCCTGTTCACGATGTGACACACTGGACCAGAGATGCGGTCGGCAGCAGCCTTCAGGACCCTCACGTCCACGTGATCCAGCCCCGCAGGCAGATCCTCAGGCAGGGAGGACAGCACGTCTTTAACCCTGTCAGCTCCAACTTCTGCAAAACCGAAGGAGTGTTGCTTGTTTTTCATGATTCTGTCTCTTATAAGTGAACAGGATGAAGACAGACCTTCAGGCTCAGCGAGCCCTGATCTCAGATCCTTCAGTTCATCGACGTAATACTGATTGAAGTAAGCGGCCACGTCGGCGGCTCCTGTGACGGGACGTCCGTCCGTTTCTACGCTCGCCGCTGGACAGACGGCATTTCGCCCCAGGAAGTCGTTTAGTGTGTCCCACACAGCCTTCACGTCGTGAGCGGCCTCCCTGAGTCTTTGCTGGAAATATTCCTTCTTTTTGTCCCTGTTGATTTCACAGACATCTCGTTTTAACTGCAGGTACCAGGTCCAGTCTGCCACGCTGCCTGATGCCACAGCCTGAGCTTTGGCAGCGTCTCTGTCCGCCATCAGAGATTTGGTCTCGTTGTCCAACCAGGGAGCAAAGTTGTTCTTGATCCTGAACGCCATCAAGGGAGCGTGTCTGTCGGCTATTGGGCAAAATGTGTCGATGAAACGGGACAAAGCGGACTCGGGGTCGGATTCGTCGTAGATGTGGTTCCAGCGCGCGGCCTCCAGGTCTGAGATGAAACCGTCAGGGCTGAAGCCGCTGAACGACCTCTGGACGATTGTCTCCTGCTGAGCTTTGGGTGCGTTTCTGTTCACGGTGACGCCGACCACGTTGTGATCGCTGCAGCCTGTGGCTGCTGACGTGGGGTCGGAGCAGAGCCGTGGGACGTTGGTGTAGATGTGATCGATGCAGGACGAGGTCTGTTGGCCGTGCGAGTTGATGGTGACCCTGGTAGGAAGCGTCATGACCTGGGTCAGACCCCAGTCTGTGCTGACGAACACCAGTTCCTCCTTCAGAGAAGAGTTGGACAACCAGTCAATGTTGAAATCTCCCAGGAGGAAAATGTCTTTGTTCTCCCGAGACAACATTTCTACTGCCCTACAGATCTGGTCCAGATACTCCGGTCTGGCGCCTGGCGGCCGGTAGCAGCAGCCCACCAGGACCGGCCGGCCCTCAGGCAGGTGGATCTGCAGCCAGATGAGCTCGATGTCAGGGAGCATGAGGTCGGTTCGTAGCTGACCTGGGATCTGCGTCTGGACATACAGGGCTACGCCGCCTCCACTCTTGTCTCTGTCCCTCCTGTACAGACTGTAGCCTCTGATGCTCAGCTCCGTGTTCTCAACGCTGGGGTCCAAATGGGTCTCAGACAGAGCCAACACATGAATGTGACGATACCTTAAAATGTAATAAATGTCATGAATCTTCTCCTTAAGACTGTTTATGTTCAAATGAGCCACAGACAGTTGTCTGTCCGAGTCCGGAACCACTGCGGTTCTAGCCATGTCCAGAGAGGACAGCGAGGGCTGGGTCTGATCAGGGAGTCGTAGCCGAGGATCCTCACGTCCAGCCTCTGTCCACTGCAATAACACACAAATGAGACTCATGAACACTGTCATACATCGTGTTCCTCCAGCGACCTCGCACCTCGGACTGCTGCCGCTGGAAGGTCCCAGACCGACCACGGCCCGAAGCCCGACAGACCACGTCTGTCCAGACACCGGAGCGACGCATCCCCTGCCGCAGCTCGTAGAACCTTCCACGGACTAAAGAGCAGCTTCTTAATGGCCCATTAGTGGAACGCAGCTCTGACAGCTACTAAGCAGAGCCTTCGACAGTCAAATGAAACCCGTGACCCAGTGATCGCGGTGCTTTCAGCGTGTTTAGATATAAACATGAACAACAGAGCAAAGCGGAACAGAACAGGACGTTCTTCTGCGAGATCAGGGCAGATGGACGAAGCCTCACGACAAAACACGTTTTACGGCTCATGGATAAAACACATCAAACATTTGAAGACTCACTAACACTTTAGGGAATTTACAGAGAGTGAATGTTTCAGCAGTTGGACACTGGTGTCACAGACTGAAGGGCTCTACGCCCTCCACTACGTTTACTGCCAACTAAACACACTCACAAGACAAGAAATGCCTTAAGATGATGCCAGCACTATGAAATAATACTAATATAGCTTCCTTTTGGTTGTACTGACTAGCTGAGGTTTTACAGGGAGCAGTCATCCAACCTGCCTCCACTGAGATTTGTTGCCGAACTGGCGAAGCCTCGACCAGCATTTGTGGATTTGTGTGTGGATTTAAGAGGCCGGGTTTGTTCCGCGGTCAGTTCTTAGAGCGACCCCGCGTTTATATGGGCAGCAGGAGGTTCTGGACTCACGAATGACGTGATGCTGACGTTTCCTGTCAGCTTGATTTGCTTTCAGTTTCATTTGTGAGCAGATCAGCCAATCAGGAAGCTCCACACATGCAGGTTTGCATAACATTTACCTCTAATAAATGATCAGGTGTCGCCTGTTGGCATCACAGCAGAACCACAGACAAGTAAAAATCACTGTGCTCACGTCCAGCGACACGTTTTCTGCTCTGATAGATTCTAGTTCTAACGCCGCCGCGTAACCATCTGCGAAGCCTGAGCCTGGTCTGCTTCCTGCTCATCTAAGGGCCTGGATGTTACGTCACACTCACCAGCTGATGAGTCGAACAAACTCTGCGCTCGGCCGTCGGAAGCAGTCTGAGGTCATTTGCATGTGTGCTGCAGCTTCACCTGTACGTTCCGCCTCTTCGGCCTCTGCAATAAAGGTCTGAGCATGTAGGGAGCAGCCCTGTGATGGTCACATCCTCTACTGCCTGGTTATATATAGATGTGTTGTAGTCAAACCACCACCTGCACCATGTCCAGTCCACGAGCACAGAACAGCAGCGCAGTAATCATTGAAGCCTTTATTCCAGACACTTGATGGTAAAAAACACTGATTTACAACAACAACTACATGAGTCTATTAACAGCATCTGAAGCGACAGCAACAAGACAAACGACCGAACCTTGACCTCAACTCTAATACGATGCTGCCATCTAGCGGCCGGAATCTGCAGCCACGTGCTTTAATCAAATCCAAAGCGTTTATTGTCACATGTGCATATGTCATTAACTGAGGTAATTTACTTGAGAAGAAAGTACGAGGCAGTGATCACATACATTTATTCCCAATGAAAAGTGTCATTTTTCAAAGGCACCTTTCAGGCAGGAGTTGGAGTCACTTTCTGTCCAGAGATGTCTCAGCGCGTCAGGTCCCAGCGGCTGGAGAAGCAGGTCGACCCAGATGAGAGTCTGAGAGTCTTTATCCTCATCTCTATACACATCAGCCTGGAGACAGTGCGATGCCAGCGGTTACCATAGGGAACCAGCATATCTGGTCACATTTCATTATGAACTAATTAGTAATGAACCTGTTCCGTCCCCGTCTAGGTGGGGAGCCCAACACCCAGCTGGTGTTTCTGAAATAACACAGACAACAGCCGGTAAACAGGAAGGTAAAATGAACGTTTCCAAATGATGAACACACACCACAGATCAGCAGTAAACTCTCCCAGTTCATCAGTGGAGGAGGTTCTGACATGAAAAGAGAACAGACCAAAGGAAGCGATGAAACGTAAGACCTTCCTTCAGCGTAAACGACTCCCCGCCTCATAAACCACACATCTAGAACCGCCTACATCCGCCCAACATCAAGAACAAGAAATGCCTTAAAATGATGCCAGCACTATGAAATAATACTAATATAGCTTCCTTTTGGTTGTACTAACTAGCTGAGGTTGGACCTGCTGAAGTTGGTTTCTCGGTCTAGACGGAGGAACAACGCAGCGTCTGCCTTTATAGCTCTCGTCACCTGTGCATCCATCCCTGTCGTGGAGGAATGAACCTGCGCCTGAGATGACGTCATGATGCAAAAATGGGGAGCGACGCTGCAGAGCAAACATTTCTACGTCCAGATGAATCTACGTCAAGCATTGTGTCTAAACAATTCAACGTCTACTGTTCTCTTTTCACGACGCACGTAGGATCCCTGTCAACCAGACAATCCTGTCAGATGAAACAGAAACTGACACATTAGCAGTGAACAGTAGCTGTTGCACAACCAGGTCGTATGTCAACAGAACCACTACTTTCCTCTTTGCTCTGTTTGTCTTATTAGTTTCATTCTTTGTCGCGGAGACAAGAAGCAGCAGTTTGTGTCTTCATCACCTGTTGTTGCCCGTTTGTGTTCTGAAGCTGGGACGAGCTGGGACGAGCTGGGACGAGCTGGGACGAGCTGGGACTCCTCTTATCTGTTCTTATCACTAACGCTGTGAGGCCTGTGACGCATCGCAGACACTATGTCCTTGTTCGGCAGGAGCCCGTGAGCTTCTTCTTACCCTGAATCCTTCTCTGGTTTCAGTCACATCACGTTTACATCCATCCAGAAACTACAGGTCACCGTAACGGTTCAGACATCGTTTCTGAGTCCGTGTCCTGTTTTTCGCATACTTGTCTGGATGTTGCACGTTTTTGCATTTGCTCCAGGAAAGAGGTGCTTTCTAGAGTTGGTTGTGTTTTTTAAGTTTTGCTCCACTGTTAAGAACAAATTCACATATATTACATGGACCCTTGTTGCTGTGTCCTGTAGCACAATCCCGTTGTGCCTGCACCGTGTGAGTAAAAGTCATTTTACCTTCAAGGACTGAAGTCACTCACTCTGTCTATGTCGCAGCATTTCACACTGGACGACACTTTTACTTTTCAATTGTATTTTTACCACCAACGCGGTTCATTCATTCATTCGCTCGTCTCCCACCGCTTCCTCCTCGCTGTGCTGCAGCCCGTCCCAGCTGTGTACGGGCGAGAGGCAGCTTCACCCTGGACAGGTCGCCCGTCCACGGGCTGTTTTAGAGTTTCAATCAGCCGAACTGCAGGTCTTTGGACTGTGGGAGGAAGCCGCAGACCCGCAATGGTTTTCACATGAAAAGGCAAAACATGTAAAGCATCAGCCGGTCATTGTCGTAGCAGGTTAAATCCAGCTGGTTCACATTCACACGACATAAATGCCACATGTACAGTCGTGTTACTGATGAGAGCTCA
Source organism: Macropodus opercularis (assembly GCA_030770545.1). NCBI lineage: Eukaryota > Metazoa > Chordata > Actinopteri > Anabantiformes > Osphronemidae > Macropodus > Macropodus opercularis. The sequence goes on along the minus strand of CM061112.1, from coordinate 230,429 downwards.
GACGCCGCCATCAGTCCTGTATCATGGTCCTGAGTCTGACCAGGACGTCACAGCTGACGGCTTCATTTAGCATCTTATCCTGTTTCCTCCACTGATAGACTTCGATAACGTCCCGTTCGGATCTTTCCCTGCTTTGAAGCCTGGCTTTGATCCTGGAGGCTTCTCACGTGGACTCAGCCTGAAACCAGCAGGGCTCACGAAACACAAACCTTTGTTTTCTAATCGTGTGTAAATGTAAATGAAGAACCAGACCAATATCTTCTGTTTGACTCTCATCACCCCCTGCAGCACAAACTAGGAGTCATCAGGACCCTGAACCACAGAGCGGAGAACATTCCCACTTCCACTGTATTCAAGAAGAAGGAGAACATGCATCTAAGGGCAGCTCTCAGGACCCGTGGCCCCAGATGGGCCTTCAACAAGGCTGCGTCTCAGCCCAGAACAAGGACAACGGAACAGCCTGACACCCAGAGCCAACGGAAGAACCTGGTCATTCCTTACGTGGCCGGAGTGTCTGAAAAGCTTAAAAGGATTTTTAGAAACTACAACAACCGTCTACTTCAAACCCACCAACACCCTCAGACAGAAGCTTGTGCATCCAAAGGACCCGACACCAAACCATTAGAGGAGCAACATAGTAAATGCAGTTCAATGCAGTGAAGAGTCTCTGAACTAGACACTGGTGAAACCAAACAGTCATCACACAAGAGGATGAACCAGCAGAGGAGGAACAACACGTCAGGACCAGTATCTGCCGTGTGTCTCCACCTAAAAGACAAAGGCCACTGATGACAACAACGTTCACATGGACAGAGAAGAAGGTGGTTTGAACGAGGCGTCAGAGAAGCTTTACATGTCCAGGTGAACAGCCCCTCCCTCAACAGGGGGAGGCCTCAGACACAACTTGTCTCCATCTACCTGCTGCCCTTTCAACTATGGAGGAAGATCAAGACCACTTCACACGTCCCCACAAAGGAGACACTTAACGACCTGTAATGGTTGGAGGAGTCACGGTAGTTGAGGATTCACCTACTCACTACCCTCACACCCCTCTGTTCACATAACCAACCCATTCTACACAGTGTTAAGTGAAACCCACTGGAGGATAAATCAGTGTCTTCACCAACTTCCCACAGACTGAAGAAGCCTCCTGGACAGATGGAGAAACGTTTCTACCAACTAGAAGAATCCAGTTACCAGGACTCAACCTTCAGACAACAAAGAAGAAAGTTCAGCAAAGTTTTCAGAGTCTATATTTTTGTCACCAATGAGCTTCCGTACTGCCACACACACACACACACACACACACACACACACACACACACACACACACACACACTGGTGCTGCTGTGTTTTCTGTCTGTCTGTCAGGTGAGTTTCCTCCGTCGCTGCTTCTTCGATCTTTTCGATCTTTCTTCTTCTTTTTCTGTGTCCACACACGTCTGTGGCTGCACACGACTCAAACTTCCTGCAGGTTGTTGACGTGGCAGAGCTGCAGAGACGCTGAGGAGTCGGGTTTCTGACAGGTTCTTAATCATTAACCCGTCACTGGGCTAGAAGTCACTTCAGGCTGTTCACTTGAAGACGCGGGTTCGGCTCATGTGCGACATCTGTGGTTTTGTAACACGTGGAGCTGACGTTTCATAAACTGAAGCCGATTTCACTCATTGAAGGTTCACGTGTGTTTGTCAAATGGACCAGACTCAGCAGCGACAGGACAATCACAGCAGTGTTTCCTGTTTGACTCATTCCACTCTCGCCTCCCTCAGTCATGTTGCCTTCCGTCGCCCGGTGGCTCAGCCTGGCACCTGGTCGCCAAGGAAGCAGGCGCGCCATGGCAACCGTCATCTCTGGCAACAAGACATCCAGGTGAGTCTCCTCCTGGACTCCACGTTCTGGCCGACCTTTGACCTGAACTGATCCGGGTCTGTGTGAGCAGGTTGGTGAGAGAGAGGATGAAGGAGGAGGTGGGGAAGATGAAGAGTCAGTTCTCAGGGTTCCGGCCCAGTCTGGTGGTCCTACAGGTGAGTCAGGAATAAGACGTGACTGACCGCAATACCGTAGATACTAGTAACGGGACAACGGAACCCCCACACTGGGACTGGAACCAGAACCGGGTCTGGGTGAAGCCACACACATCAGCCGCTCCTCCATCTGACTGTGAACCTGCTGGGTTTGCTGCAGCTGCTGCTCTGATAAGATCCAACAAACGGGTCACGAGGTGCAGGCGCCACCGGTTTGAACCGGTTTCAGTCTAGCGGAGTTGAACATGTGGATGCGTATGTACGGGTCACGATGCTTAACGAGGTCCCGCCTACGCACAGGATGCGTAACGACATCAGGCTGTGTTTCAGGTGGGAGACAGAGACGACTCCAACCTTTACATCAGCACCAAACTGAAGGCTGCCGCTGAGGTGAGGAGCAGGAGCCGAAGTGGCTTTTTCCTTCACCAACATCAAGCTCGGAATCTTTCCTGCTCATGTTGTTGGGCGACATTTTCTGCTCTGCAGGTCGGAATCGATGCGACTCACGTGAGGCTGCCGAGCTCAGCGACGCAGGACGAGGTCGGTGATGAACCGCGTCCTCTACTCTGCACCCACACGTCAGCAGTGACGCCAGCTGTCGCTTCCTGTGGCCCCTCAGGTTCTGCAGAGCATCGCGTCCGTCAACGAGAACCCGTTTGTCCACGGGCTGATCGTCCAGCTGCCTCTGGACTCGGTTCTGCCCATCAACACTGAGCTCATCACCAACAGCGTCTCTCCAGAGAAGGACGTGGACGGGTGAGTCCCAGGAACCAGGACGGGAACCAGGACCGGTCATTGATTTGTGTAAATGCTCATCAGTGTGTGTGTGCTCTCAGCCTGAACTGTGTGAACGCCGGGAAGTTGTCTCGTGGGGATTTGACCAACTGTTTCATCCCCTGCACCCCCAACGGCTGCATGGAGCTCATCAGACAGACAGGTCCGACAGACCGCGCCACACAAACGCTCGTATCACGCAACACGCACCTCACCTGCCACTTCCTGTTCCCGCGCAGGTGTGTCTGTGGTCGGGAAACACGCCGTCGTGATTGGTCGCAGTAAAATCGTTGGCGCTCCGATGCGCGACCTGCTGCTGTGGAACCACGCGACCGTGACCACCTGCCACTCACAGACTGCAGACCTACCTGAACAGGTGACGGCGCCGTGTCCCAGTGCGGGTACAGGGTCCGACCTGTCGGTCCCAGGCGTGACGCGTGTCCGTGTGTCCAGGTGGGCCGGGCTGACATCCTGGTGGTGGGAGCCGGACGAGCGGAGATGGTGAGAGGAGAGTGGCTGAAGGAAGGCGCCGTGGTGGTCGACTGTGGAATCAACCACGTGCCAGGTACAGGACCACACATAGAGATTATGAAGCCCAGACGAGCTCAGGAGGCAACGGCTGCACGGGTTGAGTTGGACGCTCGTCTGACACCTACACCATGGGAGGAACTAACATGAGAAGGAAAGTGGAGCCTCCAGAGCTTCGATGTTCCTCCCGACGGTTCACAACCGCCTCAAACATCACCTGAGACGTGTTCCCTCAGGAAAATCTAACGAAGGATTAATGAGGTTTCACTGTGATTTCATATGATGTTACTGTAAACGTACCCACAAAGTGTTTGTGCATGTTCATGTTCCAGACCAGACAAAGGCGAGCGGCAAACGCGTGGTTGGTGACGTCCACTACGCCTCGGCCAATCAGAAAGCTGGATTCATCACACCTGTTCCAGGCGGGGTGGGGCCGATGACGGTGGCTATGCTCATGGAGGTAATTTCATTGACTTCAGGTTTATTTTATGTTCAAATTTGTTTGGAAGTGAGAAATGTTAAAATACATAAATAATAAAAACAATGAACAGGACAAATAGTCCTGGAGCAACGTGAGGCCACCAGACGATGCTACAAACATTAAACTGCTGAGTGAGCAAATCTTCACTCAAACTAAAATTGACTTGGACACAAAAACTAGCCGAGCTTCTGCAGCTAGCTCCACTCGCCTGCTCTCACCTTTCCTTTGGTTCCTCAAAGAAGAAAACGACGCGAAGAAATGCCGACGGGTTTGCAAGTTTTTAAGTTTGTTGGTTCTGTTTGGTTTTCAGAGTTTGTTGGTGCTGTTTGGTTTTCAGAGTTTGTTGGTTCTGTTTGGTTTTCAGAGTTTGTTGGTTCTGTTTGGTTTTCAGAGTTTGTTGGTTCTGTTTGGTTTTCAGAGTTTGTTGGTTCTGTTTGGTTTTGTTTGGTTTTCAGAGTTCACACACACACACACACACACAGCCACCTACTTCTGGCTGCCTCAGCCGGGCTTTGAACCCACGTTGCCCTGTCGCTGGGTCGGTTCCTTCCCCACTGGACCATCTTCAGCGCTGACGGACGAGAAGGTGCAGAGACACAAAGACCAGACTGAAGGAGGCATCTGCAGAACGTTCACCTCCATCAGTGTGGAAGCAAGAAACAACATTTGTGTCTTCACTTCATCGTGACTTGTTGCTGAGTTTCGTCAGCAGCTTCTCTAGTTGTCACACATCACCTAAGCCAGAGCTGCAGCCCTGCATGGATGAGTGGATGGATCCCAGCTGAGCCGGCTGCTTATTACCTCTGTCTAATGTGAAGGGGAAGATGAAGGACTCTCTCTGCAGCACATGAAGACCTTCTGGTTGAAGCCGCTTCTGCAGGACCTCTAGGGATGTTTTCGACGTTCTGGAAGATTTGCCTGGATCGTCTTCAGACCAGCTTTGTGGTGCAGTGGTTAGAAGCTGTTGCTCTCCCCTGGAGGAACTGGGTTTGAATCCCAGGAGAGGGAAGGTTAAGGACCTGTAGGGTTGAGGTTTCTTTGCCTTTTCAGTTTGGTAGTTTGTTACTGGTTCTGGTTTTGGTGAAGTGTAGAGCTGAGCGGCTAAATGTCGTCCTCTGGCCCAGCTTCTCCTGTAGCTGCACCAAAGCCAGACCAGCAGATCTGCTCAAGCTTAAATAACACATGTTGATGAGCTCGTCTGCTTTTCCAGAGCTCCTGTGGGTAGTTCAGCCCGTGACCTTCGGGCCGTAGAGACTCTCTCTGATTGTTTCGTGTGTTCCAGAACACGGTGCAGAGCGCGTGGCGCTTCCTCCGGACCAAACCGCACGCGTGAACCGAGTGAGCAGCAAACAGCCACAGGTACAAACCTACCTTCAGCAGAGAAGCTGAAGCCGCTGCTTCTACCTGAATGATACAAATGATTCAAGTATCAGCTGTAAAATGAGAATGAGACCAAACTCTGGTTCGTTTCTTTTGGAGCCGCTCAGTCTGTGAATCATTTCATTCCCATTTTCAGGAAACGGCACCGTGTGGATGTGAGCAACCGTCACCTGTCCAGCACATCGGCTCTCTGCAGTCTGAACCCCTCACCCAGGACCCGTTGTAAAACTGTTGAGGTGCCGACCTCACATCACAAATGGCCGCTGCCATGGAAACAGAGAGCGCTTCCTGTCTGTGTCTGTGCTGCTGCATCATTAAGAAAATAAAAGTTCACCTTCAGCATCTAAACATTCGACTGTGAAGTTTTAATGTTTATTCTTTATTCCAACACTGATGTGGTTCATTCTGTTTTTATATCACACAGCACTTTACCGTTAGAATGTCTGATTTTAATAAGCGCCAACAGTCAGTTAAACATCCGCGATGCCAACAGAACTAACTCTGGTTTGTCCCAGGACCTATCATGGACATGTGTGGTTCTGACCATGAATGAAGTGAGTAAGTTCCTGTCTGGACGTCGTCGACCAGCCTGATCCAAAGCGTTCGCTTTGTAAAACTGTGGCTCTGGTCCAGTCATTAGCATCTGAGCTACACACACAGCAAAGAAATAACCAACACACTGAGCAAAACTCAAATGACGTCACGGACAAGATAACAAGCTTTTAACACTCTAGACGACAAGAACGGGTCCAAAGCTCCGACCCGATGCTCAGTGAGTTCTGCCTGTGAGACGCAGCTCAGGGTACCATCATGGTTATGACCTTGATTCCAGTTTGACGTCTCAGCTGCTCTTCTCCTCCTCCTCCTCCTGGTCCTCAGGCGTGATCCCTGCAGCCCTGAGCTTCTCTGTGGACACGTTCTGACCCGTTCTGGTGTTCTTTGCTCAGCTGATCCACGGCTGCGCTCATGGCGGCTCGGACCAGAGACAGAGCCGTCCGAAGTAGCTTCTGCTCACTGTAGTCAAATCCGAGCAGCAGGAGGTGGTGGTTCTGGTTCTGTGACAGCCTGCTTTCCCCGTCCTCCTGCAAACCTGTGTTGTCTGGAGGAACCAGCTCGATCCTGGTGGAGGGTCCGTTCGAGTTCTCATCATGGTGTTTTGAAGCTGCACTGTCCAGAGCGTCTTCAGATTCAGCCTTGAGTGTCAGTCCCACGTGCGCAGAGGATGCAGTGACCGTTTGGGCCGTGTTGTGAAGTTCTGGTTCTTCTGGACCCTTTGCTGTAACTTTCAGCTCAGCCGAGACCATCGCAGCCTCCGAACTCGCATCACCATCAGGACCCAGAGCTTCTTCCCGCTGAGGTTCCGTCTGTTCGTCTTGCTGGGCCTCACGTGGACTTGGAGCGGACCAGGAGCTGCTTCCTGCTCTGGCAAAGAATCTCCTGAATTTCTTGTGGAAGTTCAGTGAAGGCTGCTCTCTGCTGACGGAAGTCTGGACTGGGATCCTCTTCTCCTCGTTTTTTTGGCTCCTGGTGCAACCGACTGCTGAGGAGAACCTCCTCCACCACCTGGGTCTGCTTGCCTCCCTGTGCGCTCCGTCACCGTGCTCACCTTTGACCTCTCGGCGCCTCCTGCAGCCCCTGTCTTCTTCCCCCATGATGGGAATTGCTGTTAAATCTGTGGCAGCCGTTTTCAGGACAGGTCCGTCCTCGTGATCCGTCTTGGGCTCCGGTCTGTCCTCTCCCACGCTCCTGGTTCTGGTTCTTCCCAGCAGCAGCCTGGGTGGACCTGTCAGCTTCCTCTTCAGACCCACCTTCTCTGCCCGCTGGGCGTCCTCTCCGTCCTCTGTCGCCATGGTTAGTGTCCACGACGAGACGAGATGAGACACCTGAGAACCTGCAGACCCGAGACAAAGCAGCAGATCAAACACAGAACCAGGTCCTGAGGGAAACAACCTCCGTCAGCTTTGACCCGTTGTTTAGAGTCGGCTCTTGTTTCTTCTTTCTCACGCTTGTCTTCGGTCCTTGATAAAAATAGAATGCGTTGAACCCTCGGATTCACTGGGCTGCAGTAGAACCACCGTGAAGACACTGAGCAGCTGATTGATGGATGTACTGTCTGATTCCGTCTCAGTCAGCTCCATAAAAACTCAGATCAGATCTTATTAATATATGTGACTGGGGTCAGTCTTCAGTCCTGGTTCTGGTTCTGCTGCTGCTCCAAAATAAATAAAGTCTAAAACTATGTGATGGAACTGCCCGGAGGCACAGACAAACGATTATGATGTCACCAGCCATGCAGTGATGACATCATCGGCAGCAGCAGGTCAGCAGATGAGTCTCACCTGAGCGTGGATCCGTGCCGTCGGCCGATCCGATCTGTCTCTGACAGAGGCACCGAGCTCCGGCTCTGCTGCTGCACCGCCCCAGTTGCCATAGCAACTGCACTGATTGGCATCCCGCGCCAGAGAAATGGCTTCTTCAGTATGTGATGGTGCGGGGGAGGGGAGGCAGGGTTCGGTTTACTGGACACACCGGGTAAGGACAGACAGGTACACAAACTGTCTTCGTTTCGGTTCCTTTGGGTGACGCGTGCTGACGTCGGATAAAATATTTTTGCCCAAACAGTCTGACATTTTAAAGAACACAAATGATCCACATCGCCCAGCGTGTGTGCACCTGGACCTGAGCAGGTGAGAGGAGGATGGCGCTGCTGATCAGGGATCAGTTATTGACCTGCAGCAGAGTCTGCCATGTCGTCACACAGTGTCTATTTTTAAAGGTGTGAAGAAGAACCTCAGCAGCTTTAGTGTCTATAGCGATGGAGGATAAAAATACATCCATGTGTCTCTAAGCAACAGTCCAACCAACCAATCAGAGGCTCCAACAGGTGAGAGCACCCAACTCTGTTCATACTCCACACTGAAGCCTAATCTGTATTTCAACTTCAGTCCCTTTGCTGCTGACAGTTATACAAAGGCATGCTGGGAAATGTAGTGAAAGCCAAACCTGTCCTGGCGTCCTGGTGGATAAACGTGTGAGCTTCTGATTAAATGCTCGCGTAAAGAAGCAGGGATGCGACACGGTTCCAGACGAGCTACAATTACAATACAACGACATGGATGCTGGAGGTCTGGCAAAGGCCAGAGCTGCTGATCAGGGATCAGTTATTGACCTGCAGCAGAGTCTGCGACGTCGTCACACAGTGTCTGTTTTTAAAGGTGTGAAGAAGAACCTCAGCAGCTTTAGCCGTCCCGCCCTGTAGACACGAAGCGTTGACTTCACGACAAACGCTTCGTTTGTTGTGGACGTCTGAACATTCACAGCGTGTTGGTTTGTGAATAACTGAATGGACACAGAGTTTTTGTCCACATAATAAATAACACAAATAAATCCTAACTTAGCAAACGGCTGCTCAGCCCCGTTCAGTCTGTTGTGAAGGGACCCGACACCGTGTGGTTCTGTGGTTCCAAGGCGTGAATCAGTTCCAGTCCAAGGTCAGAGCTGTGAGCTGATTGGTGGAAAAACATTTATTTACAAAAGTTTAATTTTCCATTCATGAAAAAGAGAAGTTTACGTACAAAACTTCAGTTAGTTTAACAGTGAAACACAAAGAAGACGACGTCACACTGACGGATCAATAATCAGTAACATCTGAGGATTAGAACACGGACTGAACCGCTGCCTCCCCAGGAAAGACGAGCTGCGAGCACTGGGACGAAACTGACGCTGCTTCATCAGTGAAGAACGTTACCTTGGTGACAGAGTTCTGGTCCGTTCTCCGATCAGTCCGACCAAAACATGAGCAGAAAGGAGCTGGTGAACTGTAACAGTGAGCCGACCGGCTGATCATTGCGATTGTCTTTCAGAGGCTGAAACCAAGGCACTGGCGTTCACACACACAGGCGCAAAGCAGCTGCCAGAACCGGACTCCGGACCCTTGTCCCGTTTGCTGTTCCTCTTCCTAACCGCTAGCTGGTTCGTGAGCGACACCGGTTCAGCGGCACCAGACGTGGAGGGTGTGTTCAGAAGGTTCCTGTAGTGAACTGGTCCAGGCTTGTGAATCTGTATGTGTGAACCCGTGTAAAACCTGCTTAGTCGCCAGCAGGTTCTGTTCATATTCATGTTTTATCGGGTCTGTGGGACCATGACTGAAGTGAAACAGAAAGAGGAACAATCAGCTGCTTCAACATCACATGTTGACAGTGCAACAAATACTGAGGGTATAGTTACAGAGTTTAACGTCTAGTCCAACGGTCCAGAACCACAGATCAGTCCACGACCAGAAGCCAGTACGATCTTCCCACAGAACCACACTATGATCACACTCACCGACACCTGCACAGAACCAGCAGACACACAAACAGAACCACGACAGACAACACGACGCGCTGCGGCGTCACTCGACGGGGACGCCGTCCACGCTCTCCTGGGAGACCTCGGAGTCCAGGGAGTAGCAGGAGCTGCCGTTGTCCTGAGTGTCCCTGTTGGCGTCCTCGCCGAGCGCGGCGCCGGCGCCGGCCGAGGCCCCGGCGCCCTCGCAGAAGTGGGCCGAGGCCTGGAAGAGCTGGCTGCAGAGGCGGTTGTAGCGATGGTAGCGGGACGGTTTGCCGGTGTGGGTGTACATGTGCTCCTGCAGCTGGCTCTTGTGGGAGAAGCGAAGGCTGCAGACGGCGCAAGCGATTTTCCGTTTCCGTGAGTGTAAGACAGCCGGGGTGGGGATGCCTCCCCCGCCTCCCCCTGCGCTCCCCCGGCTCCTCCTCAGCTCCGCCGCCAGTTGGTTGGCCAGTGCCTGGCTCTGTCTCAGCGCCTCCTCCAGGCATCCTGCGTCCAGCTGCTCCTGAGCCCCCGGTGGCCCTTCCTCAGCGCTGGCGTCCAAGTCTCCGCCGTGTGACAGCCCCTCCATCAGACGGCTGGGGTCCAGGGCGTGGCTGAACAGGTGCTCCCGGAGGACCTCGGGGGAGGAGCAGCGCTCCCCACAGCGGGGACACAGCAAGACCAGTTCCCGATCTTTGAACAAAAGGTTCTGACTGGGACTGCTGCTCTGAGACGGAGAGCCCGCCCCAGGGCCCTCCTCCCCCTCGGCGTCCTCCCCCTCCTCGTCCTCCTCCACTCGCTCCTGCTTGATGCGAACCGAGATGTCTGAGTCGTCTCCAGACGCCACGGAGCAGACGTTGCGCAGCGTTGAGACCTGCCGCTCTGATGACACACCCTCGAGTCCGACCGCCAGGGACAGCTGGGCGTGAGACCGCCCTCCTCGGCCAGAGGCCCGTCCGTCCTCGGGCGCCCCGCGGGACACTGTGGTGGCCTTGGGACCACCCGGCACCTCCTTGTTGGCCAGCTGCGAGGAGATCTGGATGCCATACAGGTTGGACATGCGGATCATGTCGGTGGCGGCGTCGACGGCCCCTTCTCCAGGTTTCCGACATAGCTGGTAGGCGTGCAGGAACTTGATGCCCTCCTGCAGCCGGCTCTGGTCCACCGGCTGCTTGGGACACATTCCAGTGTACATGATGTGCAGCAGGTAGCTGAACACATCGGGCTGGATGTCGGTGGGCTGGATCTTTATACACTCGCTGAGGACACAGAGACACGAGATGGTCAAAACCTGCTGGACGCGTAACGGTGGAACGTGTTTCTACAGTATTGATACATGTTGCATTCAGGTGCAGCTGAGATCTGGTTGCATTTGCAGAAAAACCCATTAAAACCAGTAAATAAGACCCTGTGGGATCAGTCGGACACATGACGAGCATGTACAAACAGAAAACTACCAATCAGAGCCTTCTGCAGACTCCTCCCTCACCTGGACTGGTGGATGAAGATCATCTTGAAGTAGTTGGAGAAGGCGGCGAGCACAGCTCGGTGAGCTTTAAAGTAGACGTTTCCGATGGCGACGGTGCAGTCGCACAGGAAGCCGAACTCCCTCTGGACGTTGAGCTGCTGCAGCAGGAAGAGGCTGTGAGACGACACGTCCATCGCGCCCCAGGATGTGACCCCTCCGCGAGACACGGGCACAGGAGGGAAGGGACGACAAGTTCCCTGCGTACACGAAGGAAAAGAACAGACGACATGACGTAACACTGCGTCTGAAATAAGCGTTTAACAAAGAAGTCAACCCCCTGCTGAGAAGGAGATTCCATCACCGGGGGATGATGGGAGACGCCGACTCTACGTTCCACACACGCGCTTCGTCGTTTTTTTTTTTGTAGCGTTTTGAGTTTAAGAACCGCGGTGACGCAGGTGTCACAAAATACACCTCATTAAATGCACAGGGCTCATTGGGCTCCTTTCATCCAGTCCAGTCCAGTCTGGGCTCTCAGAAACCAGCTGACTCCACCACAGCCTCCTGCTCCGTCCGGGCTCCAGGTTGGGTGAACTCGGGCTGTGATTGGTGGATCTACGAGGCCTCTCGTCCAGGTGGGATCTGTGTTTAAACCACGTCACCAGTAGCACCTGAGCTCAGGTGTGATCCAGGTGATGTCACAGCTTGACCTCTCACCTCAGTGAAGGTCACCTGCACGCGCAGCTGCAGCTGAGAGGCACACACGGTGATCTGCTGGAGACATACACGCGCGACCAAAACAACAGCACCGCTCCGCGCGTGCACCTTACGTCGCGCGCGCCAGGCTGCAGCCTCCTCCATCCTCTGTCTTATCCACTTTAAGCAGTGCGCACGTCCACTTTCGCTTACATGCGCAAAGACGCGTGCGCAGCCCCATTTATCTCGTGCACCCTCGGCTCGATGTGTGCGTCTCGTGCACGCGCACAGTGCCCGCGGCCGTTAATCAGACTCTTACCGCAGAAATGTGCAGATTGTCTCTGGATCCGGAGCCGATTTGTTGCTGCCGACAGGATCTCCCACAAAGCCGCGTCAAGTCTCGCGAGAGGTTGGGTCAAAGAGACTGGTCACGTGATTCAAGGTCTAACAGCCTGGATGCATGGGATTTAATACTGAATCCCTTAAATGAGGGATTTATTAATTTATCATTGTATTAACCTTATAGAGACAGAAATTACACACATTTAAATGCTACATGTTTTCCCCATATTATAAATACAATGCGAGTCCCATCTAAGATAAATGACGCCTTGACCTGTTCTCTGGGCGGTTGATGCCTTTCCTCTGACAGCACGGACCCCTGGACCACACAAGCTTATTCATAACACTCCAGTTCATTTACTTGTGCATTTTATCTGTACAGCAACGCGTTTACAGTCTATTTTCTTTTATATATTTCATATATACTGTAACGGCGGGAGGGTTGGAGCAGAAGCTACCTAGCCCTGGCTAACTGTTAGCAACTAACTTTCAGCTAGCTCAGGCGCTAGCAGGCTAATCTAGAGTGAACCTGCTCAATACGGCAGGCGGATGTGAGAACACTTGTGCCCCATACACCGCACGACCCCAAGTGTCTCGAACTGCTTCAATTGAGAAAACACACAGCTCTTGCCTTTTCTTACAGCTGCCTCCAACCGAGGTAGCTGAGATTTATTGTTGAACCACCAAATGACCGGTCACCTGTGGGGGGGTCACTGCCACACACAGCACCCTCCCACACGGTGCCGGCCAAAACACACACAGAACCATACCACATAAACAACCCCACACAAAACACACCCAACAACACAGGTTTACACAACTACTACACCTATATTCTCATAACACTCCTCACACACACGCTGAACTATTTACATTGCCCATTACCCAGAGTTCCCCTGGGCTGAACGCACCAGCGGCCTGCTGGGTCGCTACAATACATTCTTCAAACTGCCCCTGGGAAAAAGTTTGTTAAAGTGAATAAAAAGGAAGCTGATATAAGCTATATATTTTTTCCAGAACGTAATCGTGTGAAACCTGTTTTATTCTACGTATCGGTCCGTTTTTGTGTCTTTATTCAAAACAGCACAACCAAACGGGAAATTCAAGACAGCGCTGATACAGCTGATAGCTAGCTTTATTTTGAAGGACAATATTTTGACCGGAGGTCGTACATTTCTTCTTCCCGTTTCTTTGCGGTGAGACGCTTGACGCAGCGGCAGTCTGTGCGGAAGTCCTTTCATCCTTCAGGAGGAGCAGAAGAAGAAGAAGCAGCCGAAGAAGAAGGAGGAGGAAGAAGAAGCCTCTCCTTCGTCTCAACCGCCTGAACGCAGCGCTACCGCGGACACCAAACCTTCGGAGCCCCGTGAGAGTTCTCACACACCCGCCACCGACTGCAGCAGCTCCTCCGCTGGCCTCCGGTAGCCAGGGTGAGTCGACCGCCTTGTGCCCGAGCCTCAGCGCCGCCTGACTGGGCAAACTGAAGAAGGATCCCCGCGGCCTGCTACTTTTGGTGTTAGCTGAGTGCGGGTGGCGGTGCGGGGGTGGCGGGGCCGTTTGCGGGAGCAATATCACCGAGCAACCTCTGGTGACATGTAGGCCCGCTACATCCGCTGTAGAATTTCAAAATAAGGAGAATTGTAATTGTGTGGTTGCTCGGTCTAGTTGTAGTTGTAGTTTATTTGCCGCCCGGTACTTGTAGACACTAAGTGTCTTGTAGTTTATGTCAGTTAATAGCTGCCTAGACTCACATTTGGCTCTGTAACTTTGCACTAGAAGGCTTCTAGTGTTTTATTTTGTAAATTGTCCTGCGACATCGTCCGGCCTCCGGATGCTAACAACGGTTAGCTTGACGCAGCTAACGGCCGTGGAGCTGTAATCTCCATTTTAGTTCGGCCTGTGACTGTTGTTTCATATTTTTCAACGAAGCCTCGTGTTTTTAGCATTTATACAAGAAAGTCCGTTAAAACCACAGGTTAGGTTTCAACTTTGGAACTTAGTTTGATGCTCATGTACATTTTTAGAATCGTTATTTCCAGAGATGAGCCACGTTAAACACGCCTTTACTGCTTTCAGTAATCTGCTGATTGTAGTAATGATCTTGCAGAATGCTTCCCTAATGAAAGACATTTTTCATAAAGTTTCTCCTTGCGCTCTGGCTCAGGTGTGGCAGGGGGCGGGGCTTAGTGACCAGGTAAGAGGTAAAAACGTTCAGCTGTGCACATGCTTCTCCTACAGAACCTGATGGTCACGCGTGAATTAGGCGAGTGTAACGAAACGTGGCCCATAAAGGCCGATGTGTGTCGTCATCATCATCATCCAGTGTCAGCTGATGTTTGTTGCTGCTCGGTCGTGTGCTGCTTTTTGGGTCACACAGAAAAGTGTGGAGATGCGTCTTTAAATGTAGTTTTGTTTGCTTTTGGATATGTGAGGAGACAAACCAGAGCAATTAGCGATGACGACACTAGAGGGTCGACTGTAAGAATAGAATGTGTAAGGTCTGAAACCTTACACATTCTATTCTATGAACACTGCACAATGGAATGGAATCCAAAATGCACCAAGATGCTTCAGATGAACCACCCAGTTCAGACACGGCCGGCGTGAATCCAGTCCAGTGCAAAAGTCAAATCGGAGCTGCTGGCGCAGTTTCTTTACACAATAGAAGTACAAAACACGCAAAAAAGCAATGTTTTAAAGCACTTTACCTGCTCCAGAACAGTTGACTCTTTGCACTTTTGTTTTTAAAAACGTTTGAATTTATAAGAGTGAATTATTAAAATGCTGATTCTCTTTGTTGTTGATCAATGTACGGTGGCCACATTTCTTTTTCTGCACAAACTCACGACTGTCGGACGTGGACTGAGCTCTGAGCCTTTTCTGTTTTTAAATGGCTGATGTTGGGTCTAATGCCAGAACGTCGACTCCGTCTCGCTGATATCAACCAGACAAATGTTTCATATTTCGCAACGCAATGAAAGTGACCTCAGAGAAATTGCAGCAGCTCAACAACTGTTCTCTGTTTGCAGGGCAATGGCGAGGCCAAGCCACAGCGATCACGTCCTCCAGCAGCTCAATAACCAACGGGAGTGGGGCTTCCTGTGCGACTGTCTCATTGCCATTGGCGACATCTACTTCAGGGCGCACAAGGCCGTCCTCGCAGCCTGCAGCTCCTATTTCAGGATGATGTTCATTCGGGACCAGCAGGGGGCAGGACGTTTGGACCTCAGCAACATGCAGATCAGCGCCGAGTGCTTTGATCTCATCTTACAGCTCATGTACCTGGGACGCATCGTTGTGGGGAGCTATGAGTTTGAGGAGCTCAAGGCATCCATGGCGTACCTGCAGATGTATTATATTCCAGACTCGCTGGAGGATCTCAGGGACATCAGGAGTTCCAGTCTCACCCCGTCGTCCTCGTCGTCCTTGTCCAGTTCCTCCACTGGTTCTGCTGGGGGCAAGATGTTGTTTGGAGTTCGAATGTTTGAACAGCAGAAGCCTGCGGCCCCAGAAGCGGAGCGCTTATCGAAAGCGGTGAACAGTGTCGGACGACCGGCTGCTCCGGCAATCGTCACCAGACCGGTGGTGGCAGAGGAGGTGGTAACCACTCCCTTAGCAGAAGCACCACAGGTTGTGGACGGAGCAGTCGAGCAACCGTGTGACCTGAGAAAAAGGTCCAGTGGCAGGAGTGCGACTCTAAAAGACCGCCCTCGGTTTGGTCGCACCTACACCTGTGATGACTGCGGCTTTGTGTTCAGCTGTGAGAAGCTTTTAATCGAACACATCCTGACATGTACCAACCGTAAGGCCTTCCACCCGCCAAGACTTAATGTCGACGGTGACAATGACTCCAGTAAAGCAGAGAGCTCTGCTTCAGACAGCACAGAAGATCAGCGGGTCATCTGTAAAGGTGAGGATGACTGGCCGGAAGCCAACTCTGACCTCACTAACAGGTCAGTGGCCGCTGGGACAGACGGCGAACCTGGCTCCACCAGAAGCCTCTCTATCAAGACGGAACCAGAAGAAGGCAGGTTTCCAGAGATCCAAGTGGTCCGGGTTGGTGAGCACACCAACAGAAACTCCAATGTGCGGTTCAGTGACGGCGCACATAAAGACTCGCTGATGGTGAAAGTGAATGACAGTGAACCAGAGCCAGGCGTCTCAGGTTTGGACAGTGACCCATTTGAAGGCCACATGTCGAGCAGCGTTGATTCAGGGATTCCACCAAAGCTTCGCAAGGTCAAAGAGGAGAAGCCAGATGCAGACTGTGCTCCCTGTGAGCTGTGTGGTGCTTTGTTAGTTGAGGAGGACAAGTCGGCCCACTACCTGTCCAACCATATGGGCCACATATGTGCTTGTGGACGCTGTGGCCAGGTGCTAATCAAAGGCCGGCAGCTCCAGGAGCATGCGGAGCGCTGCGGAGAATCCCACGGTGGCGAGTCTGACTCCCACGGGGAGGACGAAGCGTCCTTGCTGGAGGAGCCACAGGGGATGGAGGAAGGCCTTCTGGAGGCAGTGGACCTGGCCTGTCCTCACTGTGGTTTGTTGTTTCAAAATGAAAGCCTGGCATTAGAGCACGCCTTGTCCTGCCACGACCAGGAGCTTTTCCGCCCAGTGCTGCTGGAGGAGGGCGGTGAACCGGATCATCGCCGCAAACACTTCTGCAGTATCTGCGGCAAAGGCTTCTACCAGCGCTGCCATCTGCGGGAGCACTACACCGTTCACACCAAGGAGAAGCAGTTCACGTGCCAGACCTGCGGGAAGCAGTTCCTGCGGGAGCGTCAACTCCGGCTGCACACAGACATGCACAAAGGCATGGCGCGTTACGTGTGCCCCGTGTGTGACCAGGGAACTTTCCTCAAACACGACCACGTCAGACACATGATCTCCCACCTTTCGGCCGGGGAAACCATCTGCCAGGTGTGTTTCCAGATCTTCCCCGGGGGAGAAGAGCTGGAGAAACACATGGACGTCCACCTGTACATCTGTGGCGTCTGTGGAGAGAAGTTCCGCCTGCGTAAAGACATGAGGAGCCATTATAACTCCAAGCACACCAAGAGACTGTAGCAACGATTCCAGGCGCCCCATTATACTACGTTGTTACTTAAAAGCCATAAATGTGAGAACAAATGTATGCACTTGAACACCAAAAAGAAAAGGTTTTAATCTGCACTTTTAGAGGATATGCATAACGTCAACAGCGGGCGTTTAAACGACACCAGTGTCAACGTGGATCAGAAAGCGTGCAGCACATTCACGTATATTAATATCAGGACATTTACTGAAAAGTCTAAACGAGCATCTGTAGCTGAAACAATCATATTAAGCCTAAAAGGCTCACGTTTAGAGGCCGAGTCTGAGCTTCACATGGAGGCGTCGTAGCTAATGACCTGTTCATCGATATGGTTACTGTATTTAAATGGAAGCTGGGGGTTTATAGACATTGACTATGATGTCCGCCTCAAGACTCACCTGCTTGGTCAGTAAGAAAAAGTTATTGTTGCGTAAAGAACAAACCCTTCAGATTGTACCAAAGTCCGTGCGAGGATGCCTCCACCAGGCTTCGCTTCCTGGCGCTCGGCGTGTGAGCTTGTGGTGACTGAGCTGCAGGAAAACCGCGTCGTGAGATGGAACAGAAGCCTTCATTAGAACCAAGCCCAGCCCGTAACATCTGGTTCAAGCTCATGTCAAACTGTTTCCCAGAATACTAAAGCGTTTGGTCTTAATTTAAGGGGGATGCTGTCGTCTGTGATCGGTGCCTTTACTGGACAGTGCTGCACACAACTATAATGTGTGAGTGTGTTTTTAAACCTTTAATAATGAAACACTAGAAGGGTTCTGCTCTTCAGAACCAGCTTTTCATCCACCTCTTTGTATTTAGTGACTCAAACATTTCCCACTTGCTCTGATGCCTTATGAGTCATGTCAGGTTCGCCTGTGTTTAAACTCTCCATATGATCAGAACCAGCTCAGCCAACTGTGTAGAACCCTCAACATTCAGGGCTCGGTGGGTCTGGGTGCGAAACTCCAAATAACTGCCTAACAGGAAAAGGAACCCACTGCAAAATTAAATGTTGATTAGTCCTGAACGGTTCTTCTGTCAGAAAAAGCGTCCAGATCCAACCTGCTCAACTAACACTTGCTCTAACCAAGTCAGTCAACTGAACTAAATAAGTGAATTTAAGGAGCCTGACACTATCAGGACCAGCCTGTATCTGATTGTGCAGTACTCATCCCCTCGGAACCAACCCAACCAACAGCTCGGATGTTCTGCACAGTTTGTGGGTATGACTGACCAGCTGCAACCGATGTGGTCTAGATAAACGTGGGCCAGTTCGTCGGACGGTCTGTGTTTTGTTGAGCAGCCTGGCTTAAAGTTGTTATTTTTCACCTGCTTTTAGGTGTGAGGATCACGTCTGTGTTTATGGACAAAGTCCAGAAACTAGGATCAGGTTCCAGGCTGGTTAGGCCAGAACTCGCTGTTCAGCAGCAGTCTAACATTAGTCCAACCCAGTCGTCCCAAACGTTGCATGTTCCTCTACTGGACTTCAGTGTCGTCTGTCAGTTCGTTCTCGTGGAACTAAACCAAATGAATTGAAGGTTCCGTTCGGTTTAACGTCCGGCTTCTGATTGTGTTGGAGTGTTTTCTTCCCATCTTCAGGTTTCGTTGTCTTTCTCACTGATGTTCAGTCTGTGGACCTCACTCATCTCTGAATAAATACAGTCAATAACCCAAGTGAGTCTGTGTGTGACCTGTACGACTTTAGTGAAGGACCTAAATTGGTCACATCTCGTTGCAGCAGAAGAATCAAAGTGTTCAAGCTCACTGACGCTAAGACCGAACAGCATTCGTAGTTAATGTGTGTTTGAGTGTTTTGTGACGGGTCGTCTGATTATGATCTCTGCAGTTTGAAATCGACGGATCGTCACGTCCAGGAGTTCACGTCTTTATTAGTTGGGGTTAGCACTGAGCTGCTACTATAGTCGTGCAGCTCAGTGCTAACATAAACCAAAGTATAATCAGTTTCATGTGTGGATTAAAGTGTGCAGTTCCCAGATTGTTCACATGGAGAAGCTCCAGGATTAAACACGTGTTTCATTGTTTTAATCTGTGATCCATCCAGGAGGAGGAAGTGCTGCTGGTGTGTTGCCATGGAAACACGTTTTAGCTTTCAAGTTTCAGTTGATGACAACCCCACACAAAGCACAAACAGGAGCTGACACGTTTGTGTGCATTTAAATTGGTCTGATACTATAAAACGGACGTTGGCGACACCTTTTGAGCGGTTAGGGTTAGGCTGAGTGAAGAGGAGCTAATCCTCGTCTGACAGGAACCTCGCCGAACTCCAAACGCCCCGACACGGAGGCAGTGACGCTGCCGACGGGCTCCGTACGGGCTGGTTGAAAATGAATGAGCTGAGCAGGCTGAAGAGCGGCGTCAAGTCTTGGGTCCAGTACCTCAGCGCAGACATTCTACTGCTTATGGTGATGGTTGTCGCTGTCGCGTCTCCCTTCCTGCCAGTTCGACTGAGGTTTTCTGGCACTTCTCCCCTTTGCTGTTGTCTACTGTGATGGATGAGACTGACCGGGGATGTCTCCACTTTGATGGACACTACTTGTTTTCCCAGACGTGATTTGGTCTTGGGTTTAGCACGAGAGAATACCAGGAAGAGCAGCTACGTAGGCTCACGGCGGGGCTGTGGTTGGCATCATTCCCACACAGTCCGCTTACCTTCACATTAACTGAATCGCATCATATCCTGTGTCTACTCACAAATAAGGTCTGTGGCTGAGAAATATCCAGTAAAACAGTACAAATATCCCACTGAAAGCAAAACAAGGAGGATTCAGCAACACGTGACCTAATGTTTACCTGCCAGGTGTTGGGTGATGATCCATGAACTAAGACAGAACAAACACTGGTGGAACAGTGAGAGACGGAGGAAGAACAGTGCAGTCCGGCATAAAGCTCCAAAGACACATTAACCCATTAAAAGCACATTGAAAGCTTGGAAAGCTTCCAGAAGGGGCCCGAGGCAAACCTCACTGCTCCCTGTCCTCATTGTATTTGTGTTAAACGTCCATGAAATAAGCCTGATTGATGACCAGCGTGAATCCGCAAACCTCACTGTCTCCTCACCAAGAAGGCAAATGCCAAATACACTAAACCCGACAAGGGCATCAACTAGAGAATCTCTGCGGGAGAACGGGCCCATTCTCATGCAGCAAACCAACCTTCCACCAGCCGAGGACAGTTCCATCCAACCACTTCTGAGGCTTCGACTCCTTTACTGATGTAATATCTGACACTGAACTAGGCGTCAGACAAGTGCAGGAAAATCACGGCTGTACTGTTGGAGGTCTTCGGGTCTGGATCCAGGCCGATCTCTAATCGCCTCCCTTTTCAGGCTTCGCATCATAAAAGCTAGTATGAGACTGACGTTACTGTAGGTCGGCATCTACATACGACTCCTGTTTGGACCCCGCTCTTTCACCATGCATTTGTCTTCTGCTGCTGAAAATGTCTCCGTCCCACCGAAAACCTTCACAGACTGCAAATCTATGATCTGTGAGACTCGTGGGGCTCCACATAGGATTTGGAGTCTGTGTCTCAAGCGACAGCTAATCTCTGCACTGTTCAGGCTATGGACCCAAACAAGTGTTTTCCTGGCTGCAACACGTACTGAACGATCCCTCAATCCTCCTGCGTCATGATGCTCATGACACGTCAACACAACGCGCTTGGCCCACGTCCACCGTTCCCCAGAGGTCTGCTGCTGTGACTAGGAACCATTAACACGTACACTGTGGCTCCTCGTGTACCTGGTTTGGTCTGATATTAAGAGGCATCAGCTTAATCATTACACATATAGTTCAGTGAGAGCAGGTATAAATCTATGAGCCAGATTCTGTTGAGCCTCAGAGTTTCGTCCTGTCACTCGAGTTGTGACGATGTCTGCTTGGTTTGTGGCTGCGTTGCTGGTCTGTGGTCTGGTCAGAGCTCAGAGCCTCCCAGAGGACAGTGAAGATGTTTTGACCTTCAATCACGACTTTGAACCAGAGGACACATCCCTGCGAGCTGCGCGGCAGTGGCTGAGAGAGAGAGAAGACTCACGGGAGAGATCTTCTAGAGTCGGAGAGGACTCACCTCAGCTGGCGTCCTCAGCCGTACTCCCTGAAGACACATCCCTGCGAGCAGTGCGGCAGCGGCTGAGAGAGAGAGACGACTCACGGGAGAGATCCTCTAGAGAGAGAGACGACTCACGGGAGAGATCCTCTAGAGACGGAGAAGACCCACGGGAGAGATCCTCTAGATCCTCTAGAGAGAGAGAAGACTCACGGGAGAGATCCTCTAGATCCTCTAGAGAGAGAGAAGACCCACGGGAGAGATCCTCTAGAGACGGAGAAGACCCACGGGAGAGATCCTCTAGATCCTCTAGAGAGAGAGACGACTCACGGGAGAGATCCTCTAGATCCTCTAGAGAGAGAGAAGACTCACGGGAGAGATCCTCTAGAGAGAGAGACGACTCACGGGAGAGATCCTCTAGAGACGGAGAAGACTCACAGGAGAGATCCTCTAGAGACGGAGAAGACTCACCTCAGCTGGCGTCCTCAGCCGTACTCCCTGAGGACACATTCCTGCGAGCAGTGCGGCAGCGGCTGAGAGAGAGAGACGACTCACGGGAGAGATCCTCTAGAGAGAGAGAAGACCCACGGGAGAGATCCTCTAGATCCTCTA
Organism: Macropodus opercularis; assembly: GCA_030770545.1. Lineage (NCBI taxonomy): Eukaryota > Metazoa > Chordata > Actinopteri > Anabantiformes > Osphronemidae > Macropodus > Macropodus opercularis. The sequence goes on along the minus strand of CM061112.1, from coordinate 208,689 downwards.
GAGAGAGAGAAGACCCACGGGAGAGATCCTCTAGAGAGAGAGACGACTCACGGGAGAGATCCTCTAGAGACGGAGAAGACCCACGGGAGAGATCCTCTAGAGAGAGAGAAGACCCACGGGAGAGATCCTCTAGAGAGAGAGACGACTCACGGGAGAGATCCTCTAGAGAGAGAGAAGACCCACGGGAGAGATCCTCTAGATCCTCTAGAGAGAGAGAAGACCCACGGGAGAGATCCTCTAGATCCTCTAGAGAGAGAGAAGACCCACGGGAGAGATCCTCTAGAGACGGAGAGGACTCACGGGAGAGATCCTCTAGAGAGAGAGAAGACCCACGGGAGAGATCCTCTAGATCCTCTAGAGAGAGAGAAGACCCACGGGAGAGATCCTCTAGAGACGGAGAAGACCCACGGGAGAGATCCTCTAGAGAGAGAGACGACTCACGGGAGAGATCCTCTAGAGAGAGAGACGACTCACGGGAGAGATCCTCTAGAGAGAGAGACGACTCACGGGAAAGATCCTCTAGAGACGGAGAAGACCCACGGGAGAGATCCTCTAGAGAGAGAGACGACTCACAAGAGAGATCCTCTAGAGACGGAGAGGACTCACCTCAGCTGGCGTCCTCAGCCGTACTCCCTGAAGACACATCCCTGCGAGCAGCGCCGTAACGGGACAACAAACGTGGCTGAGGCGTACGACTCCAACACAGGTGAGTGACATGTTCAGACATGAGCAGAGGGCTGCTTCACTCTAACAGGTGAAATGTCTGACTTTGTTGTTCGTGTGGAGTCTCGGTGCTCAACTAGTGTCGTTTGTCTGCAGGCATCTTCTACTACTTCCTGATCTGCACTATACGCTTCAGAACCTCAGATGCGACTCTGATGAAGAACGGCCGTCCTGTACAACACAACGTCCATCTGCGTCCCGCTGGGCCTGGAGGCAGGGGCCCACATCTCTCTCTCTGTCTGACAAAAGATTCCTCAGGGGGTTCAAGGTTCAAGGAGTTTTATTGTCATTGTAACATGTTGTACAACGAAATTATAAAAGTGTCAAGCAGCCAGTGCAGTTTTAATCATAAAAGAAAAAAAAATCTTGTTGTAAGCATCTCCGCTGTTCCTTAGAATCGTTTCCTGTTGTGATCCTTCCTGTTAATGTGATTAAAACTATTCAGCATCATTCAAAGTTTTCATGTCTTATCTCCTCTCAGCACAGAATCACTTCCTGTTGTTTCCCTGAAACTGCAGCTGTAGCGTTGCTATGGTGACACACGGAGAGCGACGCCCATTAATGACGATGAAAATAACAATTAATTTGACTTCTTAAAATATAAAAACTCATTAAAGTCGTACAGTTCACAGAAAATATAAAAGTGATCCAAATAACTCGTCAGTGTGAAACTTTGTTGGACGTCAGAAAGTTGAGTCGTGACAACTGAGAACCTTCAGTCCCAGTCTTTTGTGTGTAACGGAGGGAGGAGAGGTCTGAGGTTCGAGGCCTCAGCACCTCAGTCGTGGTAGAGATGTTACTGGTGCTGTTACTGACCCAGTAATGAAGCAGCTCGAACCAGTTGCTGTTTGGTTTTACTTTGGTACGGCTTGTAAAAATCTTCTATATTAAATTGAGGAATCGACTTCAACCTCAGACCAGCGTGACGAGAGAAACCCCAAACCCGATGCCCGATGACCCCCAGGACACTCCCGCCCCCGAAGGCCCAGCGTGACATGGAAACGATGGGGTAATCGACGCTAAAGCATATTCTCTACTACTGATTCTGCTGTTGTAATTCTGTCCTCACTGTCTTTGAGGAATGACGTTTGTAAAACATCAAAAACTCTGTGTTCAGCGGTGCTTTTATTTCTCTACACATTAATGAGCCACAGTTTCATATTGATAATGTGGTGATTGACATATCTGGCCTGGAAACAGGAGTGAGACTCTTTATCTCAGAGTGACACTGTGTCTTTACAGAGACTTCCGATGTAAATGTTTGTCTGCAGCAACAGAAGGCTTTTAACAAGTAACTGCAATGTTTCCTGTAGCATCGAAAAGCAAAGCAAAGCAAACTGCATCTCAGTGAACACGACTCATTACGTGAAACCTGCATCCACAAATGAAAACAAACTCGTCTGGTAAAATGTGATGAATGTGAACCAGCTGACGGTCATCACGCTCGGACGTATCCATGACGATGAAAACCTCAGGTTTCAGGTTGGACCCACTCCAGCACCTGTCGGTCAGAACAGATCCGTAATGAGGAGACAGATAAAACTGAAGAGACAAAACGTTCACAGACCTTTAAAATGTGTGAAAGTATGTGATTGTTACTTTGCTCAAAGTCAAGCTACTAAAGCTTTCAACCACAATGTGCTGATGATGGAGCGTTTACTCCACATCTTGACTTGCTAAAGCTCTGCCTGGTTGCAGTGTCGGTGTTGCGTATGTGACTTTGATGGACACACCTCCGTGGGATCTGCTCATTCATCCAGGCTCTTCTTGGAGGAGCCATCCCTGGTCTTGGCCCTCAGCTTGTTCACCTGGGACTCTGCGATATCGGCCCTCTCCTCCGCCTCTTCCAGCTCGTGCTGCAGTTTGCGGAGTTTGGACAGATTGTTGTTTGCGGCCTCCTCCGCCTCCTCTGCTGCGTGTTTGTAGGACTTGACTTTCAACTGCAGTTTGTCCACCAGGTCCTGGAGTCGAGACAGATTCTTGCGATCTTCTTCAGCCTGGTAGGTGAGCTCCTTCATGCGGCGTTCATACTTGCGAACCCCCTTGATGGACTCTGCTCCTCTCTTCTGCTCTGCCTCCAGCTCGTTCTCCAGCTCTCTGATGCGAGACTCCAGTTTCTGGAGCTGTTTCTTGCCTCCCTTCATGGCGATCTGCTCAGCCTCGTCCAGACGATGCTGCAGGTCTTTGATGGTCTGTTCCGTGTTCTTCTTCATACGCTCAAGGTGGGCACTGGTGTCTTGCTCCTTCTTCAGCTCCTCGGCCATCATGGCTGCATCTGTGATGGCCTTCTTCGCCTTGTCCTCAGCATTGCGGTTCTCCTGCATGGCCTCCTCCAGCTCAGTCTGCAGATGAAGGACATCTGATTCATGCTTCTTCTTTTGGTTGATCAGGCTGGTGTTCTGGGAGTGCAGGAGCTGGATTCGTTCTGTCGCATCCGCCAGCTCCTGTTCGGCCAGCTTTCGGCTTCTTTCTGTCTGTTCCAGGGCAGCCCTAACTTCCTCCAGCTCAGCCTGGATCAGATTGTTCCGCCGTTCCAGGAGAGTGATGTTCTCTCTCAGGTCTTCGTTGCCATGCTGTGCATCATCCAGCTGCAGCTGAGTGTCCTTCATAAATGCCTGGAGGCTCTTCAGCTGTTTCTGGGCATCAGCCGCCTGCCTGTTAGCTTGACTGAGCTGGATCTCCATCTCATTTAGATCTCCCTCCATCTTTTTCTTCACCCTCAGGGTCTCGTTTCGGCTCCTGATCTCAGATTCCAGGGAGGATTGAAGGGAATCTAGCATCCGCTGGTAGTTCTTCTTGGCTTGGTCCATGTCCTCATCTCTCTCTGCCAGTTTCCGCTCCAGGTCTGCCTTCACTTGGTTGAACTCCAGCTGAGCTCGGAGGATCTTGCCCTCCTCATGCTCCAGAGTACCCTCTGCTTCCTCCAGTGCTGACTGGAGCTCAGCCTTTTCTTGCTCAAGCTGCTTTCGTATCTTCTCTAATTCATGGGCACTTCTCCCTCCCTCTCCCAGCTGGTCTGTGAGGTCTGAAATCTCCTCCTGTAGGTTCTTGTTTTCTCGCTTCATTGTCTCCAGTTGGTCCAGACACTCCTCATAGGCGTTCCTCAGTTTGAAGAGTTCAGTGCTTTGAGATCGAGCCTCCTTCTGAGAGGCCTCTAGCTCACACTGTGACTCCTCAAACTTTTGCTTCCACTCTGCTAAAACTTTGTCAAAGGCTCTCTGCTTTTTGTCCAGCGCTGCAGAAGCTGCATGGGATCTCTCAAGGTCCAGCATTAGGTCTTCAATCTCATTTTGGAGGCGGTGTTTAGTCTTTTCGAGGGATGAACACTTTGCGTTCACAGCCTCGATAGCTTCCTCTGCCTCCTGCAGTCTCTGAACCAACTTCTTCTTTGCTTCCTCCAGCTCCTCTGTTCTCTGAATTCCATCCGTTTCATATTTTGTCCTCCAGGCAGAGACCTCAGTGTTGGATTTGGACAGAGCTCTCTGCAGCTCGGCTTTGGCTTCCTGCTCTTCTTCAAATTGTTCCCGGAGCAGGTCGCAGTCGTGACGAGCAGACTGTAGAGCGTGGGCCAGAGCATTCTTCGCCTTGACTTCTTCCTCCAGCTGTCGGCGTAGATCTTCTACCTGTTGGTTGTACGAGTTCTTCCCTCGGGTCAGCTGTGATATCAGACTCTCCTTCTCCTCGACCTGACGTCCTAACTCACTGCTCTCAGTCAGTAGCTTGGCTCTCTGGGTAGTCATGTCATTGATCGTTCTTTGAGCCTCCTCGTATTTAGACTTATACTCGTTCATGTTGTCTTCCATGGTGCGGCACATTTTCTCCACGCTTGACTTGGACTTCACCACTGTCTCCATGTTAGAACACAAGTCGTCCAGCTCCAGTTTCAGCTCAGTCTTTTCTTTCTCCAGTTTCTGCTTCACGCGCTGCAAATTGTCGATTTGTTCGCCCAGTTCGGCGACACTGTCCGCGTGTTTCTTCCTCAGGCTGGCAGCTGTGGCTTCATGCTGGAGGGTGGATTCCTCCAGCTCTCTGCGCAGCCTTTGAAATTCAGCATCTCTCTTCTTATTCAGCTCCACTTGAGCCGATGTTGCTCCACCTGCTTCCTCCAGACGTTCGCTGATGTCTTCCAGCTCCCGGGAAAGATCACAGCGCTGCTTCTCAACTTTGGCCCGGGCTGCACGCTCAGCATCCAGCTCTTCTTCCAACTCCTCTATTCTGGCCTGGTTTTCCTTCAGTTTCTTCTGGAGTTGAACTGAGGCCATCTGCTCATCCTCTAGTCGTGAACTTATCTGTCCTGTCTCAAAGTCTTTTTTCTTGAGCCTCTCCTCCAACTGCTGTTTGTCGTTTTCCAAATCCATCACTGCCTCCTGGATCAGTTTCAGGTCTCCCTCAAGCTTCCTCTTTGAGCGCTCAAGATCCATTCGGGCCTTTTTCTCCTGCTCCAGCGAACCCTCCAGGTCATCCACCTGTTGCTCAAGCTTAGCTTTAGCTTTGGTTAAACTGTTGGCTTTGTCCTCTTCACTCTGAAGGTCGTCCAGTGTCTGCTGGTGAGCTTCTTGTAGTGCCTTCTTCTCTTTGGTCAGCTTCATGATGTTCTCTTCCTGAGAAGCCATTTCCTCCACCAGGTTTTTCACCTTGTTCTCTGTGGCATGTTTCTCTTTCTCCACCTTAGCTAAAGTCAGCTCCAGGTCATCGATGTCTCTCTTCAGTTCAGAGCATTCGTCTTCAAGCTTGCGTTTTTTAGCTGTGAGATCTGCATTCAGCTCCTCTTCGTCTTCCAGTCTTTCTGTCATCTCTTTCAGCTTGGCCTCCAGTTGAATCTTGCTCTTTATTAGCTGTTCACAGCGTTCCTCCGCATCTGTGAGTGTATCTTGTTCAGACTGAATCTGCAGCGTCAGGTCATTCTTCTCTTGGAGAAGAGTCACTGTTTTCTCCTCTAGTTCCTTTCTTCTTGCTTCTGATTTCTCCAGAGTCTCTTTCAGCTTGTTGAACTCATCCTTCATGTTGGCCATCTCCTTCTCTGACTCAGCACTCTTCAACAGGGGTTTAATCTTAAAGAAGAGCTTCATCCAAGGCCAATTTTTTACACCCAGGAATGAACGAAGATTCCACTGGACAACCATCAGTGCATCTCTACGTTCCACTAGCTTAGCAAACTGTTCCCTCATGAGGAGAGCTCGGGCATTAGCCTGGATTCTGGTGATGATTCGAGACAGTTGCTCATCTCGCATCTCTTCGAGTGTTCCCAGCAGGCCAGCTTTAAAAAAGACTTTAGTGTGGCCAAACTTGTACTGGGTGTGGTCAATGTCCAGCGATCCCAGTAACTTTTCTGCACTTTTTTTACAGTCCATGAACTGACCCTCTGGGATGGCAGAGGCGTTCAGAATTCTGTACCGTTGTTTGAAGTCCCCATACAGCACCCTGTTGGGGAAGCCCTTCCTGCAGATTCGAATGCCTTCCAGGACGCCATTACAGCGCAGCTGGTGCATCACAAGGCAGTTGTCCATTACACCAGGAGTTTTCCTCTCATTAGGAATCAGACAGCGAACAAAGTGGGGATGTGTTGTCTTCAGGTTGGTCATCAGCTTGTTCAGGTTTTCCCTGTGGAGGGCAGACACCGTCTGGAATGAGGAGCCCTTCTTCTTTCCTCCTTTGGCAGCTCCCTTGTCGCCACCATCAGCTCCAGTGTAACTTGAAAACAGCAGACTGAGAAGCTTCAGAGAGGATTTTTGGTAAAGTCCCACAACTGTTTCATTTAGTGGGTCTTTGTTTTTGACCAGCCAGCCACCGATGTTGTAGTCCACCGTCCCAGCATAGTGCACCAGGGCAAAATGAGCCTCTGCCTTTCCTTTGGCTGCTCTTGGCTTCTCAAACATCTTGTTCTTTCCCAGATGATTATCATAGAGTTTGGACTTGAAGGTCTGGTCACTGGCTTTGGGAAACATGCATTCTTCCTCTAGAATGGACAAGATCCCGAGTGGTTTCTCAATGAGATCAATACAAGCCTGTAGGTCCATCCCAAAGTCGATAAACTCCCACTCAATTCCTTCTTTTTTGTACTCTTCTTGCTCTAAAACAAACATGTGATGGTTGAAAAACTGTTGCAGTTTTTCATTGGTGTAGTTGATACAGAGCTGCTCAAAGGTGTTGAAATCAAAGATCTCAAATCCAGCGATGTCCAGGACTCCTATGAAATACTGGCGGTGCTGTTTTGTGTCCAGAGACTGGTTGATTCTCACCACCATCCAGCTGAACATTTTCTCATACACTGATTTTGCCAGAGCACCAACGGCGTAGTAGACTTGGTCCACACTCTGGCCTTTGGTGACATATTCATTTCCTACCTTGACTCTCGGATGGCACAGGCCTTTGATGAGGTCAGCAGAGTTCAGCCCCATTAGGTAAGCTGATTTATCGGCGGCCTCCGTGCCATCAGGTTCAGCCTGCTCCTCACGCTGCTTCTGTTTGAACTTCATGTTGCCGTAGTGCATAATGGCACCAGTTAATTTATACACGCCCATCTTCTCCTCTGGAGTGAAGCCCAGCACGTCAAAGGCGCTGTCTGTGGCCATCAGCTCTTCCGAGTCATTGATGGAGGCGACCGTTACCTCCCCCTGGGATATGTAGCTGTAGTCATATGGGTTGTTGGTGATCAGCAGCATATCCAGCAGTTCTGGCTTCTGGTTGGACAGAATCTGGTAGAAGATGTGATAGTTCCTTTCAGCCTTCAGCTGAAAGGTCACCCGTGACTTCTCGAGCAGGTACGTTTCAACGTCGGCAGATGACAATTTGCCGCTCGTACCAAAATGAATTCGAATGAATTTTCCAAACCGAGAGGAGTTGTCGTTCCGTAGCGTTTTGGCGTTGCCAAAGGCTTCAAGCGCAGGGTTTGCCTGGATGATTTGATCCTCCAGAGTCCCCTTGCTGGTGTCTTTCTTGCCTCCTCCACCGACTGCAGCAATGCTGGCAAAGTACTGGATGACTCTCTTCGTGTTCACAGTCTTTCCTGCTCCAGATTCTCCAGTGATGAGCACAGACTGGTTCTCCCTGTCAGTGAGCATGTACTGATAGGCGTTATCGGAGATAGAAAAGATATGGGGGGGGGCCTCACTCCTCTTCTTCCCCCTGTAGGCTGCCACCACCTCAGCGTCATAGACAGGAAGCCACTTGTAGGGGTTGACGGTGACACAGAAGAGCCCGGAGTAGGTGTAGATCATCCACGCTGCGTAACGCTCTTTGAGGTTAAACAGCACAGCAGGCTCATGGAGGAAGGTGAACATTGCCATGTCCTCGATTTTATCAAATTTTGGAGGATTCTGGGGGTGAACGTTGGACTCCTTCACGGTCACTGTTGTTCCATCCTCCTTTTTCACAGTCACGGTTCCTCCGTCTTTGTTCTGGATTTGTCCCTTCACGTATTCTTCTTTGTCATCAACTACAAAGCATTCAGTCCTGATGTCAAAGGGTCTGGTCTGAGCCTCCAAACGCTCCTTCTCTGACTTCCTCAGGAACGGAGCAGCCTTTCCGAACTCGGCCATCAGAGAGTCACCCATGGTTGAGGCTGGTGGAGGAGCAGCGGTCAGACGTCTTTTCTCTAGTGATGCTGGTGAAGAGCTCAGACTCTTTGTTGCAGGCGGATCTTTATAAAGGTTCCCTGCGAACCAAATTAGGAAAAAACTGCTATGGCAAGATAATACGTCCAACTAAGTTTGTCCACGAGGGCAGATTCAGGACCTTTGGTTGTGAAAGTCCATGTTAGGAAAAGCTGAAGCTCGCTGCTTATCAGCGAGCAGATAGTGACTCCTGACGCCTCCTCATTTAGACGCGACTCTGTTCTAGTGTCTAAACCGTGAACTAGGTCCATTTAAAAACACATGAAATAACTGAACATGTACAGAAACCCACAGCTTCTCTTCACTGAACTGTTATAAAATATGAGACTGATCTGTGTGTAATCACGCTCACATTTATAAACCAGTCAGCATCAGTGAACCTCTGTTTAAATGAGGGCGTAACACACAAAATACTGTTTGTCGTGTGCTGCTTATGTAAATTTCCTGTTTCCTTCAGTGGAGACATTTCGATGTCTCTGTCTTCTGTGAGTGTGGCCGAACTGAAGGGTCTGAGTTTTTATCTGGGACAGTCCAGACTCATCAGCGCTCACGCTCCAAATAGAAAGCTCTGCTTCACATCCAGCTTTTATCGAACAGTGTCACGTGCAGGATGAGCAGGTGACTTAACGTTCACTCTCATTCACGTGGAACATTTTGAGAACAGACCGATTTCTGGAAGGATTGATTCAATTGTGATGAAACATGAGCAACGATCGTCCGGCTCCTCTGGCCCAGCAGCGACTCGAGACGCGCCCCCTCCTCCTTCTGTAGTCAAATGTGTAGAAATGCAACACTACGCTATATTCTGTCATACTGTGTTCATGTGTTTTCATACCTGACAGACAGATTCAGGTCCCTGTGGAGAACCCAGACTTTGAAGAAGAAGTAATTTGGCAGAAATGATGACATGCTGAGAAAGTTACAGTGTAACCGTTCGGAGCCTAACAGCAGACTGAACCATGGCTGAAAGTGAATGAAAGTGATGCAGGAGTGAAGACACGACAGCTACACGCGAGTTCGGTAACTGTTCAGTTCAGTTGTGCCACGTTTCCCCCACACGGTGGTGGAAACAACCAGACGTGAACGAGGAATGGACCAGATGGCTGAGTGCCAGGAGATGACCAGAGGAATTATGGGAGATGTGGTCCAGGAGAAGTAGGTAAGATGGCCGCCCGGACATTTCTTCCATGGAGCGCAGATACCGCGAACGTTGGATCATTTCCAAATGTTTCTATGATCTAATCACAATGACCACAAATGATTAGATTTAAAAGACAGACAACACACATCACTTTATTCACGTCTGTGTTTTATAAAAGCGCAACATTTAACCTCCTCGGGCAAAACTGTGCAACTCAGTCAGAGCTTTTGTTCCACTTCCAGGAATCTGAGTCGATTATTTAGATTGAGATTGATCGGTTTAGTCTGTCGGATCCACAGAACCAGTCCTGGTCCACTTAATGTAAACAGCAGCTACTGCTGCAGCTTGTTAATTATCACAGCATCAGGGAAACTGACAAGTAACTCTGTTTAATGTTAAGGCGTATTCATTACAATATTTCCATCGGAAATGTTTGAATGTAGTTTTGAATTATTTGAAATGACAGAAAACTAAAATCTGAAGAAATAAAAGAATCGCTGATTTGTCAGTTACACGTTGTTTTATGTCTCTGGATGAACTTGTGGAATATATAGATAGATTAAAATGTTTCTGGTCTGTCTGTCGTTCAAGTGTTAAAACAGAAGGTCAAAGGTCAACCAGCAGACAGGTTGGTTCAGAAATCTGTGTAAAACAATCCAGGGGCATAAAAGCTCACGTGACCACCCTCAGCTCCAGGTGTGTTCACATCCATCGATGACGTTCGGCCTCTTTCGGTAGAAACTGAAGCGTCCCGTGCCAAACGCACTCAGAGCTCAGCCCGTGTGGCCTCAGGTGTTCAGCAGCGTGACATGCGTTTGCGGTACTGCTCCACCAGAGGCACCAGGCAGCGCGGAGACGCGGCCTGCAGCAGGAACGGGTGCTCCAGCAGGTCGGACGCCGCGCTGCGCTGCAGCGTGTCACGGTGCAACATACGGCCCAGAAAGTCCTTCAGAACCGGAGACACCTGAGAACAGAGCGTGACCTCGTCAGTGTGGGTCGGTGGACGCGCCAGATGATGCAGCATGACATTCACAGCAGAATCAGCAGATACACCTTTAACCCAAGTTACTTCTTAAACAAACGTTCAAGCTGCTGTAAAGACGTGCGAGTGTGTGGCTGACCCTCTGGATGTTCTTCACACTTGGTGCCGGTTCATCTCTCAGTCTCTTCATGGCAGCGATCGGCGTCTCACTGAAGTACGGTGGCTCTCCATCCACCATCTCCACCACCATGATGCCCAGAGACCAGACATCCACCTGGACAGGAAACTGTCACCTGTGACCACTGGCACCACACAAGGTCTGTTCGTGTTCCAGTCAAGCCTGGGTGTTTCCCCCATTACCTCTGTCCCGTACGGCGTTTTGGAGATCACCTCAGGAGCCATCCAGTACGGAGTGCCCACCAGAGATTTCCTCTTCGGGACATCTTTACTGATCTGAGCGCAGAAACCAAAGTCTGACAGTTTTATCTGCATCGGGACACAAGAGGAAGGGGTTGGTTTGCTGTGGGTAACGGGTTCATACATGATTTCACTCATGCGTGGCACATTCATCATCCTGAGCCTCCTGGGCCAGAGTCGGGACCAGAAGACGCTTTCACAGCTATGGTGAGACAAGACGTTACCCTCCCGTCCAGCGTCAGCAGGATGGAGTCGCTCTTGATGTCTCTGTGAATGACTCCCTGAGAGTGAAGGTACGTCAGAGCCTGCAGGACGCCTTCACACACCGTCGCTGTCTGCTCCTCGTTCAACCTGAACGCACAGACACGTCACAACCACACGGACCTGCTGAAGCCACGAAGAAACACCTGACGCGCTCGTCGCTCACCTGGTCTCGCTGACGATGTGGGTGAGCGCGCCGCCCTGCAGGTACTCCATGATTACCCAAAGTTCTTCCTCCACCAGAGCGCTGCGGTACATCTGGACCACGTTCTGGTGCCGGTAGTCCCTCATGATGACCACCTGGACCGAACACAGGGACAGGACGACGTCACTGTGCAAAACTAAGAGTGATCCATACACGATCACCGAACATCCCGTCAACCTGTCACAGCAGGAGTGTAGGAGGACCTCACCCACAGAGACGTCTGCTAACGGACCAGGTTCAGGAAGTGAAACTGGCATTGAACGTACGGGAAATGACCAAAGTGCAGCCGACGATATAAACGCGTCGACATCTTTTACGTTACGTTCTGCCTGCGTTGTGGCTGAACTTTAAACTCTTGTACCTCGTTGAAGAGCAGCTCTCGCCGCTGTTGTTTCCTCAGGTCCATCATCTTCACGGCAACCTGTCGCCCGTTGTGTCGCTCCCGGGCGATGCAGACCACACCAGTGGATCCCTCCCCAATCTTCACAAAGTTCTCCAGCGTCATCCTCGGGTCTCCTGGATCCACAACCAGCTGCAGCGCTGCCTTAAATTGGTCATGAGTGACCTTCTGGGGGGCGCCGCCCGGTGCCGTCTGCTGCTGGGTGGAGGGGGGGGGTTGGACCGGCTTGTCCTGGTTGAAGATGGCCTGTGATTTCACAGTGATGGAGCTGGACGCGGGGCGGGGGGGGTGCTGGGGTAGACCTCTACCTGTGACAATGGGGCTGCTGGTGCAGTTAGGAGGCGGCAGCTGGAGGGGGGAGAGCAAAACCCTACGTGAACAACACCACTGGACAAAGTCGTTAAACTGTGACTGTTCGTAGAAGCTGTGTGTCTTATCTGTCCGTGTGAGCATCTCACTGAAGGTGTCGCACCTTGAGGTTGTAGGAGGAGTGTGGCCTTCTGGGACTTTCTCTGGCGGACGACAGAAGGTCCGGCAGGTGACTGACCGCAGGTCTTAGTCTGACGTGGGAGCTGCTGCTGGTCTCCACCGTCGGCAGGCTGCTGTGACAGGACGCCGTCCTCTGTCTCAGGCCGGCCCCCTCGCTGTGAGCGTAACGTCCTTTGTCTCCCGTTGTTTGAGGCCTGGGTTCTGGCCCCATCTGAGAGGTGGATCTAGTCCTTTGCAGAGCTCCGTTCAGCCTGGGGCTGGCGCTCTCACCGCGGACTTGTCGGATCCTGTCCTGCCAGTAAGTGGAGCTCGAGCTCTTCCCATCCCTTCCGCTGTTGAGCTCCTCGTACTGGTATGACTCATCCTCCGCCAGTTCTCCCAGGCGACCTAATGACCGGGCGCGTTTCCGTGCTGACGGACTGCTGCGACGCAGCGAGTTGGAGCTGGTGACGGAGAGACGACTCATCTCTGAGATCACGTGACTGATGTAGTCACCGTGCCCGATGAAACTGCCACGAACAATGGCCTGCGGAGACGTCGGGGAGCATTCAGACAGTAAGGTGGATTCTAAACGTCCTGGGAACAAAGTCGCAGCCAACTGACCTTCTGGGGCCCCACGTCAACCTCAGTGATCCTGGCGGGGTCCACCAGGGGCCGGGGCCTCTTCAGCGTGTCGATGATGCTCTGCCACTGTGGAGGCAGGCCCACGTAGCTTCCTGTGGCGGCATCGAAGGACGTGTGGACACGGTGCTGAAAGTCCTTCGGTGCTGAGATCTCCAGCCTGTTCTTTTTCTTCTTCTGGCGGCGGAACATCGCTAAGGCAACAAGGTGACACTGAGTAGGAAAGGAGACGTAAGGGAAAGGTGATGGAGAATGGAAGCACAAGACAAAGTGCGTTTGACAGCTTCTCTTCCTGATGACGTGACCTCCCTGCTTCCGCCAGACACAAACCGAGCGAACAGCCCAGGTTCACTAAAGCTGCAGTAGCCACTTTACCCAGCAGGGGGTGGGGCAGCCCTACGCTCTCAGTTCGTGTTCTGATGTTTTAAACAGGATCAGAGTTTAAAACTGCTGGTTGTTGTTTCTAATTGACGTCTGCTGCGGTTTAACCTGACCTGGCTGTAAAACCCGAAGGTTTAATGAGCTTTATGTCACCTGTACGTCTGGGTTTTAAGGATCCACCGTGATCCACCTGCCTGGTTCAGATCCGTTCGGAGACGTGATGTTTGTTCAGTGGGAGCGGTAGAGGATGTGGAGGGAAGCGATCCGGTGTCAGCTGATCATCCTCAAACACGCGAAGCTGATTAAACACAGAGGGTGAGAATAATTTCACTTTGCCTCTTACACCCACAAACACTTGAAGCAGACCAGCCCTGAACTGCCTGCAGACGCTGGCGCTGGTACAAAGTAGCTTCATAGCACAGAGTAGATTGTCCACAGTCACCTGACGCCTCTCGTTGAAAAGGTCTCAGACAATGGTTGAGTCCACGTGGATGTGGAGCAGGATTTAAGGACACGCGGGAACTAACGACAGCACAGAACCGGCTGCGAACCACGCGTTTACGTCTGTGAAGCCAGTGATCAGCGCAGGGTACTGGCAGGCGCTGCTGAACCAGAACCGGCACCAGAACCTGCGTATGTCCCATTACGTTACATGAGGCCTTGTTGTCCTGAATGGACACGGCCTGTGGGGAGGGTGTAGCCGCTCTGGGATCGAAAACAACAGACTGGAACTGATCCCAGTCTGGCTTCTAGTGCACAAACTGGGAGAACCAGTAAATGGCCCTGTTCATGTATTCAACTGAAACTAAATTAGAACCACAGTTCAAGTTATTTTAAACTGGGAGACACAGCAGCTCCAACCGGATCAGAACCACAGGTTGACGGCTTCTCTCCGCCCCCCTAATGCTGGACCCACTACAGCTCTGCTGGACCACACGGTCCGGTTCCTGTCCTGACTCGCAGAGAGAACAGCTATGGCCCAACGGTTCTGAAGATCAGTCCGACACCAGAGAACAGTCAGTGGGAGGTGGACTCGCTGTGTGTGAAACCAGGGTGTGGCTCACATACCTGAGGAATCAAACCCACACACTACATGACCAGACAGCTCCACAGCTTCAGAGTGAGTCACCAGGAGCAGCTGCAGCCTGGATCCAGCTCAGCGTGACGTTAGTCCGGTAGAAGCCTGGAGGGATGTCAGAAATAAAAGTAGACGCTGTAGTAGAACCGGGTCCCGGCCTAGTGAGGGGACGTTTGAGGGCTGTGATGCTCGCTCGCAGCTGGAAGATCCAGAGCCAAACAGGCTGGAAAGGTTCTGACGCCTCTTGAACTGTGACAGGCTTCAAACAGTCAATCTGCCATTTCTACCGTACAGGGAACGGACGGGAAGTAGCTGCTGCCTGGTTCGGTCCAATCCTTAACACTAAGCCTCGCACAGAAACCAGTTTGGAGTCTTTAGACAACACAGTGGAAACAACCACAACAGAAGTCAAATAAAGGTTCGCGTTAAATAGACCGTCCAGAACAAACATTACCTGGTAAAGAGTCTGGTCCAAATGTTCCACGTGACTCACAAGTAACGTTTCTGCACAAACCTACGATCGGATCAAAGATCGGAATCCTCTGCAGTGATGCGTCCATCTGTGACGTAGCAGCTGATCTGAAGCCTCCACGTCCTGACACCAGCTCTGTGGTAAACACGAGAGGACGATGGAAAACCCAGAGCTGGTTCTGACTGGTCCTGCTGGTACTTAGAGCAAAGCACACTCAGGTGAGTCCAGTCGGTTCCTGCTGCCGCTGTCTGACTCTCTCCCTCCCCCGCGTCTCACCTGGTTGCAGGTATGAGAGGCGGGGGAGGAGCCTGGAGCAGCTCCGGGTGTTGGTTCTCTTCACAGACTTTATTCATTTACTCAAGCAGGGCCGTGAACGACCGTGTTCTGCTCAGATCACAACCTCCGTCACTCGGAACCACTGGATTAGATCGTTAGGTTCGGGTTGAGGTTTAACCCTAACCCGGTGCTGGCGCCCTCTGCTGACTCAGCGTAGACACGTTATGTTCTGGTTGTAGGTGACACTGAACAAACACTAAACCAAACCAGCTTTTATTTCCATTTAATGTGACAGACACGGGACAAAATCAGCTTAAAGTCTTAGTGGTAAAGTGCCGACATCTGCTCCGTCAGTGCCGCCAGGACCGACTGTGACGAAGGTCCGTCCGCGTTCAGCAACGCCCGGAAAAACGTCCTGCACATCCTGGAAAACCTGTCGCTACGAAGTCAGGCTCAGTTTAAAACATGACAGAAATCAGGTGAGTACCAGGGTCCGTGTCCGCGGAACCTCTCTGCTGTCCAGCCACAGCCGTCCTTCACCGGGACCATCTCGCTGTTGGTCAGGAGGAGGTGGACCGTCTCGGCCAGGCCCACCAAGTCCACCTGACAGGTCCGGCAGAGGGTGAAGTTACTACCTGCCAATCTCGGCTAAGAAGCTTTGCTATGTACAAACTGTGCGGAGGTGGTACCAGCTGTGGGGGTGCAGTCGGATCCAGGAGACCCAGACTGACGTAGGTTAGCGCTGAAGGGAGCTGCTGGACTGACGTGACGTCCGCCTGGAGGTCCAGGTCCACCGAGAAGGACCAGTCCACGGGGAAGACCCAGTCAGGGCTCAGGAAATCTCTGCAGGAACCGCAACGAAACCCAGCACGTTCAAAGCCCTGTGACCCCGTGACCCCCGCCCCCTCTGCCGACCTACCTGTGAAAACAGGTGAGACTCTGTGGCTGCAGCGCCGCGTGCAGCAGCCTGCTGGACTGCAGCTGCGACACCATCCGCAGCAGACCCACGGCTTTGTGACCCGCCGACAGACCACTGGGGTCACGCTCGCTCAGCTCCTGGCAGACACCACGCGGTGAGGACACGTCTCGAGTTTTGGTGGCTGACCCACCCCCCTGACGGAGGCGGACACCCGATCGCACGGGACTCACCGTGAAGGCGTGGTCCGGCAGGCTGGTGTAGACTGTGACGCAGCCGTCCGGGAACAGGAAGCAGCTGACCCGAGGGAGGCCGTTGGCTTTGGACGAGCTCTTCAGACGACTGAACTGATGGAAGTCCCAAGGAACAGAGCAGCTGTCCACGTGCCACAGGTAAACCACATGCGTTACCATGGAGACGGGCATGCTCAGCTACTGCTGGTGTAACCATGGGACTCGCACCTCGATGAGCACGTTGTTGCCTTCTGCAACTCCCTTGTAAACACAGAAACTTCCTCCATCCACAACTTTGGATAAGCTCAAGTAGATGTTGCCCCCTGGTGACAGAACACAGAACTGCACTAGCCACAACGTTTTCAGGGCGTTTAAATAAACGTCCAATAACTGGATCAGTTAACAGGTTCTGAAGCGTCCACTGCTCTGAGACGCCGGAGGCCGTACCCAGCTGCAGGCTGCCGTTCTCCTCCATAGCCGGGAGGGGGCCACCCTCCGAGCCAAGGTCCGGAGAGGAAGCCACTTCGCAGGCCTCCAGCAGCAGCCGCCGCACGTTGGGGTCACATGGATCCACAGAACCAGCTGCTGGGGAAAGGTCAGAAGTCTTCACACACACTGAGTCTAGTGAACGTCAGAGCCCAGAGAGGCGCCACGAGAGTCCAGTTTCTGACTTAATGAATAATAATAATAATCAGTTATTTTACCCACAGGGAAGGTTCAGGATTTCATGTTTTGGTGGAGGATTTGCTGCCGTTTTGCAGTTTACACAGCCGCGTGCATCCACATTCATTGTGCCATATCCTAGGTTACCGATCACAGAACTACCAGGAGACGCAGCGCGGGCCTCCTGGTCCTGGGCGTCTCCCAGAGAACTGTGGTTTCCCACAGACGCGCCGCCCAGCGAGGTCAGCGAGCCGCAGGCCACACTGGTCTCCTGCATGGGACTCAGCTTCTCCGGGACGTTGGACACAGGTTTCTGAGGGACGGAGGCGGGACCAGAGTGAACCGGAGTCTGAGGACAGAAAACGTGTCTCAGACTAACGGACAGACCTGCGTCCAACAGTTTATGTAAAGCGAAAACTCACCTCCAGAAGCTGAACAGAGTCCAGACTGGATCAGGCCTCCGGGCTGTGAGCAGTTCTGCTGACGGAACAGACACAACGTGAAAACGTAGTTCAGACGTTCACAAACCAGAACCAGCAGGCTTTGGGTCACAGTATTCCGATCCCATATTGGGTTTCTGTGTGCCCCCGAGCCACAGGCCTCACTGTGTGTGAACACATGTCCGTCTGTGCAGTTTCAGGTCCAAACATTGTGGATTTACAGATTTAATTATTTTGCTCCTGAAACGTCACAAAGAGGAGAAGGAACAAAAGATGTTTCATTCCTGTAGACAAACGGAACCAACCTGAGCGAGTCCAGAAAGAACCAAACCACCTGAAACACAGATGACAAGCGGATTATTAAACTGTGCCACAGACACGTGATGTAAACTCTGCCACCGCCACAAATAACCCACTTCTGGAAATAATCCTTTTGACAGAACGGTGCTGAACAGCTGGTTCAGGAGACGACAGAACCAGGTCAGAACCAGCGACCCAGGATCCCAGGGAATGACAGGAAGCCAGAAAGTCCAAACAGAAGAAAATCAACAGCAGGTCTCAGACTCACCTGGACACTGGATTTTGAGACACAGTCCTTTCTCATCAGGACGGAGGAAGACGTCGTCCAGCAGCTCGTTCTGAGGTGACTCAGAGGTTCTGTTTGATCAGGAAAAACGAACAGGCAGTGGGTTTGGTCACGGCCGATTCAGAACCTGCGAGTAGGGCTGTTCCTTACCTGGCAGACAGCGTGGCAGCAGGCGGGGACTCATCGTAGATCTGGAAGGAGGCAGCAGCCGGAGGTCTGAGGCAGTCACTGGTCCGAGGGCCGGAGGTTTCACGATGCACCTACAGGGACAGCAACGAGTCTGGACCTGCTGGAGACTCAGGCTCACGTACAGGACGGCAAATGACCTAAAGAGACGGAGCCCGGAGCAGACAGACGCCGCCGGTACCTGCCGTTGGCTCCTCACGAACAGTAACAGCCTTTGATTCTGCTCCAGCTCCTGCGTCAGCTGCTTCCTCAGGTGTTTAATTTTCTCTGAAGGAGAATAAAACAGCTGATCCTCCACTTATTAGGTCTGTGACCAGTGTTGTGAGGGAGTCTGTGAACGCACCATCCATCTCTCTGTCTCTGGACTGGAAGTATCTTTCAGCTCGCAGCTCCTCGAAGCTCAGCTCGACTCCTGCTCTCATCAGCAGCTCTTTACGGTACTCGCGCCTCATGTTGGCCCCGCCCTCCTCTCTGATTGGCCGACCTGCAGCCAGCAGGGTCACAGGAGAGTCAGGTACTAAGGTACCAAATATTAAAGCACACTTCCTGTATATCAGAGACGCCCTTCGGCCACGACCACACATGGATCAGAACCGACCGAATCAAACGGTCACAGCATTAATAACTGTTCTTTGTGGTTCACTCACAGTTTAAGGGGAAACCAGTCGAGTTTTAGCTTAACCGCTGCTCGATTCTACCGGAGCCGAAATGGACCAAACATCTCGTTGCTTCCTATTTAATCGAAACACATTTGTAACAGGTTTCCTCGTGAAATCGCTCCAGTAACCGCGGACGTGTGCGGCGGCGGTGACGTCCGTTCCCCGAACCGCTACCGAGCGTTTGCGGTTTATCCGCTAGTTGCTGAGAAACCGTAGAACCATAAAAGTCGCCAGCGTCAACTTTAAATCTTCCGCGTCGAGGGAGGAAACGACCCGCTCGTCGCTTCCGCTGGTCCCCGCGCGCGGCGACAGCGCCCCCGCTGGCCGGAGGCCGCGCCGCAGCCTCGTATCCTTCCCTGTTTAGTGTCCGGATAACGACAGTTGTGCCCATGTGGAAGGTAACGCAGCAGTTCATACGAGGTGTGGAGCGTTTTTACAATTAGCTTTATGTGAAGAAATAATCACATACTTCGTGTGAAACCAGGCTTGTGAAGGGGAACCGACACCTTGTTATTCAAAGCGTAAGCCAGCGAAGTGTTTCATCGGACACAGGTTGGACGACGACCTGCCACGAACCCAGGGATGGGGACCAGGTCACGACTGCCAGCACTGACGCCTAGAACACGTCATACGTGTCGGCTGATCTTTGTCAGATTAGGGGTCCCAGACTCTGTGGACTCGTCATTATTGAGTAGATTTTGGATTCGATTTTCGCTTTGGCACTAAGTTGTAATTGGCGTGTTCCTGAATGCATTTCCTGTCATGCATGTGTGTTGGGTCCAGTCTGGTGAATCCTGCTCTGGACTGTGTTTATTAATTGACTTTCTCCTTTCTCCATTCTTTGTTCCCTGACCAGGCAGCAGACACGGACTCATGGATGCTGTCCATCACTACAACTACCATACAACACACCTTCCCCTCTGCACCATTTACATTTACCCTTCAGAGCGTAAACTGTTTTAAGAGCAACAGATGATCTCTTAGTTCTTTCTAATCTGGTCTCTCAGTGTTTTAGTACAGAGGTTAGTCATATGGTAAAACACAGAAACACACCCTGTCTGTCTGAGAGAGCTCCTCAGTAAGGAATGTCATTAAACCTGTCCCCGGTTGTCCGTGTGCTCCGCCCTGCCAACACATTTTCCTCAGTGGAGGGAAGGTTGGAAACAACACAGAGTAAAATGCTGGAGCTGGTGGAGCTGAACAAGAACAGAGATCCGGTTCCTGTTCAGAGAAAGGGAAACAGTTGGACGCTGTCAGGAGGGAAATGGCCCAGACAAGCCAAGAGACGTTCTGTTCCACGTGTCTGGATCTGCTCAAGGATCCAGTGACTGTTCTCTGTGGCCACAGCCACTGCATGACGTGTATTAAGACCTACAGGGATGAAGAGGACCAGGAGAACACCCACAGGTGTCGGCAGTGTAGAAAGAGATTCACACCCAGACCCGCGAACAACATCTGCTCCCTCCACGATGAGCTGAGGGAGATGTTCTGCCGCACCGATCAGCAGTGCATCTGCTACCTCTGCTCCGTGGACCAACACAAAGGCCACGACGCCGTCTCAGCTGCAGCAGAGAGGACGGAGAGGCAGAGAGAACTGGAGGGGAGTCGGCAGAGGATCCGGCAGAGGATCCAGGACGGAGGCAGAGACGTGAAGCTCCTTCAGCAGGAGGCGGAGGCCATCGGTCGCTCTGCTGATCGAACCGTGGAGGACAGCGAGAAGGTCTTCACGGAGCTGATCCGTCTCATGGAGAGAAGAAGGTCTGAGGTGAAGCAGCAGATCAGATCCCAGCAGGAAACTGAAGCGAGTCGAGTCAAAGAGCTTCAGGAGAAGCTGGAGCAGGAGATCAGGGAGCTGAAGAGGAGAGACGCCGAGCTGGAGCAGCTCTCACACACAGAGGATCACACCCAGTTTCTACTCCACTACCCCTCACTGGCAGAACTCAGTGGGTCCAGGGACTCATCCGGCACCGGCGTCCGTCCTCTGAGATACTTTGAGGAAGTGACAGCAGCTGTGACAGAGCTCAGAGACCAACTGCAGGACGTTCTGAGGGACATGTGGGCCCAGGTCCCACAGTCCGTCACTGAAGTGGATGCTCTGCTACATTTGTCAAATCTGAGAGCAAAGCTAGAAACCAGAGCTGATTTCCTTCACCATTCCTGTCAAATCAGTCTGGATCCTAACACAGCACACGCGTATCTGTTATTGTCTGAGGGACAACGAAAAGCAACATTAATGAGCAAACAACAGTCTTACAGCAGTCACTCAGACAGATTCTCCTACTGGCAGCAGGTTCTGGGTCGACAGGGTCTAACCGGACGCTGCTACTGGGAGGTGAAGTGGAGGGGGACGGGGGTCTACGTAGCGGTGTCCTACAGGGACATCAACAGGCAGGGACACGCAGACCAACAGGGATTCGGGAGAAATGACAGATCCTGGGCTTTACTGT
>CM061112.1:0-182500 GCA_030770545.1 Macropodus opercularis | reverse complement strand
AGGAGCATCACACTGCCCACCACCGGTCTGTCCCACAATGCACCTCTTCACATTAACGCTGCAGCATAAAGTCAGAGACAGCTAACGGGGTGTGTGTGTGTGTGTGTGTGTGTGTGTGCGCGTGTGTGCGTGCGCACATTCAGTGGTGTGTGACTCCACCTGTAAACCCGACCAGCTGATCTGTGATGGACACTGCTGTCTGGACCGGAGTCTGGAGTGTGATGGAGTAAAGCACTGCGACGACGGAGCAGACGAGAGATACTGCAGCAAATGTAAAGCACACACACACACACACACACCTACCTGAGACCACGCCTGCAGCTGTGACCTTCCTCCTCCTCTTCCTCAGTGAACCATACCTTCTCTCGCCTGATGAGTATCAACATTGACTCAAGAGAAGGTGAGTGTGGCTCAAAAACTAAACCTTCTACCGTCAGAAGCTAACAGGCTACATGCTAATGACCCCCTCCCCACCAGCCCAGTGCACACAGGCGCCCCATACGGGTCCGTGTCGGGCGAGTCACACCCGCTGGTACTACGACCCAGTGCAGAGGAAATGCCTCCACTTCACCTACGGCGGCTGCAACGCTAATGACAATAACTTTGAGAAGGAAGAGAGGTGCAGCAGCGCCTGCGACGGAGTGACGGGTCAGGGTTCACGCCGTAATGACGACCACTACCACACACGGCGCGCCGCTCATTTCTACGCTCTCTTCCTGTGTCTCTGCAGATAGTAGCGTGTTTTCCAGAGGCATCTTCGAACGGTACGAGGCGGAAGGCGATGAAGAGGACTCAGGTCAGTGCAATGAGATTTCAGCAGCGCTGCTTCGGGCAGGAGGCAGATGCTGTGGCTCAGATCATTAGATAAAAGCAGCTTCTCTGATTGCAGCACTACACTACCCAGGGTGCATTTCAGCAGGAAATGGCCAATTACAGTAAAACAATTGGTGGAGCTGCAGACCCAGAGCAGCGTGGATACGTTGTGAATGTCTGCTGTCTCCATCTGAGGTAAATGGGCAGCTGACAGGAAGTGACATCACTGTCTCCTCCCCAGGACACGTGGCGCTGGCTGTGATTCTGACGGTGTCCATCTTGGCTCTGTTGGCCATCGGGGCCTACTGTGTCCTCAGGGCCCGGAAAGCGAGGAGCCACGAGCCCGTCGCCACCAGTCCTGCTCACGTGACGCTGTCTGAGCAGGACACGCTTGTTTACAACAGCACCACCAAACCTGTGTGATGTCACCAGTTTCTGTCTGATATGCTGGTTGTTGTTGTTTTTCCTTTACCAGTAGGAAGCCATTAGCCTCTTAATGGTTCCGCTCCCAAACGGTTCCAGGTTTTTAGACCTGCTCCGACTGTACAGTAACAGGAACCGGTCCAGGTTTCGGGCCTGATATTTCACGTCATGTATTTATATATATATATCAGGTTTAGTTTAATTCATGTGATTTTAATACTCTTGTCTAATATCAGCTCTCATCGTTTTTATATTTTAATTTGTCAATAAAATGTCATAAAAACTCAGTTTGTCTTTATGAGCATAAACAATCCTCATCTGGGTTTTAGAAGCGGAACCGCCAGGAGCTGGACCGGGCTGGTTCTGATCCAGAGCTGTTGACAGTCTGTGTTTCTGAGACGTTGAGTCTGTGTCTCGAGCAGGTTGAAACTCGCCTCATCTGTCGTGTTCGGACTCGTCTCCAACCGACTTTGTCTCACTTCCGTCCAACAGGTTTAGTTTTATTCTTCAGCTGAAGACGAGCTGTGCTGAGATCAGTTGATTCACAAAGAAGAAATTAATGACTTGAATATACAAATATATTGTCTTTATAAACTATATAATAACAATGTAGCACCGACAGAGTTGGTGCAACATTGAACTCGACTGTGATTTAATTTATTTTCAGTCGAACGGTCTGTCTCTGCTGTAGTGGTTGATTTTTAAGTACAATGTCTCCTACCTTGCGGTTTGAAAGCTGATCCAGATGCCCTGAGTCCTGGTGAGATGAAGCTCTGCTGCCCCCCAGTGGTCAAACACGCAGTAATGCAGCTTTAATGTTGAACTTAAAATAACAACATAAAAAAAACCATGAAACACAATAAATACTGTTTACTGAATAACACAGCTTGTCGGAACCGCCACCATCAGCACTTGTTCCTAGGTCTACAGGGAACCAGTCCAGGGACCCAGTTCTGGTTCACCGTCAGCGCGTGTGTCAGTCTGGGTCCAGTGTTGACCTGTGACCTTCTTGGACTCTCTCGGGGGCCCGTCTGTCTGGTTGGTTCTCTTGTTACCAGGGAAACTGGGCCGCCCCCCTTCTCCGACCTTCAGGGTTAAATAAACTCCGCTTAAGTCACGCTGTACTTTTTTCTGCCTTTCAAACCGGGCGCATGCGCAGAGACTCGCAGAGTGAGGCAGCGGGTAGCGGACGGTCGAGACGGGACGAGAGGGTCCAAAGCAGAAAACACTGAAGCGTCTTCACTGACACACGACTGGACCCGGACTCGGCGGATGCTCCAGCTCAGAATATTCTGGTTCTGGTTCTGGTTCTGAATCCGGCTTTACTGAGGTGGGTGGAAACTTTCAGCGTGTTTCAGGAAACGTTTCAAACCTGCAGCTGTTGTGTCTCAGTAAACGTCTTGACGCGAATCTATGCGGAAGTGGTTCCGTGTCCCAGTCTGGTTCGGTAGCCTGCATTTACCGTAGCCGGTCCTGCAGAACCTCGTTATGGAATGTAAAGGCGTTTCAAGACAGCGGACACCGCGGGTTTACACCTGGACTCAGCAGTGATGGAGTCAGCGGGGAGCCGCCTTCGGTTCGGTTCCGTTCGGCTCTGCTCGGCTCTGACCCACCACCAGTCAAAGCAGCTTTGCCGAAGTTCCGCTTCTTTCCAGTTTCGCTACTAAACACGCCCAAGAGCCAAACATGTCTGGACGCTTCGTGAGCTCATTAGGTTTGGTGCCGAAGCCAAACGAGGGAACTGCTGCTTAGCGAAGTTTGGACCTCCGGAGGAACCGAACTTAGACAGAGGGAGCCGCGTGTGTGACACGATGAACGTGTCGGATCATGTATGTGCAGTGAAACAGCAAATGTCAAAACCAGCTGATCAGTCAATCCATCAATGACAGACACGAACAGACGCTTTGATTAACGTTTCCATGGTGACCAGATTCTCCCTACAGGCTGCAGTCTGAGCAAGCCCAGACACCTTGACTGAGTCACTGACTGTGGTTTGTCAGGCTTTTAGCTGACGCTGCTGGGCGTCTACTGGTCTGCAGGTGTCTGTACTGGTCACGTACTGGTCTGCAGGTGTCTGTACTGGTCTGCAGGTGTCTGTACTGGTCTCCAGGTGTCTGTGCTGGTTGCGTACTGGTCTGCAGGTGTCTGTACTGGTCCCGTACTGGTCTCCAGGTGTCTGTACTGGTCTCCAGGTGTCTGTGCTGGTCGCATACTGGTCTCCAGGTGTCTGTACTGGTCTCCAGGTGTCTGTGCTGGTCGCGTACTGGTCTCCAGGTGTCTGTACTGGTCTCCAGGTGTCTGTACTGGTCTCCAGGTGTCTGTGCTGGTTGCGTACTGGTCTGCAGGTGTCTGTACTGGTCACGTACTGGTCTGCAGGTGTCTGTACTGGTCTCCAGGTGTCTGTGCTGGTTGCGTACTGGTCTGCAGGTGTCTGTACTGGTCCCGTACTGGTCTGCAGGTGTCTGTACTGGTCCCGTACTGGTCTGCAGGTGTCTGTACTGGTCCCGTACTGGTCTCCAGGTGTCTGTACTGGTCTCCAGGTGTCTGTACTGGTTGCGTACTGGTCTGCAGGTGTCTGTACTGGTCCCGTACTGGTCTGCAGGTGTCTGTACTGGTCCCGTACTGGTCTGCAGGTGTCTGTACTGGTCTGCAGGTGTCTGTACTGGTCTGCAGGTGTCTGTACTGGTCTCCAGGTGTCTGTGCTGGTCGCATACTGGTCTGCAGGTGTCTGTACTGGTCACGTACTGGTCTGCAGGTGTCTGTACTGGTCTCCAGGTGTCTGTGCTGGTTGCGTACTGGTCTGCAGGTGTCTGTACTGGTCCCGTACTGGTCTGCAGGTGTCTGTACTGGTCCCGTACTGGTCTCCAGGTGTCTGTACTGGTCTCCAGGTGTCTGTACTGGTTGCGTACTGGTCTGCAGGTGTCTGTACTGGTCCCGTACTGGTCTGCAGGTGTCTGTACTGGTCCCGTACTGGTCTCCAGGTGTCTGTACTGGTCTCCAGGTGTCTGTACTGGTCTCCAGGTGTCTGTGCTGGTCGCGTACTGGTCTCCAGGTGTCTGTACTGGTCTCCAGGTGTCTGTACTGGTCTCCAGGTGTCTGTACTGGTCTCCAGGTGTCTGTACTGGTCTCCAGGTGTCTGTGCTGGTTGCGTACTGGTCTGCAGGTGTCTGTACTGGTCACGTACTGGTCTCCAGGTGTCTGTGCTGGTCGCATACTGGTCTCCAGGTGTCTGTACTGGTCACTTACTGGTCTCCAGGTGTCTGTGCTGGTCTCCAGGTGTCTGTACTGGTCACATACTGGTCTCCAGGTGTCTGTGCTGGTCGCATACTGGTCTGCAGGTGTCTGTGCTGGTCTGCAGGTGTCTGTACTGGTCACGTACTGGTCTCCAGGTGTCTGTACTGGTCTCCAGGTGTCTGTACTGGTTGCGTACTGGTCTGCAGGTGTCTGTACTGGTCCCGTACTGGTCTGCAGGTGTCTGTACTGGTCCCGTACTGGTCTCCAGGTGTCTGTACTGGTCTCCAGGTGTCTGTACTGGTCTCCAGGTGTCTGTGCTGGTCGCGTACTGGTCTCCAGGTGTCTGTACTGGTCTCCAGGTGTCTGTACTGGTCTCCAGGTGTCTGTACTGGTCTCCAGGTGTCTGTACTGGTCTCCAGGTGTCTGTGCTGGTTGCGTACTGGTCTGCAGGTGTCTGTACTGGTCACGTACTGGTCTCCAGGTGTCTGTGCTGGTCGCATACTGGTCTCCAGGTGTCTGTACTGGTCACTTACTGGTCTCCAGGTGTCTGTGCTGGTCTCCAGGTGTCTGTACTGGTCACATACTGGTCTCCAGGTGTCTGTGCTGGTCGCATACTGGTCTGCAGGTGTCTGTGCTGGTCTGCAGGTGTCTGTACTGGTCACGTACTGGTCTGCAGGTGTCTGTGCTGGTCGCATACTGGTCTCCAGGTGTCTGTGCTGGTCACATACTGGTCTCCAGGTGTCTGTGCTGGTCCCGTACTGGTCTGCAGGTGTCTGTGCTGGTCACATACTGGTCTCCAGGTGTCTGTGCTGGTCCCGTACTGGTCTGCAGGTGTCTGTGCTGGTCCCGTACTGGTCTGCAGGTGTCTGTGCTGGTCCCGTACTGGTCTGCAGGTGTCTGTACTGGTCTGCAGGTGTCTGTGCTGGTCGCATACTGGTCTCCAGGTGTCTGTACTGGTCACGTACTGGTCTGCAGGTGTCTGTACTGGTCTGCAGGTGTCTGTACTGGTCACGTACTGGTCTCCAGGTGTCTGTACTGGTCACGTACTTGTCTGCAGGTGTCTGTACTGGTCACGTACTGGTCTCCAGGTGTCTGTGCTGGTCCCGTACTGGTCTGCAGGTGTCTGTACTGGTCGCATACTGGTCTGCAGGTGTCTGTACTGGTCACGTACTGGTCTCCAGGTGTCTGTGCTGGTCCCGTACTGGTCTGCAGGTGTCTGTACTGGTCCCGTACTGGTCTGCAGGTGTCTGTACTGGTCCCGTACTGGTCTGCAGGTGTCTGTACTGGTCCCGTACTGGTCTGCAGGTGTCTGTACTGGTCGCATACTGGTCTGCAGGTGTCTGTACTGGTCACGTACTGGTCTGCAGGTGTCTGTGCTGGTCACGTACTGGTCTGCAGGTGTCTGTACTGGTCACGTACTGGTCTGCAGGTGTCTGTACTGGTCGCATACTGGTCTGCAGGTGTCTGTACTGGTCGCATACTGGTCTGCAGGTGTCTGTACTGGTCTGCAGGTGTCTGTACTGGTCGCATACTGGTCTGCAGGTGTCTGTACTGGTCACGTACTGGTCTGCAGGTGTCTGTGCTGGTTTCCACTGCTCACCAGTGACGCCGTGTGCTGGCAGGTGCAGCAGAGGTGGATATGGTACTGGTTTCGCTTCCCTTCGTTTGAATGTCAAATCCTGCTGCATAGTGAAGCAGGTGGGTAAACAGACAAGTTACTGCTCCACCTGTTCGGGGTGAATGGACCTGTCTGTGTTTGTCTGTTCACACAGAACCACCTGATGCTCGCGCCGCCACGGTCCAGCATCGAAGCAGCTATAGGACAGGAAACCGGATCATGTGGAGGATCCTTTGTTTTTCCATGAGCTGAAGAACGTTCATTAGACCCACTGACGTAGTTCGGGGCATGTGTGAGCGTTTAAAGCTGCGTTATCACCAAACTACAAGCAGTGGAATTATCCTTTAATGTCTGGCAGCTTCTGTTGTTTGTTGTCATTTCACGTGTGAAGGAAACTCGACCAGTAGAACCAGTGAATCCAGCTCCACTGTGTGTTAAACTGTGTTGTTGACCCACTAGTCAGATGATCCTGGTTCATGTTTGTGCTGCAGCTCAGGTAGGTGGTTAACACCATGTTTACCTTCATGCCAGTCTGACTAATAAGCTGTGTGTGTGTGTGTGTGTGTGTGTGTGTGTGTGTGTGCAGGTGACGCCGTGATGCCTGAAGGATCTCTGTGCTCCTCTAATGACGCTCCGATGAGTGAAGGTAAGAAGGTCCGGTTCCTGGTGGCGCGTGTGTGTCCGTCTTTGTGCTAAGGCTGCTGTGAGTGTCCAGGTGAATCGGACACAGTGTTGCGTGACGCCCAACACTCGTCCTGTTGTTCGGTGGAACCGCTGTGTGCGGCAGACAGTGGGCTCTTTGTTGTGGTTTGTTGTCGTGTGCCGTCTCTCTGCGGAACTGACAGCGACGTCTGAACCATCTCACAGGACAAAAGACGTCAGTGTGACCCAGCTCAGTGTGTTTTAAAGACGCTATGAAGCTCTGGACGCTACAATAAAGTACGGAAACACAACTCTGACCTACATCAGTCGCACAAAGAAACTGCTGCTCTGCACGAACGTGTAACCACAACATGAAGCGATGAAGCGGTTTAGAGGAAAACGGTCCTGGATGCGGCGCTGACGCGGCTCTAATTGGATTAACGCGCCTCCTGTCCCGGCTGCAGGTGGACTCTCTCATACCTGATCGGTCCTAGTGCTGCCTTCTGTCTCCTCTCGCTGTAGACCACAGGAAGTTTAAGGTAGGCTGGGATTTTACAGCTTCTTCTCTGACAGATTTCACCTAAAGGTCGTTGCTGCCGCTGACCTTCAGCTGCCGTCTCGTGTTAGCTGGTCTTAACGGGGCAGAATCTTCCTTCAGCAGGGACCGAGACGGTCTGGTACTGATCGGTCGGAGTGACAACCGCCTGACAGGTTGAGTCTTTTGAATTGGAGATAAAATGCAGATTTTGCTCTGCAGGGTTCTGCTTCCAGATCCAACAGAATTCTGACAGACCTTTAATGGTCTATTCTAGTTGTGGTTCTCAACAGAACAAACACCGAAGCGTAAACCAGTAAAGCTTCTCTTAAATGAGCTGTGTGGTTGATGGCCGTGGGTTAGTCTCGTTGTCTGATGTTTGACGTTTGCATGTTGTGTTTGTGTGTTGTTCTACTGGGCCTGAACATAATCTCAGGTCACATGACCAAATTCTCAGTGTCCTTGGAAACCAGATGGCTCAGTGTTGCATAAGACAAGCGCTGCGTCCTAATGTGGAGGGTAAATCAGTGGTTCTGATACGGGTTCGGTTTCACTGTGGTACTAATACATCGGGTATTAAAGGATTACCTCCTTTTTTGACACGTATTTGCTCTGAGTTTCACAGTTTTGTCTTTAATGATGATGCATTAAAACATCTATAAAATGCAAATATAAACACTAAACGTATATCCTCACTATAGTGAGGCTGAGGTCAGAGGTCACGTTGGACGACAGGTGTCTCTGTTTCCCGTATCTGTGCAGATTACCGTTGTTGTTGAATCAACCTTACAGGTGTACGAGCAGCTGATGGGCACGGAGGCAGCTGATTGGTTGCAAGGTGTAATCTGATTACCAGACAGATTTGTCCTCATTATTACCGATTAGAAACTCACTGGTTGAATGAGTGCGTGTGCTGATTGCACAGCGAGTGTTTACCCGGATAACCAACCAGGTTCGGACTGGGCTGATGCCTCTCTGGAACCTG
The DNA here is from genome assembly GCA_030770545.1 of Macropodus opercularis. NCBI lineage: Eukaryota > Metazoa > Chordata > Actinopteri > Anabantiformes > Osphronemidae > Macropodus > Macropodus opercularis. Next base: position 174,250 of record CM061112.1, on the reverse strand, counting down.
GTTTCAGCTGTAGTCTGATCCAAATTCAGAACACGTGGGTTGGTCAGAGGTGTTTCTGACATTTGTACATTCTTGTTAATGAACAAGTGAAATCACAGCATCGTGGGTTAAAAGCTCTGTAGTCTCTGCTGCCTGTCCCCACCCTTCTGACATGTGCTGTGACACAAACAAACTCTCCCAGGTCCTCTGTCCTCCCGTTGCTGTCTGAAGTAAAAGGTCAGGACTCTGCAGGGCAGCAGCAGCTTCAAACAGAACAGAACCTGGATCGGTATCACCTGTCCCCTGTGCTGACCTTATTCCTCACCTGATCCAGAACGTCCGGTTCTGAGAACGTTTCTCTTCCTGCTTCAAGTGACTGAAGCAGGACAAAGGGAACAAGCTCGTTGTTAATGATTAAACAAATTACTCGTCCTCTTCTTCTTCCTCTGTTGCGTTCAGTTCCAGTAGGACTGTAACGTTTCAGTTGCAGTTCAGGGGCATTCAGGTGCCTGCGCAGCTGCAGGAAAACTGACTTTTACCCAGTGGCTGGAAGAAGCATTGCTGATGGGAACATGTGGCGCATTCTGTCCAGTGGAGGAGGATATGTAGCGGCGGTGTGTTCAGAGGAGGCGAAGGCCTCCTTCAGGGACGGTTGGAGTCTCTGCAGTGCTGTCAGAACACGTCATAAAGCCATTGTAAGAGTTTCAGCCTCTCATGTCACTAATGATAGGAACTAAAGTAGGAAAATAATGTTCATGAGCTAAACTACGTGTTTAATGGAAGAAAAGCTGCTGTAACTGCTGCAGAGGTCAAAGTTCAACCGTTTGTGGTGGAATGTAAACTCTGATGTTATCAGGAAGCCACAAACGGACTTCCTGGTTGCTCAGTGAACGCCTCGCTGACGTTGAAACTAGCGGCCGTGTGTTTTCATTCAAACGGACGCGGCCAATCTGGGCTGAAAGGTGGCGCAATAAACCGAATAAGGTTGGACCTTCCTGGAACTAGCTACCTGGTTCTGTTGGCCAGTGAACGGACAACGGAAGTGGGCTCGTCTAACTTCGCCGGGTCTGTTCCCAGCTTTGGGTCCGGCTGCTGGTTGGGCTCTGTGTGAGACCCGGTTACCTGGTGCGTTCACTAACACAGACAGCGGCCGACGGCGGGAAACTACAGACGTCACAGCTTAGTGTGGCGGGACAGGTGAGCTCGTTGGCTGGTTGGGCTCCGATGTCGTAATGTGCACATCCCCCACCTGTGTCGGGTCCTCATTCTCCATCAGGACTGGACTTGTTGAGGTGTTTGTCAGTCGCTGGAGGTGGAGGAGCTGCATTGTTCCAGCCCGTGGCTTCGCTCTGTGCACATCAAACTGCCTCCATCCTCCTGAACACAGGCAGCGCTCAGTCTAAGTACACTTTTATTGTGAAAGAGACCTGCCCTTATTAATAAAACCCGACTGCACAGCGACACCGGGTGGAGGGCAGAGGAACAGCAGCTACGGAGGCAGTTTAGTCGTGGTTCTGGTAAAGCTTTCTAGAATATTACCCGACTAAGCATAGGCTTGGAGTTCAGCAGCTTTGAGTGGTCTCTGATTCCCCCTTGGCCTCTTGTTCCTCAGAGTCGTCACGCCTGTCCACCGCCTCCATCAGCAGTAATGAGCGCGCTCCATCAGCCACGTCCTCCGACTCCTCCGAGCTGCCGTCTTCAGACCAACGCCCTGCGAGCCTAATCTCCACACTGTCCTCAGGATCCGGATGCTCCAGAGACGATCCCTCGTCCACCCAGACTTTAGACGCCAACATCGACTCTGACTGGAGGGGGCGGAGCCTCGGGCTCATTCACAACAACAAGGAGGCGCCTCTGAACCGAGGCTGTAGTCAAAGGTCCTCTCCATTTGTCACCAGCACCATGGCCCCCAACCCTCAGCTGACCTACCTGGACCGTGTCGTCATGGAGATCATCGAGACCGAGAGGATGTACGTCCGAGACCTGCGCATGATCGTAGAGGTGAGTCCTGTCGGCCGATCCTGGTCCAAACCACTGTTCAACAACCCAAATAGTGTGGTTCAGTTTTCTGCTGATGATTCCACACAGAACAGACAGAATCTCCATTCTGAGTTGGTCCCTGTATCTCAGTCCAGTCCGACTGGTTGTTCTGGTTGTGGATTCTGGGTCACGGGTTCATTGGTTTTATTTGTGGTTCCATGTAAGTACAGTACCAATGGTTCTGATTGGCCCAGCAGTAAAGATGGAGTCTGTTGTAGAACAGCGGCTCCAGACTGGGGACTGACCTCAGATCAGAGTTGTGTGGCTGCTCTACTTAAAGTCTTGTCGTCACAGAGTATAATTAGCTTGGATAAGCTGGAGGATCACAGATAAACCTGGACCTGAACCACTCACACAACTGTTACTGGATATTATTTTAGTTGACTTGTTTTTTTTGTCAAACCTCAAGTGTTTTTATTTAATTTAGTTTTAGCAATGTTTGTTTTGTTGTCACTTTTAAGCTGAATTTACTCCCTGACTCTAGCCTCCTCATTTCTTCTCCTTGTCTCCTCTGTCCTGCCTCCTTCGTGTCTCCCGTCCTCCCAGGACTACCTGGCGCGCATCATCGACCAGTCTGATCTGTCGATTCATCCCGAGCAGGTGTGTGCTCTGTTTGGAAACATCGAGGACATTTACGAGTTCAACAGGTGAGGGACAAAGTGAGACGCATCCCATCTCTAATGTTTTAACAGTTTCCTGTTTCAGCTATAAACGTGTGACACCCACTGTTTAAACCTTAGCCCTCATTGCGCCACGTCGCAGGTGAGTTTGTCCTCCAGCTCGCGTGGACTGGTTTGTCGTTTGCTGTGGTGTTTTGCAGACAGGAACTCAAAGATCCTAAAATCCCGCAGGACCGTGACATTGTCATTGGTGTAGTTCAAAACTGATCATCTCGCGATTTACTATCCTTGTCATGTTTTTACCGAACCTGAACGGTGATTTTAACAACGGTGAGTGAACGCATCGTCACAGTAACCTGCGTGCGGCATGGTCGTCGTCGTCACAGTTTTCTTTCTACTTTAACACCTGTTGATGTGATTGAAAGCTCCCCCAGTTTTGTCAAACCGATGAACCCAGTAGCATCGTTGTTATTGGTGTTGTCATGGTGACCGTGTTCTTTTCACAGCGATCTCCTTCAGGCTCTCGACCTGTGCGACAGTGACCCGGTCGCCATCGCCAGGTGTTTTGTTGAGAAGGTGAGAGAGGTGGCAAAGATGGGAATTTCCTGAAGTTTGAATCGGGACGCTGATAATCAGTGTGACAGGTTTTGGTTTTTCATACGATCTCTGTTGTCATTTCAGAGCGAGTACTTTGAGATCTACACACAGTACTGCACCAACTACCCAAAGTAAGTATCGACAGGGAAAGCTCCCACGTTGTTCAGTCTGTGAAGCTCCCGCTGAGCCCAGTTTGATTTCTTTAGTTTTCTGTGTGTGTTTCACTCTGTTGCTCTTGTCCCTCGGGCTGCAGCTCGGTCGCGGCGCTGACCGAGTGCATGAGGAATAAATCTCTGGCAAAGTTTTTCCGTGACCGTCAATCGACATTGAAGCGTTCGCTGCCTTTGGGTTCGTATCTGCTAAAGCCCGTTCAGAGGATCCTCAAATACCACCTGCTGCTCCAGGTATGGCACCCAGTCACACCTGTGTTCAACCTTAACACCATATCTTTAGGTGCTGAACTTTAAACTGGGCCGATGCTCCAGACCATTATGTGTCTAGTTAGAACAACAGCTTCAAGTCTTGTCGAGGACAAGACTTTCCTCTATCTTCTGATAGAGGAAAGTCAGCTCACTGCTGCTGAATCAATAATCCACGAACTGCCGTCCCGAAGCTCGGCTAAATTTGCGGATCACTGTTGACGATGTTTCGTGTAGGAGATAGCCAAGCACTTTGACCCGGAGGAGGACGGCTACGAGGTGGTGGAGGAGGCCATCTACACCATGACCGGCGTGGCCTGGTACATCAACGACATGAAGAGGAAGCACGAGCACGCCGTCCGACTGCAGGTCGGCAGCAGCGCACTGGTAGATCGGCACAATCGGCCTCTGACAGTAACTTGCGTATGAACCGTGTCCTGGGCAGGAGGTTCAGTCTCTGCTGCTGAACTGGAAAGGTCCGGACCTCACCACATATGGAGAACTGGTTCTGGAGGGCACCTTCAAAGTCTACCGGGCCAAAAACGAGAGGACGCTCTTCCTGTTCGACCGCATGCTGCTCATCACTAAACGCCGCGGTGAACACTTTGTCTACAAGACGCACATCTCTGTGAGTTGCTGAGATCTGTTAGACACTTAGGTTTGTTTCTTCCTGGGCTTTCAGAACCGTTTTTTCTGTGTGTGTGTGTTTTTCTGTTTTTCAGTGCTCCACCCTGATGCTGATAGAAAGCAGCAAAGACTCTCTGAGCTTCAGCGTCATTCATTACAAACACCCCAAACAGCCTCACACCGTCCAGGTGACGCCTGCACGCGGTGCATTAATACTTTCAATCCTCCTGTGTCGTTTTTTTTCATGTTGTTTGTGTTGACATTTTTTGTTCAGTTTGTTGTTGAGGGTGTTTCCTCTACAGACTGAAAACCACTAACGAGTGTTGCTGTTCCTGTTTCAGGCGAAGACCATCGAGGAGAAAAAGCTGTGGGCTCATCACATTAAACGGCTCATTCTTGAAAACCACCAGGCCATCATCCCCCAGAAGGTGAGGAACCAGCACAACCAGTACAGACACCAGTATGACGACTGACCAGCTGAGCTCGCTGATCTCGGTCTCGTTTGTTTCAGGCGAAAGATGCCATCTTAGAAATGGACTCCTTATGTGAGTAGATGATGATTCGTGGCTATTTGTTGCTGGTTTGACCTGGTTTTATTGTTACGGAGCCACTTGATGTCGAGTCTTTCTCTACAAGCGAATGTTACTTTAAAGGGACATTAAGTGATTCCCGAGGGTTGAACCACGTCAGTCTGACTTCGCTCCTCGTCCTCCGTCCTGCTTCTGCAGCGGCATCATTGACCTTGATAACTGTGGCAGGTGTTTGATGACTAGTGCCAGTGACTCATCTGACGTAGTTCACGGTTACTGTTTCTAATGGTCTCCACCTTAGAACCCTCTCCAGACGCCCAGACTAGAACGTTCACTAGGTTTCTGTTCAGTGTGAAATGTGACATTATTCACGTGTCAGGTTTGTCCATGTGTGTTAGTGGAGCTGATGATTTCATGTTTTCCTGTTGTCTTCCTGCAGATCCTCCCAGGTATCGCTACAGCCCCGAGCGACTGAAGAAGGCCGTGTCCTCGCAGTCTGGTAAACAAACGAGCAGGTCCGATGTCTGCAGCTTTCTTCAGTTGACATTTCACCTCAACGCTTTGTTGTCTTTCCTCCTCAGAGCTGATCAAAGTAACACTGAAGAGCACTAAAGGTACAAAGTTACAACAAAGTGCATCCGATGATGACGCGTCCGAACATTTGTTCTCTGTCGCCAACTGTGAATGTGGCCTTTGTGTTGCCGTGACGGCTTGAATGTCTTAACCTTCAAAGGTTTCATGTGATGCTTGTTCTTCTTCTTCTCCTTCTTCTCCTGCTGGATTTCCTGTTGGGCCTGCAGATGTTTCTAAGGTAAGGATCCTGTTCATTAGCTTATTTTTATTTGAGTTTTTATTAGATCACCACAGTTGATCAGTGATGAGTCTCTTCTGCCCCCTGCTGGTCTGAAAGGAACTCTATTTTAGAGTTCTATACTATTTTTCAGGCCTGTTCTTTATTTCTAGAATCTTTACATTGTAATGCCATGTGTTATTGTTGTGCAACCTCGATGTTTCTTTGTGTGTCTCGGTTTTCCCACTATAAACCAGATAATGGCCCAGTTCATGTCATGTGTGGTTTTACCAGTAACCCATCCACTAAGCTTTGTTGGTCCAGACTTAATGCTGGATTTCAGTTTAAGACGCCTCACGGGAACAGCGGACATGAACAGACCCCTCGGCCTCAGGTAGTTGTAGGAAAGCCACTGAGCAGACACAGCTGTGACATTCCTACAGCAGTTCGACAGCGACGGGTCGGCGGAGGCGGGACGCTCTCTGCAGCCAGCCGTCGGCAGCAGCGCGCCGGGATTCGGCCTGGATGGCTCTGAAGCCAAACAGCGCGGCAGCGAGGAGGAAGAGCTGGGCAGCGGGAAGGATTCCCTGGAGCGACTGAGGTGTAGCGAGGCGGAGCAGCAGGTAGGAAGCTCGGACAGCGAGCTGGAAGACATCCTGCTGAAGGACGAGCAGGTAGACGACTTCGCCGGCTCCCTGCTGGCTGCCATCTCCTGCTGGCACTTCAGGGCTCAGGCCTTTCTCTCCACCACGGGGACGGTGAGGCTTTCCGCTGCCAGCCTGGACTTCTCCAACATGGCCGCCGCCTGCTCTCAACCCTTTGTAACACACTAAAGATAACTGCTCCGCTAAGATCACCGACTGCTGCTGTGGAGCTCAGACCCCCATAAAACCTTTAAATCTAAGGAGCAGTCCAACATTTAGTCAGGTCATCTTGTCCTCGGTCTTTGGAAACCAGTTTGTCCAGTACAGCCCAGCTTGGCTCTGGACACAGAGGGAAGCTGAATGAGGCACATAAACATTGAGGATGTCCAGACCGTGTTCAGCCTATTGGACACGAAACTCGTGATTCTGGACAAGATGGCGACAAGACGTTCGTAAAGTGCTGGACTGTTCCTTTAAACACCATGAATGTGCAAGCTGCTGCTTGTTTTACAGCCTTTTTGTTTGTTTCCAACCTTCAGCTTCTTCAGAATTTGGTCAGAGCCGCATTTGTCGGAACCAGATGTCTGCTTACCTTTGTTTTGTTTTTAAACCACAAACAGCTGTAAATGAACTTGGTAGATGCTTTTTATTTCAACCTACATTTCATTTGTTGTAGGACGCAGAGGCAGGTGGCGTCCCCTCAAACGGGAGTAGCAAAGAAAACCAACAAATTCCTGAAGGTGAACCAGGAGAAGCTGAGCCAACGCCTCTTCCAGTAAGTAACGGGCTTCCCTCCATCCCCTCGTCCTTGCTTTACTCAGTCATATCCGCACAGATCGCAGTGGTGCTAGAAGCTCCTGCATTTTCTAATTCCCTGAAAGTTTCTCTGCAGCATCAGTTTTACTCTTTAATCTTATCTTTTGGTGATAAAGTTATTTAATGCGTTTACTTCAAACATCAGTTCCAGATGTTAGTGAACTTGTTGGTGAACATCAGTGTTTGTCTTGTATTTCTTCCTCTCTAGCTCTCTACTGATAACATCCCAAAGGAGAACATGCCTGACCTTCAAACAGAACCCTCCGTTGATCCAGACCCTCCCAACATTCCAGTATCTCTGATACCTGAAAGAGATCCAGAACCCACAGAGGAACCATCCCCAGCCGCACCCGATTCAGATGCAAAAACCTTGAGCAGTGGTGAGTCATCTGAGGATGAGGAGAAGGGAACTCCAGAGAAGGGAGACGAGACCACCAGCATTCTTCCTTCCTCAGTCCTGGACCAAGCCAGTGCCATCGCCCTGCACTTCACCAATAGCATCAAACGAGGAAGTCAGGCCCAGGACGCTGCCTCTTCCCTTGGCTGTTGTTCGCCGCGGCTGCCCAGTCGGACCAACAGCAGCCTCAGCCTCGTTGCTGAGCCCACAGACCGAGCCGGGCAACTTAACAGCATCTGTTCTGATCTCACGGAGGCTTTCAATGCGGCAGACTTGACAACGCTGTCTCCACGAGACGACAATATCTTTGATGCCAACAGAGGCGTTCACCGCAGACGGGAGTCCACCTTATCCAAGCAAGACCAGCTGCTCATTGGAAAAATTAAGAGTTACTATGAGAATGCTGGGAATCAGGATGCTAGCTGGAGCCTCCAGCGAAGGGAAAGCCTGACGTACATCCCAACCGGCCTGGTCAGGAGCTCCGTCAGTCGACTTAATAGTATCCCAAAGAATGAACCCGCCCAGACCAATGTGTCCACATCGGTGGCTTCCTCCACCCTGGAGCCTCCTTTGTCTACAGCTACCACAGCTCACGTGGTTTCCACTGACTCTTTGGACTCCTGGACATCTGAACAGACAAGCACAGATCCAGAAGTTTCAAGAGAAGGCCTCATAACCAAACCTGAAGTCCTGGACAGTAATCAGTTTGAGAATGAACAGTTCAGACCTTCATCTGAAATGATCAGGATCTGGCTGGCGATGGAGCGTGACATCGGTGTGACTCAGCGTGAGGACAGAGGGCACGGACAATCAAAGGAAGCTTCGGGAAACGCCAAAGCAGCCGCTCTCATCCAGACCAAGTCACAGAGCACGAGCGGTGACCCAGAGAGTGGAGCTGATCCGAGCACCGCCACCGGAGAGTCCACAAATACTTCATCGGGCAGTCAGACGGAACGTCTGAGAAACGCCCTGAAGGTGTTTGGGGAGAAGGCGCAGATTCCTCGGGTCGCCCAGCTCAAGGCAGAGGCAGAGGGGCCGAGGCCCGGTGGGAACCGGCAGGACGACGGCAACCGGCCAAAGAGCAAAGTCCTCCATCTGGCTCGTCAGTACAGCCAGAGAATCAGACCCACTTTACCTGTGGTTCGACAGCAAAGTCAGAAGAATCTTCCCTGCGTGGTGGAGGAGAAGGAGAGTCCAGGTACTGTCCTAAGACCTACCGTTAGTGTCCATGTGATCTTACAAACATGTTGGACCTTTGAACGTCGGTCAGAGAATTTATGACCTATGCAGGTTTCGTGTGTTGGCAAAGTGTTAGAACAGCCCGAGGTTAAATCTCCTGGTCCACAGGCTGATGGGGCTCAGCCCTAGTGTTCGCTCTTTTCTTGACGTAGGACCATTCTGGTTTGGTTTGGGGTAGTTGTGGTGTGGTGTTATATAGGATTCACTGTTGTCCTTCAGTTTTATCAGCGGTTGAATTCAAAATGTAAACTGTGAGAGGATCAAACTCATTTCAAAGATAAGTCACGTTTCAATGCGTTACCATCGTGATTTCTGTTTTACAGATAAACCCAACCTGAACCTACCGTTGCACTGTCACGACAAGGCATCGTCTCTGCCACTGAGCCCCACGAACCACAACCGATCTCCGGCTGCCAGCCTCACATGCAGCTCCCCAGTGTCCCCGAGTCGGGCTCGATCCCGCAGCCCCCTCAGCCCCAGCGAGGGCTTCGACTGGCCTGACGTCCGAGAACTGCGCTGCAGGTACTCCGACCGTGGTCGCTCCCAGAGGAATGCCATAAGCCGGAGTCACTCCACACCAGATCAGATGTCTGATGGCGTGAGGAGGCACTCCAGCTGCTCCTCCAGCCTCCACCTCACCGTTCCTCTGTATAAAGCCCGTCGAGAGGAGCACAGCAAGCGGCTCCACCGAGCGAATTCTCTGGACCCTCGGCTGAGCGCAGCCCAAATGACTGAGCTGCAGAAGCTCCAGGATCGGGCATCTAACGGTAACTACGGTGGGTACTACGTGGCAGCGGAGGCACCGCTACCGAACGACCCTGAACACAAGATCCTTGTTGTAGAAAAACGTCCAGAGACAAAGTCGGCTCCTGCAGAAACAACCGAAGAATCCAAAGAAGAAGAGGATGACAACTATGTTCAGATCCGGTCACCGACGAGCAGGGAGAAGATCTCCATCATGGCTGTCATCGATCGCTGCCGAGCCTATCAGGAGTCAGACGAATATAAACAAAGAGAGGAAGCAAAAGCCAAAACGGAGTCTGACAAGACTTCGGCGTCGTCCACCGATCAACGCGACGGACGTGTGTCCCAGAAAGCGAGAGCCAGCTCAGCACTCAAGGCGGAAGCCGGTCAACGCAGCATCGTGAAAAACATGAGAGAAAAGTTCCAGAGTCTGAGCTGAACCAAGTCCCTGTTCTTATCTGGAGACACACGATCAAGGGAATTAGTTTTAATCACTTATGGTGATGATGAAAACTCATCATTGTCATCAAGATGAACCTGTACAATATATTTATAATCGTTCCACCAACTCGTAAAATACAGCTAATGTAAAAATTAAACATATTTAAACCTGTTCCCTTCTCTGATTTTGTAGTCAAATATCTAGAACCATGTAAATATGTTTGTTAGGTTCTAAAACACACAACATGTTTGTTGTACCGGATGTTGTCAGGTTGTGGGACCCTCCACGTTAACGGACTGACCAGTACACGTCACGGCTGCAGCGTCAAAGCCTGACGACGCCTGAACGACTGACTTCAAGAGGACGCATTCAAAGCGCCAGCAGCCGAACTGGGCTCGTCTCCGTCTGGTTCTGATCCGAGGACTAGACTGTAGCAATGAAGAGCATCCAACCAGCTTTACCAGAAGAAAAATAAATATCATTTCCACCGTATGAGTCTGTTTTATGTTTTGTACTGCAGCATCAAAAATAAATCAGCTTTAGCCTCAATATATAATTAATATTTTTTGTGCCTTTTCTGTTTTTGTGCTTTTTAAGTGACTAATTTTTTTAGCATCCATTTTAGCGCCTTGCTCTGTGGTGACCTCTGACCTTCTGCAACCGCTGTTCAACCTCATTTACTTGATGGACACATTAAAGCCTGGGTCTGCGTCCCACTGAGGAAATGGTTTCGGTGGACGATTAAAAGAAGTGAAACTGCTTCTTCTGCAGTAGAACCTTCAGCTGATCTCACATCAGCCAGGATACAGAGATAATTCAGTGTGTGTGTGTGTTAATTATCTTAACAAGCAGTTAGTGTAATTACACTGAATCAGAGTTAATGTCGTGGGTTCGTTTACCTCCCACTGACACAACATGGTTCAGCTTCTGGTCTCCCACCCAGCACCGGTCCACTCTGGGTCCAGGTGCAGGTCCCAGGTCTGGATGGATGGAATCAACCGAGCAGACCTGGGGTCAGTGGACGTGGAGCTTCCATCAGGAAATGTTTGACTGACAGCTGCGACCTGGTGACGTCATCCCAAGCCGAGGCCGTCAGACGTGACTGCTGCAGAAAATATGAAATGTTTTAATTAACCGTAATAAAAGTAATGAAGACGATGGTGGGATCACGGCGAAAGTGTAGCAGGTTAATCATGCCGGAAACAAGCCTGCTTTCACAATAAAAGCGAGGGGAGATTGCTGCGATGATGCTGATTCTGCTGCACGTCTGTTCTCAGCCACATGCTTCGAAGTGATGCTGAGCTCGATGTTTTCGTCTTATTACTTTAAAATATGTATTTATTACAACGTTTATTGCTGTTTTCAGGGTGTTGCTGAGTCACGACTGTCTTGGGTCTTTGACTGTTTTATGACGTCATCAGCCCCTGAACGGGACTTTAATTGCGATGCTTTTACTCTGAAGGCTCTCGCTTCTTCCTGTACCGCGTCGCTAACGCCGTGCGTCTTGACGCAGCGGGTGGCTGCTGGTGCATCAGGAGGAGGCTGAGGGAGAGATGCCATGACAGCAGCATCATCGACCATCACCGCCACGAGCGTTTTATTCGGAGCCTGACCCCGAACCCGTCGGTACCGGGACGCCTCTCATGCTCGGTCCGCCTCGCAGCGCATCAGTCCGGGTTATAATCGGTGCAGAGAAGCGGAGGGAGCGGAGGGAGCGGCAGCAGCATCTGGAACGGAGGTAAGAGCCGCAGGGGGAGGAGGGCAGGGCCAGGGCGTGGAGGAGGGGAGCGGTACCGGACCGTCTGACGGGTCGTCACCGCCTTAGGCTGCTGGCGGATCTCCAGCCGAGGAGCCCCGCTTAGCCCGGCCTGCAGCCGCGGAGAAGGCACTGAGGCCCGCGGGGAGGACTCTGACGAGCCGCTCGTTCGTCCCGCGTCAATGCGTGTGTGTTTAATTAATCACGTTGTTATTATTATTATTTCAGTTTCAGATAAATAATGAACGTTGACAGAAATGTTAAAATGAATAGGAACAAAGTTTAACTACACTAACCGCTTCCAGATTTCTTAGTGAATTTGTTGAATAAATGTGAACTAAATAAAAGCTCTGCTGACTTTTCAGAAGTTTACAGTAAAATCGCGTTTTCCTGCTCAACAAGTCAAAGACCCGAACACTGACCGAAGACCTCAGTCCAAAATCAGCAATAAATGATCAGTAGTTGATTGTGTGAGTCCGGTGAGTCCTGACCACTGAGCCAGACACTGACACGGGTCACGTCTGCTCAGACTCAGTAATTCAGACTCTTTGAAGTGATGGTGGTTCTCAGAATCTGGATCTTTAAAAACACCTGGTTGATCAGAAAAACATGTAACAGGTGTGAACAAAATTCACTTCAGCTCCGCCACAAGTCATTGAAATCGTCTTCGGTAGATGACACTCGAGGAACTAAAAGAAGACTCAGTGAGGAGTGATAAACGGGTCACTGCTCATTTCCTGCAGTGCTGCGCTGAAGGTGCTGGAAGAACCGGTTTGTCCCTGTTGGTTCCAGTTCCCTCCCACAGTCCAGACACCTGAACGCCACCTGGCATGGAGGCATCCTCGGTTATTTCCTTCTAACACACCAGGCTTTCCCTCTCTGTCTGTCCTGACTCCCTTTCCCAGGATGCTCTGGGGTTTCCCAGCAGGCTTGTGAAGATGAGTGTGACATCATGGTTTCTGGTCAGCAGCTCCGGCACCCGACACCGCCTCCCCAGAGAGATGATCTTCGTGGGCCGAGAGGACTGTGAGCTGATGCTGCAGGTCTGGTCCATGTTACTCCGAACCTTTTGTGGCTTCACATCCGCATAGTTTAAACGTGAGGGTGTGACGGTGTCTCTGTGTTCAGTCTCGCAGTGTGGACAAACAACACGCCGTCATCAACTACAACACGGCGACCGATGAACACCTGGTGAAAGACCTGGGCAGCCTGAACGGGGTGAACCATCTACCGTAGTTATAACAGCACGTCCATGTCAGACTGTCCCTGAACCCCCCACCGTCACTACGTTCACTGTTGTTTGTCGTCTCCTCCAGACGTTTGTGAACGACCTGAGGATCCCCGATCAGACCTACATCACCCTCAAACTGTCTGACGTCATCCGGTTTGGATACGATATCCTTTGAACGCAGGACGACCGTCTCGTGTCTGTTAGCGTTTGATACCTTCGGTGTTTGTCTTAACCTTCGCTCCACATTCTCACGTCTACGTTCTGGAGAAGAGTCAGCACAGAGTCCCAGAGGAGGCGCTGAAGGTCAGTGTGTTCCTGTGACTGAGCCGGTTCGGCCCGGTTTAAAACCCAACACATCCGGGACTAATGGTTCAGTAAGTGTGTATTTGTGGTTTCAGCATGAAAAGTACAGCAGTCAACTCCAGATGAGCCTGAAGGCATCAGAGGGGAGGAGGACGGAAAAGACGCAGGGTTCCAAGACCGTAACACAAGGTGGGCGACGGACGCTGCCAGCGCTGACCACAGACGACTAACTGCTGCAGCATTTCCAGGCTGACGCCGTCGTCACGTGTCCAGTGTCTCAGCTTCACTGTGGGACATCTATGACTAGTGACAAAGCGCTGAATCGCTGCTGAAGTGGAATCTTTGTGTTTTGCCGACGTTAAGCTAATTCAGTCTTTTATCATCAGGCAGTTGTTCCCTGATCATCACAGACTGGATCATAAGCAGGAAGTCAAATAATTAAAAAATCTTTAAGACGAGTATAAGTGTAAAAGCATTTTACTTTTGTAATTTTATCCTATTGGTCTCTATGTTTTATTGTCAATAAACGTTTGGCTTTTGATTTTTAAATAGTTTTTATGTTTAGCACTGAGTCCTCCTGAACTAAATACGTTCTGCGTGTTTCAGAGACTCCGGCGAGTCGGCCCACTCCTCTGTACGGCCAGCCGTCCTGGTGGGGGGAGGACGACTATGGGACGAAGGTTCAGAGCAGCGACGATCATCCAGGTCAGTGTTTGTAACGTTCATCTTCCCACAGAGGAAAATATGGCTGTTATATGAGAAAAACACCAATTCAGTCCACGTGAATTAAAGAAGTTCCTCTTTAACGTGATGGATTTTGACTAGTTCTACCAGTCTTGTGAGTTTTGTGACTGTAGCTGTACAAGGTTTGTCTTTACTAACATCCTTGTTTCTGTCAGAAGAGCACAAAGATGCTCCGTCTGTGGATCCAAAATTTCCCGGGTCTTTGTCAGACTCCCAAGCAAAGACCGTCTTTTCTTCATACCACCGTGAACCAAGCTACTTTGAGATCCCCACCAAGGACTTTCAGCAACCCAAAACCTCAGGGGTGGAGCTCCGTGAGATCCCCACCAAGGACACGGACACGCATCTGGCCCCACCCTCCCCTCCCACCCCGACCCCGCCCGTTGTTCAGAGCCACGCGTCCTTCACCATCGAGTTTGACGACGGCATGCCCGGCAAAATCAAGATCAAAGACCACGTCACCAAGTTCTCGACCCGACTGAGGAAGCAGTCGGCTCTGCCAAACAAGGCAATTGTTGCCACTGCTCCCGCTGAGGTGATGTCAGCAGAGAGCAAAGTGGCTGATTGGCTGGTCCACAGTGACGCCAGCATGATAAGGAGACGCCCACCATGTGAAGATGTTTACAGCACTAAGAGTGACCTCGCCATGAACATCAAAACCCTCAAAGGTCAGAGTTTTCCTTGTGTCAGCATCATGCTGACGGTGATTCATAGGATGTAGATCTTCGTCCTGGTTTCTTCTCCTTTGCTGTCATTGTGCATCAGGTTTTCCTTTAGTCGTATAACAATACAGTTACAAGGATCTACCAACTGTCTACAAACAGCATCCTGTTAGAGCAGCTGCTTGTGCTTGATTTTATCTCTGTGGAGGCTGGATCACACCTTTTGCTGCATCAGCAAACATTCCTGTTAGTTTGCAGCTTATAGATTTAGGGGAATGAAAAAGGATGTAGGCGTTAAATGTATGTATGATATGCTGCAGTAAACTATTGACTATCAGCACTTCTGATGTCCCTATTCTTGTTGTCAGGTCATCATCATGAGGACGGAACCCAGAGTGACTCAGAGGACCCGGTTCTCAAAGGCCGGAGGAGTAAATCCCAGCACACTGTGCAATCAGAGCAGTCAGAGTTGTATCAGCAGAGCATACAGTCAGTCCCATCTCTCCAATGTCCACCGCCTGCTCCAACACAGAAGCTCCAGCAGCCACTGCAATATTCTCCACCCAGACAGGCAACCCCTTCACCTGTAGCTGCAGAGCAGTCCCTGGCCCAGAGCCCTCTCCAAGCTCCTTCCCCTACAAAGGAAACACCCAAGCAAGGCCTGCCGGACCACCTCACCCAACAGGCCTTCATCATCGAGTTCTTTGATGACAATCCACGTAAAAAACGCTCACAGTCTTTCACGCACAACCCTGCACATGCTGATTCGTACTCTGCTCTGAGGGGCAAACTGGAACGACGAAAAGGTAGTGAGAGGCCAGCATCTGTGCATGGCCACGTTCCCCCCACTCAGCAGGTGACGGTTCCACTGAAGGGTCAGGGCCACGGTGGCCCCCAGAGGTCTAGTTCTCTGAAGAGGGAAAAGACAGAGGGGGAGGCGGCTTCAGCCAGTTTTTCTTCCCGCTCGTCCTCGGGCATCATCGTCAGACCCTTTGGCAGCGTTGGGAAAAAATCGAAGCTTGCTCAGGATTTTGCTGCTGAATTCCTGAAGAATTCCAATCAACGTGATTCCTCTCCAACAAGGGACAAGACTTCCCCCCCACCAATGTCTGCACCACCGGTCATGGTGTCACCTCCTCATGCAAAGATTCCCTCCCCTCACGAATCTCCTGCACTATCCTCAGCCTCCTATGCCTCCCCCTTGCAACCTCAAACAGTTTCAAAATCCTCCACCCCCCACGTCGCTGCTGGCCGTACTGCGTCTCCAGTGCACTCCTTTGGGCCTCCCATGTCTCCAGTTGTGCCCCTAGGTGTCCATGGGGGAGAACTCAAAGGCTCCCAGAGGACGATAAGGAACGAGGAAGATGACAGTCTAAGCGATGCTGGGACCTACACCATTGAGACAGAGTCACAGGACAAAGAAGTGGAGGAGGCTCGTAATATGATTGATCAGGTAAACTCACTGTGACCCTGATTGATGTTAGATGGTGCAGGTGGCAAACCTGCCTAAGACCAGATGATCAGTGTAAGAGTAACCAAAACCGTACCACGTACCAACTTAGATAGCATTTCATCAATACACTGGATATGTATGCACATGACCTGCATGGCAGGTGCATCCCTGCTGCAGCTAATAGACTGGTCAACGTTTGCCTGTAGGGTTAGATGAAAGGGTTATTATGTGTTCTAACATCCTAACATTGGACTTGGTGCCAAATCGCACCTTGTATCTTGATATTTATCCCTCTTTTTCAGTAAATTGAGCTTTTTGGGCTCTTAGTGTCCGAGTTCAAAATGACACATAAGGGTGCATGAAACCTCTTGTCCTTTCTGCTCCTTCCTGTTGCTGTGGTCCGCCCCCCTCCTCATGCATGCCCTGTGCTCTGACAGGTGTTTGGTGTCCTCGACTCTCCAGAGTACAGTGGTGTGAACACAGGAGTGTATAGACCAGTAATAAATGATGGCAAGGATGAGCAAGCTAACATGCCTTGCGATGGTGATGGTAGCACTGTGGATCCATTGCATGGCTTTATCCCAGCTACTATCAGCGGCCACCCAACAGGCCCCATTCAGGTAAAATCTCTGGGAAACTGAATTGCGACCTGAAAAACCCTTGTAGCATGTTCTGACCACACTGCACGCAGACTGGTGCTCCCTCAGTTTCTCCTGTCACATATTTGAATCTGTCCGGTTATGTTGGAATCTTTGGTCCCACATTTCCATGCTGTCATGTTGTTGTTGTTCTATCTTCTAGGTTGCAGCAGGTCTAGAAGGACCTAAGTGGGTTTCCCGGTGGGCCAGTCTGGCAGACAGCTATGTGGAACCTGGTTCCACGCCGCCACAAGGAGAATGTCTAGAAGGTGGTGTTAAATGTGCATTTGTTTTTAGGGCTTAGTATCAAACTACAATTATTAAAAATTGAATTGTTTTTGTAGATTTGCGCTCAATGAGCCGATCAGTGGGAAGTTACAGCTATGACAACTCTGAGTCAGAGTCCAGCCACAGCTCTAGGACAAGAAGGATGCTGCCCCAGGTACCTCCAGAAAAATTGGACGTTGTTGCCCCAAGTATCCTGATTCGTCATGAATCTTACCAAGGCCAGGAACCACTGGACAGAAGCAGTGCTCCACCTCGTCCTCAAGATTCCACTCAACTCCTGTCCATTCAAGACGACGTGGATCCAGACAGTTTAAGTGATGCCAGTCGCTCTGATGATGGACCACTTCTGGAGAATGCAAAGAAGAATCAGGCCCAGAGTGGAGCTACAGCTTTGGGAGCTGCTGTTTCTCAGCTTAAAGGTCAGGAGAAAGTGTCCCCCTCCACCAAATCCACTTCCTTCTACATTGGTTCTGAAGATCCAGCCAAAGCTAACCAGGCACGGAGTCCAGTTCAGTCTGAGAGGACACGTGACCCACCACCGAAACACCCCCCTACAACCATCCTGATCCGACACCTGAGTGGACATGAACCCAGGAGGACAGGGGTCAAGCCCAACAGCTCTGCTCCAAATCTCCAAACACAGGACAAGGACTCTTTCCCCTCTAATGATGGCTGCATATCATCTTTTGTCCGGCAGGAGAGCTTCACCAAGGAGCAGCCCACCGACACTGTTCAAATGAAGAAGCTTCCCCATATCTCCAGCCACCCGTCTATCAGAGACTTGGAACAGAGGAGGGAAAATATCCAGGACTCACAGCCCTTCCTTCTGGAGGCAGAGAGAACTTTGTCCACCTCAGACACCAAGTTTCCCTCATCGGGCTCCGGTCGCAGCTCAAAGAAAGGGGGCTCATCTAGCCACATGGATGACTCCCTTTCTGGAGAATCTGATGTGGATACAGCAAGCACTGTGAGCCAAGTGAGCAGCAAAAATGCTCCCGTCAGCTCTAAAAAGCGCCCAGCTATCAGCAGCCTTCAGAAGCAGAGGTCCTCTTCCAGCCCTTCCATCCAAGAAAAAGGACGACAGCCTACTGCTCGTGAACGTCTGTCTGAGAAACGCAGAAGTCAGGGAACTACTGATGCTTCGAGCAAGGCGGAGGCAGCAAAACGCTTTCAGATGCGCCGCAGTGCAGGTAATCGTGGCTCTCTGGATCTGTCTGACAGCCAGCCGAGTCCAGGGCCGCAATGGACTGAAACTACATCATCAGACCATGAAAAATCGCGTCCATCGAGCCGCAGCAAAAAAGTCATTGCTCCGCTACAGAGGGAAGACAACGGAAAAACTCTGAAGACAGCGACTCAGCAGGTACTGACCCGTTCCAACAGCTTATCCGCCCCACGGCCAACTCGAGCATCCATGCTTCGCCGAGCACGACTTGGGGAGGCCTCGGACAATGAAGGTGCTGAGACAGACAGAGCTTCCCAGAATTCTGACCATATCGCTCCTCCAGCCAAAGGGTCCACTGAGGGGAAGAAGTTGTCCAGGCTAGATATTTTAGCAATGCCTAGGAAGAGGACCGGCTCCTTCACGACTCCCAGTGACAATGAGACGTCCTCCACAGGTAGGTCTGCTTTATCCAATCGGAACTCAGAATCAGCTGTCACCAGTAGGAAGACATCAGTCGGAGATGCCCGGCAGGCAGGAGGCAAAGGGAGCGTGGTTCCAGGGAAGCAACCACTGACCCGTACCCGATCCACTGGAGCCAAGTACCCCAGTAGTGGTGAGTCCTGACGGCTTGTAGATATACACAACACAGCTTGTATCTGGTTGCTTAGTCTGGTCTCCAGACATACAGAGCTTCTGTTTGTTACATCTAGTTACTGTGAATTCTGACACCAGTGGCTCACACAGAACTAGTGGTAAAATAGTGCAAATGTTTCCAGGTTCCCGCCGCAGGCAGATGGGCTCCGATTTCTCCTCTTCCTCTGAGGAAGAGTATGAGGCAAATGGTAGTACTCCCAAAGCCAAAAGCTCCTCCCATCCGTCCACCTCTCAGACGCCCCGTGTTCACCGGACCGCTGCTGCTCGGTCCAAATCCGTCTCCCTAGAGACAGAGGAGGATGAAGACCAAGATGAGGTGGACCCCTACCAGAACTGGTCGACACACAGTGCAGAGATTGCCAAGTAAAAAAAACTCACTCACTCACAAATTCACTTACCACCTGGGTTTTGACACAACAGACACCGGTCGAAGCTCAGTGTTCACCTGTGGTTTGTGTTTCCCTGCAGGCTCAGCCAGGACTTAGCTAAAGATCTGGCCATCCTGGCAAAGGAAATCCATGATGTTGCCGGCGATGGGGACTCGCAGAGCTCTGGCATGGTCACCGCCACCTCACCTAGCTCGCTGCCTAACACTCCAGCCTCTACCATCTCCACCAGGGAGGAGGTGGGCCATGAATGATGATTTGCAGCTTTCCAGATCCAGAGTCTGAATCACTTGTAGGACAGTTGCCCTGTGACGTATCAGCTGTTGTTTTGGCGTTTTTTCAGTGGGTTCCCAGTTTACAGTAGAACATAGAGGGTTTTCTAATACATCTATTGTTTTCCTTGAATGACGAGTTCCAGGTGTTGGATTCATTGATAGATGATTCATTGTGCCTGGACTCTCATGATTCATTTCTCTGTTCTGCTGCACAGACGCCATCTTATCCATTCGTACCTCGGGTTCAACCATCTCAGGTGTCTATCTGTGCCTCATCAGTCCTCCTGCTCTGTGACTGGTTCTGTTCCTCCACATCCTGCCTCTCCCATCACTGATCACACTGTTGGATTGTTCCGGGGCACATTTAGATGATTCCTAACGACGGAATGCTGCATTAGCACAAAACAAATCGTAGACGAAACCAGTCTTGAAGTAACAGACGGGGGGAATAAAACAAGGCACCACCTGATCTAAAGTTTACTCTACATGATCCAGACCCCAACCCTGACTCTGCGGACCCACGTCCCGGTCGCCGCTCACTCTCGTGGCTTGATTTTCAGGTTTCTGTCAAGATTTCTTTTGTGCTCACACAGAAAAGATTTGTTCCTAATACTTTTCCACTGCCTTGCACCATTAATAAGCTGGTTTTCCTGGTTTTGGGTCAGATGTAGCTGTAGCTGCTGACAAGTAGGATTCTCCTGCACTCCCACGTCTTGTCTGTTGTTTCAGTGCTGTATCCCAGCAGTACTAAAATTCACTGCATACACTGCTGGCCTCCAACATCGCAGCTGCATGTTGACTTGGTGCATGTGTTCACGGAGCCCTGCCATCACCAACCGGATGCTCGCTGGGTTGATAACTGATATTCAGAGGTCGGATCACTGGAGACAAACTCCTTCTACTCTCTTTCCAGCTGGTCCAACATATCCCTGAGGCCAGTTTAAACTACCAGAAGGTTCCTCCAGGTTCTGCAGCCGTTTCTGATCTGGACGCAAACATGAATGAGCCAGAGACCGGTTCTAGGCAACACCGTCCATGGAACCGGCAAGAGGTCACTGTCTAATCCCGCTGGGGCCACATTCACACTGATGCTCATGTCCTAACATGGCTAAAATCCCTTCACTGAGGGAAGGTTTGATGGAGATGGAGGGAATTATGGAGTAATTATACAAATGCGGTTAACAGCTTACACATGTGAGTAGATCCCAAAAGATTCGGATCCAACCTGCTCTCACTCATTTTTACAGATATGAACGTGAATTGGAAACACTTGATAAAGTATTAAAATCAAAGTAGTCACAATATTTATCACTGGCTGAGCTGAAAGGTAAAGTTCAGACGGTGTATCCTGTAGAGAGCAGTCGTAAAACCATGAGAAACGTCTGCGTGTAGACCAATGTGCTGAAGTGTTGGCTTCATGGAGGTCAATTCTCAGCTGAGTCTGAAACCTGCAGCGTGAGCGAAGCCAAAATCCAAAAGTCACCCTGAATCCCACCGTGACTGCAACTGCTGCAGTTAGTTTTGGTTTGCTGGGAGAACCTTCATGTGCTACTGACTTCAGCGTTGAGGTGTCATTGACCACCATCTGGTCTCTTTCAGGTGATTCTGGACAACCTGATGCTAAATCCTGTGTCTCAGCTGTCTCAGTCCATCCGCGAGAACACCGAGCAGCTGGCGGAAAAAATGAAGTAAGACAGCACGCGTTGAGTTCTGGTTCCGTGGTTTATTAAGCTTAATGAGATCCAGACGTTGGTTTGCATTTGATCTGTTCTGGGTCTGGGGTTTAGAAGTTTGGCTCATGTCATCTTCGGCACAGCAGAGGCTCTAGTGCAGTGGATGCAGGATTGTTTTGCAGTGGTAGTAACGCTGCAACATGTCGAATGCAGGACTCTGTTCCAGAACAAAGCTGAGGTCTGGGAGGAAATTGAGGCAAAGATCAACACTGAGAACGAAGTCCCCATCCTCAAAACGTCCAACAAGGTTTATTTCATTTCCTTATTAATACTCAGGGTTTGTAAAATCATCTGTAACCTTTGGTTGTGATTCTGGTTGATCTCCCAGGAAATTACTTCCATTTTGAAAGAGCTGAGGAGAGTCCAGAGGCAGCTGAAAGGTACTGATTCCGTAGTGTTTGTAGAGGTTCTGTCACTTTTTGTGTACTGTCAGTACTGTGTTTCTTAGCGTCCTCTGCTTTCTGTTCAGTCATAAACACTATCGTGGAGCCCACTGGGAGCCTTCAGGCTGCAGCCGTTGGGACGTCATGTCTCAGTCAGACCCGACCAAAGGAGAAGAAGCTGACCTGCAAACCCCGCAGCATCCCCCCAGCCTCCAACGCCAATGAAAGCACCAAGCGAGCACCTCGTGGACCTGATGCGGCCCACTACATGGCCTGACAGGGCCACCGTAGCACCTCTGGGTGGTCCCTGTGCATCCACGCCATCCCTGAGGACTACTAGCTGTAATGCTCAGAGGTAGTTTTCAGTTTGATCAAAGCAACCACCACGGCTGCGAGATTCCTGCTGCGTGTCCATGGTTCTTATGGTTCTACTGTCCAGAGCTACTGTTTGTTGGAATCACGTGCAGAGAGTGTTTGTCAGGGAGGCGGCACAGGCCTGAGGGACACGCCTCCATCTTTTTGGCAGCGAATGCTGAAATCACATCATGCTGGTGTGACCGTATTTGTATTTTCGCACAGATCACAGCACAGCAGTCAGAATGTTTAAGCCCTAAATGACATGACAGGAAAACTTGGAGGTGTGGATGCACTGGACTCGTCCAAAACCAACCTGTCCTTTGTTTTCAGTCAGTAGCCGCGACTAAAACTGCATCACATCGCACAAGCTCAACTAAAGTTAGTCCAAGCTACGGAAGCAGCAGCTGCTCGTCGCAGTAGAACATAGTGATGTACAAACATTTATAGATGAATTCTGTGCTGTCTGTATCTATGGAGACGTGTTTTAGCTTTCTGCTCGTCAGAGGCTGCAGTGCTGCTTCAAACACAGGTGTAAATGTATATTTTACTGAATGTTTTGAGCTGTCCCCCTGTAAGCGCCACGCTCTTTTTTATTTTTTAGCCGTGACTGTGTGTTAACTGTGAAACTGCTTCAGATTTGCTGTAGCTGAATGTCCGAGAGTTTCCCGAGACTTGAACAAATCAGCGTAACGTAAGCATCAACTTAGCTGGTCCCTAAACACATCCCGCTATGTCCACTGGACTACAGTTGGTCCAGAGGCCTGAAGACAAATTCTTAAAGTCTTTTGATTCCTGTTTAGCGCCTTGAGTCAGTACTTTGTAGAACCGGTCCTTGGGGATATGTCTCTACCAGCTTCAGGTTGGACTCATGGCGACTGGCTCTTGTAACTGGCTCTGGCTCGTGTTTGTCCCGCTGGAAGCTCAACCTCTGCTCCAGTCTCCACTTTCTTTCCTGTATTTGGCTCCGTCCATCTTCATATTCACCAGCTTCCTTGTTCCTGCTGAAGGAAAGTGTCTCCACAACCGCCTGTGACGTTGTTTTAGGCCAAAAGGTTCAATGTGGAAAAGATGAAGCGGTATGAAAGGTTTTCTAAGACGCTGCGTAAACAGCCTCACGTCAGCCTCTAGAAATGAATATTTACATTCACTGCGTTCTGTGCAAGTGTCAAAGCTGCCTCGAGTTCGAACCCGGTTCAGTTTCTGTTCAGTCTCACACAGAACCATGTTTAATGACATCAGAGTTTATTTCCTGTGTTCACGCTTCATAATGTCTGGATGTTTCCATTGAGATTGAAAATACATAGAAACATGAGAAAGACAAAGCAGAGCTTCACGTCACTGACGTCGGTACGAGGCCTTCACGTCCAACACAAATCATTCACATCTGACAACAACAAACAGCTTTTCCCATGGCCATCGTGCTGCTGTAGTAAGGCTAGCAGTCCCCCCCGTTTCCAGTCTTTGTGCTAAGCTAAGCTAACTACATGCTGGACTTGAACAGATTTTCTTATTTCTCTCTTCACGCTGTTTCGTGCCTGACGGGCTTCCTGCACTGTGTTGAATGTCGTTACAGTGCATGAGAAACGGAAAAGATGAAGCGTTACCACAACTTTTATATGCACCATAAGTCCTGTAGTTGAGCATGTGGTTCTGGTGGAAAGGAACCGGCCTCTGTCGCCTGGACCCTCGTGTGTTCATCATCAGCGGGATTTCTTTGTATCACTGCGTCATTTGTAATAAACTGACTTCATGCACTCACCTGTTTGTTTCCTTGTCCTGTGGAACCAGTTCAGCTTCCTGCACATCCCCGGAGACAAATGGACCGGGTCGTGGTTCTGTCTAATAAATCTGATGATTACCATGATGAAAACACGTTTCACATTAAATACGGACATTTATTTGTTTTTATTTCTTTTTGTGTTTGTCAAGTGTTTGTCGGGTTCAGCTGATCGGGTCCAAAGTTCACCTGCTACTGTGAACCAGCAAATAAACAGGAAAACTGCAAATTATGACACCAACATTGGTTTCTTACCCACAGGAGGAGTCAGTGGTCGTAGCAAAACCAGGAAACGTAACCTGTACAGAGATCTGCTCAGTATGAACTTTAAGCAAATAGACACAAGTCACTTCCTGTTTCCCTGCTGCCTGCGATGGTGTTGGCGAGACCTCAGGCGAACAAACAGTAAATTAGCTGGAGGATGTTTGTAAAAGCTGCGTCGTGTTGGGGCTTCAGGTGTCAGGTTCCGTTTTCTGTGAGCTTTGACTGGTTCAGTCTGTCCCGGTCCGACTCCACGCTTCTTGTCTATAGGTGGGGTTATAGGTAAATTTGTCCTGCCTCATCAACTTCGTGCTGATTGGCTGAAAATAACTGAGCCGCATCAGTTAGGCCTTTAAACCTGCAGCTCTGACTCCGCCTTCCCCACAGGTGCACCTGGAAAAACACACCTGCTGATGTTAGGAAGAACTCGGACTCACAAACACAAGTGATGTCACGATGACCCAATAGAAACGGTTATTTTGACGCCACGTCCTCACCTGTCGCCTGGGTGTGTCCCTCTGTGACATCACTGGCGTCCTCGGGAGGCCAGCGCAGCTCTCCACTCTCCACATCTCCATCTGTTGGCTCAACCACAATAGATGGGAGATGCCTGGAAAGTTTTGGAAAACGCTCCACACACTCTGGAAACACCTTGAGTATGTAAAGGAGTAAAACGGGGACCAGTCACAGGGTTTGAGCTGTTGTGTGGTTTATGACAACTTGAGTCTTACCTGGAAAGATGCTGAGTCTTCTCCTGTGGAATCACAGGTGTTCATCACCTCGGTCATCCCGGCCAATCAGAATGCAAAGAGACAGGAAACTAGGAGGAGACGAAATAAAACGGAACAAGGTGTCGAAGGCTGATGTTTAAAGTGGTTTTGAACTGAGCAGGTGTTAACATCGGGTTTGCCTGTGGCTACAGGTACTAGGACTTCTGTGTTACGCTACAGCTCCCTCTGCTGGACGTCAGCCAGTCCCTGACTGCAGTCAAACCAGTGGGAATCTGCTCTGCCTCCCCTGAGGCATGCTGGGATACATGACATCATTGGATCATACATACACGCATATATTTTAGCAATTAATAGATGAAATGTAGGACTTTAGATGATGATTTGAATTTAGCAGCTCTGCTTGGACCCCCTGACTCCAGGTTTAGATGTTAAAAGTAAATCGAAGGCAACCTAAGGTGCACTATACAAGCATTGGCTCACCCATCCATGAAGACATGGTGTGGATGAACTTCTCTGACCTCAACCCGGTAGATCACCTCTGGGATGAATTAGAGCGGAAACTGAAAGCTAGGCCTTCTCCCGTAAACACACTAAACCCTGTGGACAGACTTCCCAGAAGAGCTGAAGCTGTTCCAGCTGCAAACGGAGGACGTATCGCGTATTGTACGGTTGCTAAAACGTTTCCTTTTTTACTCTTTCTGCAATAGGTCAGTGCTGTTTGGAGAATCTGGTCATTTTCATCTTCTGTGTTCTTGTGTCTACCACAGCAACATGAAAATGAAACAGCACCTACCTACTACTACCAACCCAACAGAGAATGAAGGACTAGTAAACACTGCCCTGGGAAAAACGAGCCAGCGTTTACTAAGGCATGTGATGGAGACCGAGTTCAGCTTTGTAAGAGTCTCTGTCCTTGACTTTGACATGGAACAAATCCAACACAAGTCCTCTGATGGAACTGATGCTGGATCCAGCAGAGGGAGTTCAACAGTGACCACATGTTGGCAAATAACATGGATGGAACATGGATCGTATTGGTGGCAAAGCTGGAGGTTCTCCTACATTTAGCATTTTAGCGCTTGGTGTATCCGTATCCTGCTGAGGTCGACTCAGCGTAGGTCAGACTCAGGTGAGACAGGTGAGATCAGCCCAGACCAGTAAGACAAACCCTCTGGAAACCGATGGATTATTTAACAACAATTGTTTTTCCCACAGAACCCAAACACATCACAGTGGTTGGACAAAAAAACTGTGTCGCAATGACGACAGAGGTGTAGTAATAATCATTTAGAGACATCGCTACAGGCCTGCTTCACTGAACCCACAGACACAAAGACCAGAAGACACATGACATTCTGCAAACACGACAAGAAGGACGACTCACCTGCCGACGACAGGACGACCAGAAGCTGTGAATTCAGTCGTCTGCGTATCAGATGTGAAGCTTGTTGTGGCTCAGACACTCGACACTGCTGCTCTCAGCTCAGAATCAGGTGTGTGTGTGTGTGTGTGTGTGTGCGCGTGTGTGTGTGCATGTGCGTGTGTGTGTGTGTGTGTGTGTGTGTGTGTGTGTGTGTGCGTCTTATTGTCTTATTGTCCATAGTCAAACAACTACTGGACTGTCTTAGTGCAGCAAAGTGAAGAAGTTTCCCCGACTCCACCAGATGCTGGTGAAGCTGAGCCGCATTGATTATTATTTTTATTATTTTTATTATTATTAACAGGTGGCCGGTGATGGAGTTACAGGCGACTTACACGCACCTGAGCCTCAGCCGAGGAAAGTCAGCTTCTGCTTTTCATGCTCTGATGGGTCATAACCACCTGTGAGGTTGGTGTCGTGTTACAGGGGCAGAGGTGAAGGTGCGTTCGCGCTTCCCTCTTGACTTCGGTCTTCAGTGATGGTCAATCTGTGCGAGCTGCTGCTTGTCCGTGTTCTCATGTGTTCACTGTTCCTCACTGTGTCATTCTCTGCTGCTGCTCGTTGCCAATGTGTTGTGTCCATTACAACACAAGGGATAAAGGAGCTACTGATTTTCACTGTTATTTTTTACAGTGTATTAGGAAGCAGGGGCGGCTGCTGTGCTGCTCATACACTGCAGGGAGGCAACGATGATGCAACGATGATGCAGAATTGAAAGTGAAAGTGAACGAGGATGCCGGTGATGCTGCAGGTTTCGGAGGTACCTGGTGTTTAACCGGTCTGGATCCTCGCCCTGACGATGCTCCGTTCCCTTGAATCCAGCGGGAGTCAGCAGAGCAGCAGAGGTGAGATCTGTTCATGTAACTACGTGTTTCGAGGCGTTTCAAGACAGCCTAGCAGCCGATGTCCGTGACGGAGCCAGATTTGCCAGATTTCAAGAATAAAACGCAGAAAACAAAACTGAACCCACATCTCTTTATCTTTTCTCTGCTGATTTAGCTGCAACATGCAAAACCAAACAATCAAATGTTTTTCTTTAGAAGATACTATAACTCAATATCATATTTCGACCTTTCTTAGCCCACAGCCTCCATTTGTCTTTCTGTCGCTAAACTTTCTCAGAATTTCTACCAGGTTCTCCAGAGACCAAAGATGGTGAAGATGTTGCTGTTGAAAAGGGAAGGAGGAAAACGTTCGCGCTGAAGATCCACACATTTTTCAAGAAGAAGCAGAAGCAAGTGAACCCTTCGAGTTCAGGAGCTTCAGGTGCGACCCAACAGAACCTTGTGTCAGAATTGATCTCAGAAACAGACAAACCCAAAGTCCTCCTGTAGACACTCAGTAACAGTCATTTGGTCATAATTTCTTTAGGGAGTTCGTCGATTGCTGACGGTGCCCATTCAGAACTGAACCGGTCCTGGGACACGTTCTGCTCCTGCTGAGGCTCGTTGGTGGAGGTCATTGCTCTGCTTGTTGTCCACTTCACTGTGCTCACTTTCTTGCAGATGATAAGTTGGACTGTGTAGAGGAACAGCAGCAGGAGGAGGAGGAGCTGCTGGAGAACACCAGCAGGAGGCTGATCATCCAGGAGGAGCAGCTGTTCAGCCAGGACGCCCCCAGTGAGCAGGAGCAGGACGAGTTGCACAAAGACCTCGAGGCTCTGATCGGAACGGTGTGGACGACAGTCAACGACACTTTCGCCTCCTCCACTCCGGAGCGGCTCAAGGCCCTGAGGAGCGCTGTAGCCGTCGTGCAGCAGCAGGAGGAGCAGGACCGGCGCTGGGCGGGTTGTGTGGAGGGCCCAGTGTGGCGTCCTCAGAAATGCGTCCAAACCCATAACACTCTGCTGCAGAACATAGTGGAGTCCAGACTGAAGGATGCTGTCGAGGAAGACTCGGGCGAATCCACCTGGTCACCTGTGAAGAAGGAGGTGAGTCTTCAGACAGAACAGAAATCACAGAACAGATCCAACCAGTTAAGCTACGTAGCATTTGTTCAGGTGCTTCGTCTAGGGACGTGTGTGAAGAAGGACCTGCTGACAGTGGTGAGGACGTTGAAGGACTGTTACCCTCCCCACATGGACATCCTCAACTTCTACGCCGGGCTCTACCATCAGAGTGTCTCCGCTCGGCTGACTGAACTGGCTGCGTCCGGCCTGGAAACAGACGACTGCTGCTACGTGCTGCTGTGGGTCAACGGCTGGTACCCGCGGTGAGTCCGGGACTCAACATTACAAGGAGGGTTGGACGGCTGACGGTGGTCTGAAGCACCGCACGGCAGCGTTGTACGGGCGGTCTGTCGCCATGGTTACACGGTTAAATTGTTGGGCCTGAATTCCAATCTCTTAATGGGCTTCAGTTAAAAGCTCTATGTGGGATTTGTTGGGTTTTGGTTGTGTAAGGTCTTAAACCTTGTAAAGTGCCTTGAGATGACGTTTGTCAAATAAGTAAAACTGAATTGAGTTGAATTCGTGACCTTCTGTCCTCAGTGAAATATTAAAACACGAAGAACTGGAGGGAGAAGTAAAGGTGACCTGTCTGGGTTCTCTGCTGCTGCCGGAGACTCTGAACCAGCTGGAGGAGCAGCACCTGGTGGACAAACAGGTCAAAACCGTCACCACATGTGCTCTTGATGAAAGATCAGCTGATACTGAGCAACGCAGGCCACCACGGCCTTCTGTGGACTGTACAGTCGAAACACAACAGGCGTGTGTCACCTACTCGCTTTCTTTCTTCAGAACAAAGTGAAGCTGTGGCTCAACACCGTGTTGGAGAGAGAGGAGGCGAGCTGGATGAACGGCGACACACCGGAGCTCGTTGACTCTTTTTACTCCAGCCCACTGGCTGTGGACGTCATACAGGTGATGCAGAGGACGGTGAGCTACGAGAAACCTTTGACCCAACGGTTCCACATGTTGTGCTGTTTGTTTCCAGATGATAGACGGATCCCTGTCTGAGCTCAGCCTTGTGATCAGAGACGAGAGCAAAGCTCAGAGGATCGCACAGCACCTGGAGGACTTCCTCAGCAGGTAGACTGCCACCACAGGGAGCACACACTTCACACATGTTCACGTGTGACCACATGCGTGACAGATCCTGTGTTTCAGCTATAAGGAGCGTGTGGAGCAGTTCGTGGAGGGAAACCACAGGAACACGCTCCCAGTGGTCAAAGCTCACCTGGCCTGCGAAGCACAGCTGCGGTGAGCTCCGGGTTTTAGCTCATCTCTGGGTTTAATGGACAGATCCAACCAGCTCATGTTTGGGTTTCAGCTCAAACGATAAAAAGACTCTGCTCATTAAATGGTAAATGTTCTGCATTTGTACAGCGCTTTTCTACCTATCGGTTCTCAAAGCGCTTTGACACTGCGTCACATTCACCCATTCACCCATCGGTGGCAGAGCTGCTATGCAGCTTAAGCTGACACACCGGGGGCAACTTGAGGTTCAGTGTCTTGCCCAGGGACACTTCGGCACATGACTGGGGGAAGCCAGGAATCGAACCACCGATCCTACGATTGGTGGGCGCCAGCTCTACCTCTGAGCCACTGCCGCCCCTATTAGCACACAAGGTGCCTTCAGCAGGAACATGGCAGCAGCTTAGAATCCAAAAGTGTCTGCGTCTCATTCGTCCTGTCGCTGACCCTGGTTTTAATGTTTGTCGTAAACCTTCCCATGTTCCTGCTGCTTGTCTCTCCCAGGGATTACGTCACAGGTCCCAGCGGAAGGCTGTCGGAGGAGCAAAGGCGTCACTGTCTCCACAGTCTGTCTGCCCTGAGGGATTGTGGGTACAGGTGTTTCACCTGTCCCATTCATGCCCAGCTGAAGGTAGAAGTACTCAGTCATCGCACTGCTTACGCTGTGTGGAGTTCAGCTGCATCACAGGACATTCGGCTGCTCTTCGTGCTGCATCCTGTTATTAATCAGCTCAGGATCATGTGTCTGTCTGAGTTCAGGTGTGCTGCGCTAAGCTGTGGACACCTGCTTGGCTGGATGGGTCGCTCCCTGTGATTGACTCCCTGCTGGACTCCATGAGCCAACAGCTGACTGACCTGGCTGACCTCAAACCAGTCTGCAGACAGGTGAGACTGCTTCCTGCGCTGCCCTTCCGTCCTCCACGCTGTGTCTGAACCCCTGCCTCTGTCCCATCAGTCCCTGCTGCATGTCATCTATGAGAGCGTGGTGCTTCAGTATGTCAACAAGATGATGAAGACCCGGATGAAGAAGGGAGAAGAGGATGTAGCTCAGCGGATTGTTGAGGATGCTCAAAAGATCAATGACTTCTTCAGCGAAAGGGTGAGACATGTGTGTTTGTCGTTGTTGTTGCTCTCTTCTCTATCCCCAAAGTCCGAGGCCGCGTTCACGCCTGCGTTTGGTTGTCTGCTTGTCTGCTTTGGTTTCTTTTTCACACGGCAAAATCCAGTAGCGTCATAATGCATGACTTCAAGCTACGCGAGAACGTCGTCTCCTCTTGTTGGTCATAATAATCCGGTGGCATTTTGTGTCCTCAGGGCTGCACAGAGTCCTCGTGGCTCAGTGAGATGTTGGACAGCGTGGCTGAGATTCTCCGTCTGAAGAATCCTGCCAGCGTTCAGCTGGACATGGTGTTTCTGGCCCAGAGGTTCCCTGACCTCAGGTGCAAACCATACCTACTCGGCATTTACACAATCATAGAAATAATCACAGCTTGAATCATGCGACTCAACCTCTTCATTTTGACTGACTCTTTCCTCAGCGATGCCCATGTGTTGGCGCTGCTGTCTCTGAAAACTGGACTATCGTCCTCAGACATTCATTCCATCAGGCGCAGCGTGGAGGAGAACCGCTGTGCCAAAGGCTCAGCCAATCACAGCCCTCCGTTCTTCTCCAAAGTGAAGGTCAAGTGGATCAGTACTAAGATCCATCAGATGCGCACTCTTACGCAAGCTACCCTTACACGGCTGTCCACAGATGTTTGCATGTCAGCTAATCGGTACCAACCACAGGTTTAAAAGTCTGTGTGAGTGCTTTAATCCAGGCGGATCTGTGAATGCGCATGGGTCCCCGGTTCCGGACAGACGATGATTTACCTCGGCCCAATCGGCCCAGTAATTATTAGACTGAATGTGTTGATGAATAATATTAAAATGCTGTTCTTGTGCCAGTTCAGTGCAATGTGCAACCTGCTGTGTTTAAATGACCAGTGAGGGTCAAAGACTCCTGATGTGTGAGACTGAAATGTTCAATTATTCAGAATAAACGCAGACCTTCCTGTGTGACTGCTGTGTTTTTATGCTCTGGATGACCTAAACACCGTCTTGTGCTTCCTCCTCACAGCAGAATCATGAACAAAACTGTTCCCGTCTATTCTCCAAACTCCTCCAAACATTTTCTGCTTCAGAATTCAGACTCTGACAGATCTGTGCAAACGGAAAATGGATGTTTTACTGCGTTTCTGCCCACGTTGGTCATAGTTGGTCTAACAGTCCTGGGCTGTGTCAAGGCCGCAGAGCAGTGATGAGGAGCCTCTTCCACCAGACCAGCCGACGCGGTGACAGTCGGATCCTCCTCATCCCAGCAGATGCGCTTCATGCAGGGAGGATCCAGACGGGCCGGACAGCAGAACTTCTGCAGTGTGACTCGTTTCTGTTGTCACGTCGGACCCGGATGCCGATCGGCTCCTGTTGTTAGAGGTGATGGGAAGCATGTGGCGGCACCGCTCAGCTTTGCAGGAAGCAGGATGTGAACCCTTCTGCAGCGTCTGCGTTCCCATTGAGTCTTTACTGTCAGTTTTCACCTGCAAGAGTTCGATTTAACTACGCCAGGTTTGATAATCAGGCGGCTTTTCTTCACCAGCTTGTACTGAAGGGTTTGTGTTACAGAAGCCAGAATTCACTTCATATCCTTCATCTTGTTGCTTCACACTCAGAAAAATTGTTATTTATCAGGTTTGAATTATTACGTCAACCCTTCCTGGTCAGTCACCCTGGCAACAACAAACGCCGCGTTAGCCAATCAGCTTCCGTGCTGCTTATAACGTCACATCCCGTCTACGCGCTGGGTTTGGTTAGTCCTCCATCTTGGTTGCGGCTAACGGAGCGGCTAGCAGTGTCTCTTCGGGAGAGGATGTAGATAAGCGGACCGGATCTGGACCTGCTTCTGTGTTGAGCGAACCGACACAGTCTCGCTGACCGGACCGAGCGGGACCGACTGTGGTCCCAGAAGCACACACACCCGGCCCTGCCGGGATGCTAGCGAGCTAGCCGCGGAACTTAGCCATCAAAGAGGAACTGTTGCTCCGATTCACTTTGAATCCATGTCGGCTAAAAACTGCCCAAAAAGAAGCCCAACCGAACCGAGCAGGGGCAGATAAGCCTCTGGTCCTGTAGCCAGGACGGGAGCCAGTGATGCCGGGTCAGGATCTGCTCGGATAAACCCGACCTGATATTAATACAGTTCGCAGAGCTGAGCAGCTTCATGACCGAACGTCCCTCACACTGACCCGGACAACATGTCCACCAGGACCCCACTGCCCACGGTCAACGAGCGGGACGCCGAAAATGTGAGTTGGCTTCAAAGTTTGGGTCACGTTAGACCTCGACGTAGTCACTAACCGGTCCGCGCGCGTTATGCCCGGAACTTCTCCGAAGTCTACAGTTTACCGCTTTGCACAGGTTTGGACTAG
This sequence comes from Macropodus opercularis, assembly GCA_030770545.1. Taxonomy (NCBI): domain Eukaryota; kingdom Metazoa; phylum Chordata; class Actinopteri; order Anabantiformes; family Osphronemidae; genus Macropodus; species Macropodus opercularis. The sequence goes on along the minus strand of CM061112.1, from coordinate 141,489 downwards.
TCTGCGGGTACCGGGCTTGGTGTCGGTGTCAGTGACGGTCGTAGAGGGTTGGTTCTGGTGCGTCGTCAGTGGCTTGGTCCGAATCGGGTCCAGTTGATTCCCCTGGTGCGTCTCCCACCTGGTGCCTGTGGCGTCGCTGTGAAAGTTGCGGGTCTCCGCAGTATCTGATGTGTTCGTGGTCATGAAGTGGTGATCGGTCAAACGCATCACGTTGACCAACGTTTGTTTGAACGTGTCCTGAAGTTTATGCGGTTAAACCAGGATCAGCTCTAAAAAACAGCAGCATCCTATGAAAACTGGCCCCTTTACACCGGTTCACTGACCTAAACAGGTCAGACCGTGTGAAAGGCAGATTAAGTAAAAACAAAATGGACTAAAGCATGTTGCAGGAAAAAAGAGTATTGTAGCATTTTGGAAATGTCAAGTATGTTTGTGGTAAATGCTCATGGAAAATATAATTTGGGACTGAGAAGATTAAGAGCGTGTTTGTGTAGCACCAGAAGTATTTTATCAAGGTCAGAAATGCAGTACGGTGCAACGTGACTTCTACCGTCACCACTGTAGCGGCCTGACGTTCAGGAGGCCTGTGTTTTACTTTGCAGCATACCTCTGCAGATGATGGTCGCAGTGAGCCGCCGTCCCGCCCCACTCGCTCTGCCCGGAGTAAAACGGCTTCCTCCTCTGGTGCAGACGAGTCCCCACATGTGGGGAATTATCGATTGCTGAAAACCATTGGGAAGGGAAACTTTGCTAAAGTGAAGCTGGCTCGGCACACACTCACAGGGCGGGAGGTGAGACGCTCACACAAGAGATCAGCGCCTCCTAAAACACACAAGAGGAGCATTTACCTGTTTGTGTGTGTGTGTGTGTGTGTGTTCCGTGCCCTCTGACAGGTGGCGATCAAAATCATTGATAAGACCCAGCTGAACCCCACCAGCCTCCAGAAGGTGAGCAGTCCGGATCAATCGGAGGTTCTGGCTTTAGTGTCTGCTGTGCTAGAAAAGTGAATTCATCATAATGATGTGATGACAAAGTTCAGGTCTCACAGAGCAGTCAGCAATGGCTGGACGTTGATTTACCACTGATCTGTTTGAAAATATCCCAGTGGCCCAGATGAACTGAATGTAAATTGTTTGTATCCCAGCTCTTCAGGGAGGTCAAAATAATGAAGTTCCTGAATCACCCAAATATCGGTGAGTAACGGTCTCTGCATCTTTGCCTCTTTCTCGGTCTCACAATTTATCAGTGTGGGTGTATAAGAAGGTGATTCCTTCACAGTAACACTGACAACTGTCAACTATTCATGGCCAACTGTTAACTTTGAGTCAGACCTGTGTAGGGTTGATGATGAGCTTGCAATAAATAAATAAATCTTGAAGGGTGAATACTCTACACTTTCTATATCATTCACCAGAAATGGCTGCACTGAAGACACAAGGTTCAATTAAAACGTGAAGACGTAGACTAACTGGTACTTGTATCAGTTCTAATGATCGCTCTGTCTAACTGTATTATGCTCTGACTCCTGCAGTGAAGCTCTTTGAGGTCATAGAGACAGAGAAGACTCTATACCTGGTGATGGAGTACGCTAGCGGAGGTTAGTACTTTGGTCCTACCACACTGAAACTCTTCCAAGTGATCGGAAGAGACGTCACATCAGATGACATCTAGAGGAAAGCACTTCCCTAAAACGTAATTTCCTCGGTTTCTTTGTCCCCTTGCTTTTCCGTGCACTGGGATCCAGCCCAGTTCTAACTCAGAGCAGGTGTACATGTTGGTTCCTGACCTCTGATCTGTGTCAGGTTCACTGGCATGTCCTGCTAAAGGTCACTTTGTGTCTCTGTGTGTGTGTGTGTGTGTGTGTGTGTGTGTGTGTGTGTGTGTGTGTGTGTGTGTGTGTGTGTGTGTGTGTACGTTGCAGGTGAGGTGTTTGACTACCTCGTAGCTCATGGGAGGATGAAGGAAAAGGAGGCCAGAGCTAAGTTTAGACAGGTAACACACACAGTGTTGTTACCTCGAGCCTGCAACGACCCGCATCCCATAATGCTGCTTTTCTCACACTAGAGTTTGGCTAATATCAGAATATTTTGCTCCGTGCCCCTGAGCCAGCCGACTCGCACTGCCTCATGCCTGCCTCTCTACCCGTCTGCCTGTACAGATTGTGTCTGCCGTTCAGTACTGCCATCAGAAGCACATCGTTCATCGTGACCTAAAGGTAAAACTAAACTAGGATTCCCTAGCTGACATTAAACACACCGTGAACATACCTTCTAACCAGCTGCTGGGTCCTACAGGCGGAGAACCTCCTCCTTGATGCCGACATGAATATTAAAATAGCAGATTTCGGGTTCAGTAACGAGTTCACTGTCGGTGGGAAACTGGACACTTTCTGTGGATCTCCTCCGTATGCGGCGCCTGAGCTCTTCCAGGTACTGGTGTTGACCACTTTGAGAGGTCTTGATTGATCCTGATTGTTTAGACTGTGTGTTATTGTGTATTAGGGTAAGAAGTATGATGGTCCAGAAGTGGATGTGTGGAGTCTGGGTGTGATCCTCTACACTCTGGTCAGTGGCTCTCTGCCATTTGATGGACAGAATCTCAAGGTCAGTCAGACCCACACACGCGGTTGAGCAGTTCAGTCAGTAACCGAGTGTAGGAGGAATAACGTGTGTGTGTGTGTGTGTGTGTGTGTGTGTAGGAGCTCAGAGAGCGAGTTCTGCGGGGGAAGTACCGCATCCCCTTCTACATGTCCACTGACTGCGAGAACCTGCTGAAGCGTTTCCTGGTGCTGAACCCGGGGAAACGAGGCACTCTGGAGGTCAGGACCCAACATGTTTTCTCTATCTGCATTTTCACGTCACATGACACTGGGCGAGTTAGCATTAGCTAACGAGTTGAACACCAGACATCAGCCTGCCTGTACACGACTGCAGTCAGACTTTATCGGATTTGTGGTTCAACGTGTCTGCTCTGCCTGAGATGTGATGTGGTGAATGAGATGCTGTCAAAGCGTGGAAAGTTACGTTTACCCTTTACGCTTGTTATCGCATAACCTGGGGAATATTTGACCTGAGCTTGTGTGGGAGGCTTCGGGTTGTGTTAAGCAGCTCAGAGACGCGTCACCTGGTTGGTTTCATTGATTTTACTCAAGTGTTTCCTCTTCAGCAAATCATGAAAGATCGATGGATCAACAGTGGCTTCGATGAAGAGGAACTTAAACCCTTCATTGAGCCAGCGCTGGACATCAGAGACCAAAAGAGGATCGGTAATCCTTTATGTTCTACCAGGATCTGTCTATATACGTCTCTTACACAGTGATGAAGTCCTCACGACCAGTACCTGGGGGTTGACTCTGTTCTCCAGACTAACTGCTGACGTCAGGCTGATTTAAAACACATGAGAGCAGACTCAGCTCTGGGTTGAGAGGCCGACCGTCTGTAACTGCAGGTGGGGGCTGATTGTGTTTCAGACCTGATGGTGGGGATGGGTTACTCCAGAGCAGAGATCAACGAATCTCTTGCCAAGATGAAGTATGATGACATCACAGCCACTTACCTGTTGCTGGGATGCAAAGCCGCTGAGGTCAGAAGTTACCATGGCCACAGCCGATGTAAGCACCTGGCCTGAGCAGCAGTGTAACTGATGTGCGTTTGTGGTCCAGGTGGATCTAACTGACTCTGGAACAGTCGCCCTGCTGAAACCTCGTCCGTCCAGCAGCAGCCAGTCTCCTGCTCACCTCCTCCCCCAGCGCTCCTCCTCCTCCAAACAGAGGAGGTACAGCGACCAAGGTACCAGGCTAGGGTTTATTCTTGTAGACTAGTGGTCTTTCTTTCCTCTAACCCATCCTGTGTTCTCCCCAGTGTCCTCGGCTGCTCCTCAGCACGGTAAGTGCCAGGCGGCAGCAACACCAGAAGTGGAGGGCCAGCAGGAGGCTGGAGGGCACAACAGGAAGTCCAGTCCTGTGGAGGCGGGCAGTCCTCAGCTGGAAAACGCCAATAACCCCAACATGGCTGACATCCCTGAGCGGAGGAAGCCGTCGGCCACACCCGCTGTGAGCTTACCTGTCTGTTCTCACACCCAATTCTCTGAAAAACCGCTTTAGTACAAATAGAAGTCTTTAGTCAAGTGCAAATACTAAATTTAAATAATGTACAGGTGTAGTAGCTCTAGACTAAACACAGTCAGGTTCAGTGTGACCTGATTTGATCTGACCCAGATTCCTGTGTTGATCTGTGTCAGGGAGGATCCTCCAGCATGACTCGGAGAAACACATACGTCTGCAGTGAGAGGAGTGCCGCTGATCGCCAGGCTGTGGTCCAGAACGGTAAAGAAAACAGGTACGGGTCGGCTCACTGAAGTCGGAGCACCGGTTTACAGCTCATTAGCCATTTAGACGTGACTCAGCAGATCGTATGATCATCAACGTGTCACTCAGTTAAAGTGGGATTAAAGACCATTTGTTGCTCTGGACTCTGACATGGCTGTGTTTGCATCTGCTCTGTTGCATGGAGGCAGATGAAGCGACATCCAGACATCTGAGGCAGCAGCATTAGTAGTAATAAGTCAGCATTTTCTGTAATCTGATTTGATTCGAGTTTCTGTGAAGGAAACTAAAAACGCGTTCAACCTTCCCAGCTCAGCGGCCACGTCCAATCAGAGGACAGGGGGCGGGGCCTCCACCCACAGCATCAGCAGCGGAGCCACTCCCCCGGACCGACTTCGTTTTCCGCGTGGTACCGCCAGCCGCAGCACTTTTCACGGGGGGCAACTAAGGGAGAGACGCACCGCCACCTACAACGGCCCCCCCGCCTCCCCCAGCTTGTCACATGACACATCACCTCTCTCCCAGTCACGAGCCAGAGGGTCCACCAACCTGTTCTCCAAGCTCACCTCCAAATTCACACGCAGGTATGTCAACACAAGGCATCAGACAGTTTCCCGTGGACCTGCACGATTCAGCTTTCCTCCTTCCTTTCTTTCTCGCTGTCAGAGGTGTCTCAGAAGCTGAAAGGAACGGGAGACCTGAAGGGTCCAGGTGAGCGAGGAAGGTGGTTGTCTTCTGATGGCTAACCTGCTGAGACTTTATTGTTGATGTGAAGACTGATGCAGCTGTGTTTCCTCCAGTCGTAACGTGTCGTCTGAGCAGAAGGATGAGCCTGGTTCTCCTGCTGTTCAGCTGAAGGACACAAAGGATGCAAAACCTCGTTCTCTGAGGTTCACCTGGAGCATGAAAACCACGTCGTCCATGGAGCCAATGGACATGATGAGGGAGATCAGGAAGGTCCTGGATGCCAACAACTGTGACTATGAGCAGCGCGAGCTGTTCCTGGTGCTCTGTGTCCACGGAGACGGACACGCAGACACTCTCGTCCAGTGGGAGATGGAAGTTTGCAAACTGCCCCGCCTGTCACTCAACGGGGTTCGTTTTAAACGGATCTCAGGAACATCCATTGCCTTCAAGAACATCGCCTCCAAGATTGCCAACGAGCTGAAACTGTAGACGGAGAGAGACAGGTGTGTGGGTGCACCTTTGCAGGTCTGAAATAGATGCTGCAGTAAATAACTTTGGCCTGTGTGAACCTGCTCTGTATTTGTTGATTATTGGTGATTGATCATCAGCCTGAATCCTGACCACAGCTCTCTCTCCTCTCTTAAGGCTCTGCTGTCTAAGTGTACAGGGTTTCCCTCACCTGTCCCCAGCTCAGCAGGGGTCCTCCTCTACATTGCACTTATAATTAAATGAGCGTCGCTGTTTGCTGCAAAGGATCATGGACCTCTGAGTCCAGCGTTGCTAAAGGAAACCCGTTTATTTAAGAACCTCTGCGGACATTTAGGCCCAGCCCGTCAGTGGACAGGTGAGGTTGGAGCTTGACACGGGGCCCCAGGGGCGGAGTCATTCAGGTAGTTGCGAGTCATTGTTTGTGAATGTAAATAGTTGGTCTGACAGAGACTCAGGCTGTTTTCATGTTGCTTTATTTTCCTTTTGTACGTGTGGTCAGTCAGCTGATCATCGTTGTTTTGTTAACTGAACCTTAGGGTCACCTGTGTCTCATTAAACAAGCTAAACACAGCTCAGCTTCCCGTCCAGATGAGTCTGTTTAAGCGACCAAAGCCATTTTCAAACTGCTCTGATAAGGTGTCCCCCTCCCAGATGCCTTCACTCATTCACACAGGTCTTGAATAAGATCTTGCTCGGCCTGGTGGTTTGTGCACACAGGCGTCTGCTTGGACTTCATGGCGTTTGCAGCTGATGTGTATCCTGCTAGTCTGCGTCATTGTCCGTCACATTGACACAGGGTCAAAGACGATCCAGCAGTGGCTGCTTCCAGTTCACACATGAACCACGCTTTGACTAAATCCTTACGTCATCGCGCTGGGAAGTTTGTTAGACGTCAGACCATGTAACGCTGTCATCCATCTGCGTGGTCGGTTCAATTCAGTTTGTTTAGCAGCAAAATGGTGTCGAGGGGCTTTAAAATAATACGACTAGAAAAATCCAGCGAAGCCAAGAGGAAAGACTTTTCCCAAAAGAAGCCTCCAGGGTGAGCGGCCATCTGCCGGAGAGAACAGCGGGCAGGTTGGTTGAACCAGCCACTGACCACGCGCACCGGGCCCGTATAAAGGTCCAGAGAGAGGAGACCAAGAGGGACAACTACAGAAAGTTCAATGGTGGGTGTTGATGGGTAGGAGGAGGACAGAGGACGTGCCAGCATCCAAACCTATAGCAACTTCACCACAAAGGAAATTTTGAGCCTGGTCTCAAGTAGAGGCTTCTGAACCAGAACCTGGACTGGGTCTGGTTCCTCCAGAGCGGAGCTGTGCCTTCCATTCCACAGAGGAAACTAGAACCACAACCAGACCAGTGCCCTGAGCTCTTTATTTTCCTCATGCTCGCTAGTGAGGAGCTGCCATCAGTGACAGAATCTGTAAAGGTTCGTTTGACGCTGCATGTTTCCAACCTGTTCACCTGTAGTTTTCTGCTGCCGTACAGAATCAATTCTTTAGGTTTCAGATTAATAAAACTGAATTCAGCAGTTAAAGCTGCGCCACAGGAACAACTCGCTGTAAAGTCTTCTGTCTAATGGAGGATTTAATCAGTCCAGTAGTTTACAGCTGTTTTTTCCATGGCTGCACTTGGGATAATATGGAGAAAACACCCGAGTCATTTAAAATGATCAATGCGTTGATAGTTCATTATTGTTCCGGAGTTAAAACAGCAGACTAAACAACTTTCTGTTCTAAATCTCTGACGGCCGCGTCATACATCAGCTCCAGGACGATTTGTCTTATGACAGAATGTTGAAGCTGAGGCGTCTGCAGCATGTGTTTCGTGCCTGGTTTGTGAACTCGAGCTGCTTGTTTCTCCTCCAACAGAACTTGAACCCAGAGGCCTCAGGTCCGTCAGTGACCAGTGCTGTTTATATGACGTGTGTGTTGAATGAAGACAGGTGAGCAGCGGCTGCATCTGTTTGGGGCCACACAGACTTTATTGGTTATTTCAGGTGTTAGATGAATCCAACAGGTGGAGACAGGAAATAGAAAATCCTTCCATGTTGGAAGACAGAAGTCTAACTGAGCAGCTCTAACATCCTGCAGCTTCAGGATGGTTTGATGGATTACAGTGAGCGGGGGTGAGGGGGTGAGGGCTGGGGGGAGGCGGTGGGGTCACAGGTTATTTCTGCTCTGGCATCAAGTCGTCGACGTTCTCTCCGGCCTCCAGACGCTTTTCCATGTCAACCAGCAGGTTGACTCCGTCCACCACCATCTGAACTAACTCCACCTCCGAGAACCCAAGACGATCGGCGTTGGAGATGTCAAAGACTCCGCCCACCGCGGCTGTGTCCACGCCACCTGAGACACAGTAGACGTAAACATTACTGCTGAGTTTCATTTCTCATCGGCTCAGAGAGCGGCCGGGACCCGACCGCGTCCCCGGACTGGGCTCACGCCTGGGGTGTAACGTTGATCAGGACAAGAGGGGATTCTCTTCAGAACCAACCGAGCTCTACTAGAGAAATGGAAAAACAGGAAAGCTGACCGTTTACTAGCTATTTCTGACAGCGTGGTCTGCAGACATAGGTCTGATGCACCAGGGCCCGGCCACCTTCAGGCGTTCCTGAAGCCCCACAGCAGTGTGGACACGTGTCTGCGCCCTAACAGAACTCTCTGGAATGCATGAGGTCTCTGTACCATACATGGGACTGACTGTTGGACCTGGTTCTGGAGATGTCTGTGTACCTGTTCCTCTCTTCTGCAGCCTCAGCTTCTTCAGGATCTCTCCAAACTTTTCGTGCTTGCTGAGGTTTGGCAGTTTGACATGGACTCCAGCTCTCAGTCCCGTCCCCAGGTTGGACGGACAGGTGAGGACGTAGCCCAGGTGTTCATTCCACATGAACTCATGACCTCTCTCCTTAAATAATTCCTCAATCTACCAGAGACACAGAGAAGGGGGACAGGTGAGACCGCTTCAGATCCGACTCCCGTGAAGGGAGGTGGGCGCGCATCCTCACCTTCGTGAGTCCGGTGCAGAAGCGAGTGAACACGTCCCTCATGTTGCCTCCTTTCTGCATGCTGATGACCCGCAGATGATCCTCCTCGTTCACCCAAACCAGGAAGGTCTTGTTGTCATTGTGCCTGTGGGTAAACCAAATATTCCGTTTTGGTTATTATTACATTATGGTTGCTGCTAATCAACGTCGACACAGAAATTAGGTTGTTTGTGATCTCACAACTTATTTTTCTTTATTTGTATTTGTTTCATTTTAATTGTTAAAATGAAACAAATTGGACACCTAATGAAAGTTTCTCTGCTTTTGAGCTGCGCTGTGTTCACTGACCAGATGCCGCGGCCGTCGGGCCAGTCGCGGGCCATGCCAGACGCCAGCAGCAGCGGGGAGACGGGCTTGTCGAACAGGAAGTGGTCATCGATAAGCTGCTGCTGCTCCTCCTCAGTCATGTTCTTCAGAGCAAAGTACCTTCCCTTCAAGTCTCCCTCCAAGGCATCCAGACCTGTCCCACAGGAGGTCAGAGGTCAACACAGGCCAAGTTCAGGCCAATGTTTGCAGCCTAGGAGGCCTCATGAGTCGTTATCTGGTAATAACGGTAACTATTACGGAACCTTTCAGTTTTTATACATTTGAAAATACATCCTAAAACGTACATATTCTAAAAACACGTTCACATTGTAATAATAGATTGTTGCGCGTAGATTAATTTCAGTGAACTTGGCTCTTTTACTCTCATTGAAGCCTTTGCCTTCGAGCAGCAGGGGGCAGCAGACGCCCCCGTTCTGCTGGTTCAGTCCAGTTCTGGCTCATTACAATATGAAAGCAGCAGTTTCGGGTTGACTGAGCTCTCGGTCATTAGGAGTCTCAGCAGGTCGTCGCAGCTCAGAGTTATGTAACAGTCTGATCTGCTGCTGCAGTCACTTGCACGCTCACTGAGGCATGATGGGAAAAATATCTAAATAAAGACGCTGTTAAGCTGCAGTTAGATCTAAAACAGCGCTGGTGAAGCAGAAACACGGGGCAGGAAGTGATGTCGTACTTTCGATGGAGAGGTTTTCGATGGCGCGGCGTTCCCCGCGGCTGCAGTGCGGTGGCAGACAGAAGCCACGAATGCTCCGTCCCGTCCGAACGCGAGAACTCAGGACGTAGTTTGGATCCAGATCATCGCCACCCTGGAACACGAAACACACGAAGGACGCCTGTCAAAAGGTCACTGCAGAGGCGGTTGTCGTTTACCTGCAGGTTCTCGGGGGTCGGGTCAGTTTGTTGTCGTCGTTTTCGGTCAGTTTGTTGTCGTCGTTTACCTGCAGGTTCTCGGGGGTCGGGTCAGTTTGTTGTCGTCGTTTTCGGTCAGTTTGTTGTCGTCGTTTTCGGTCAGTTTGTTGTCGTTTACCTGCAGGTTTTCGGGGGTCGGGTCAGTTTGTTGTCATTTTCGTGTCAGTTTGTCGTCGTTTTCGGTCAGTTTGTTGTCGTTTACCTGCAGGTTTTCGGGGGTCGGGTCAGTTTGTCGTCATTTTCGGTCAGTTTGTTGTCGTCGTTTACCTGCAGGTTTTCGGGGGTCGGGTCAATTTGTTGTCATTTTCGGGTCAGTTTGTCGTCGTTTTCGGTCAGTTTGTTGTCGTCGTTTTCGGTCAGTTTGTTGTCGTCGTTTACCTGCAGGTTCTCGAGGGGTCGGGTCAGTTTGTCGTCGTTTTCGGGTCAGTTTGTTGTCGTCGTTTTCGGTCAGTTTGTTGTCGTCGTTTACCTGCAGGTTCTCGGGGTTCAGATCTGTCTTGTGTTTGTCTGTCGGTTTGTACCCTCCGTGGCGAGCTTCAATCACTGGGTCCATTAACTCTTTGAACACCTCGTACGTCTCCTCGTCTCCAGCGACGCAGCCGACCGTCATGATGAACGGGTGACCTGCAGAGACACACAATGATCAGCCGACAAAAATGAAATGCTGCCAACTAAATGAAGCAGGATGGGACGAAGATCAGCTGATCACACAGGAAATAAATGTTCCCTCCTTTTCCTGTTGGGGATTTAAGGAGAAGAAATTAAGCTGATCTAAGGAGTCGATCCAATTAAAGAGCAGGTGAACGTCAGAACGGACGTCTCTGTAAAGGAGACGAACTTCACTGGGGAAGCGAGGTCACCTGGTCTGGCTAAGTCAGAACTTTGAGGCTGATTCCTGGTGCAAATGGGACCAGATAATGAGAATAGAAGCGCTGGGCCCGAGCTCCTACCTGGGTTGTCGACACCGGTCTGGATGATGTCATCCAAGGTGAAGCCGCTGGGCGTCTCCTTGTCCCGCAGGTTGGCGTATATTTCAGGTGTGAGCGCCTGAGCCATGTGGTTGTTGTGCTGGCTGAGGTCGGGATACTCCTGCTCTGCGGAGTAGTTCAGCTTCATCTTGTTGTGAGTGTTTCCAAAAGGCATGGTGACGTCCGGCTGCTGACCTGGGAACAGTTACACCAACTTCACATTTGATCTGTGCCATAAAGACTTGTAGTAGACAAAGCGATTCTCTGAGCATCACAGTAATAATTCACAACCATGTCTGAACTAATTCATGTTGAACATGAATGTTCTGCTAAATTACTGCAGCACCTACAAAAACCTCCGATATAAAGACTCGCGCGCTGTGGAGTAAATCCACTCATTCCGTCACTGAGCTTAATGTTCAACTACAGATGAAATAACTTCCCAGAGAAGCAGAACCTGTCCGCTCAACACTGACGCAGAGATCAGGGTTCGGCTCGGTTCTGGAAACCGTTTAACGTCCAGCGGATCGGACTTAACCCTTCAGTGCGTGGCTGCGCCGCCCTGCGTCTGGGTCACCTTCAGCACCGTCAGCTCGGTGTTGGACAGATTCTCTCGACCAGAAGCGGGTTCTGCCTGCTAACGTCCAACATATTAACGGGTTCGAACCGAACTGAACATGCGTCGGGCGTTTGTTTGCGCTGACATTTCCCTTACTACGGGACCAAACCGTCGAACAACCGTGAGCAGCGTTGACGGCGTCTGTTTGTTCTCGTGATGCAGATAATCGGCTTCTGAAACTGGACCGATTGAAGGCGGACGCTGGGTTCAAAGCTGAGCCCGCTGCCACGGAACCAGTGGGACGCACAGCGGTGACTGCGCAACACCTGCAGACAGGACGTCTGCAAGGTCGACGGGTGCAGACAGACAGACAGACAGACAGACAGGACGTCTGCAAGGTCGACGGGTGCAGACAGACAGACAGACAGACAGACAGGCTGCAGACAGACAGACAGGACGTCTGCAAGGTCGACGGGTGCAGACAGACAGGCTGCAGACAGACAGGCTGCGGACTTGCAGACGGGCTCTCCAGCTCCGCAGCATCAACAGACGGTGCCCCCCCCCCCCCCCCCAATGCCCCCCCCGTCTGCCTGCTCCTTTGTTCCTGACTTCGTCTTTTCTGTCTGATGCCGCAGAGCGCGCGCCTCCCTCGCATCACTAACTGCCGCATCGACGGGCTGACGGATCGAAGGCTGTGATTGGCTGGGGTTAAAGGTCCTACCTGGCGGCTCAGTGTGCGCTGATGTGGTCTCGAACGGATCCGGTTCTGCTGCTGGCGCTGCTGCGGATTAAAGCGGCTCTCAGTCTTTTATACCCGCCTCCCGCTCCTCATTGGCTTCTATTTACAGTCTATTTATTCTATTGGCCACTAGACCGCGTGGTCTCTCTCTTCGCTCTCTCTTGGTCTCTCTGCCACAGTGCCTCTGAGCAAAAGAGGATGAAGGCCAAGAAGGTCTCACATTGCTTCTATTTTCACTGACGTCCAAGTTCCACCTAATGGACCCAGTCGATGCTTCGCTGCAGACAAATGGAAACGCCGCCTCCCGAAGGTCCTCTGGGCCGCTGCCGTTCCCACCGGTGTGGAGCTGACTTCAATGAACTGTCCGTTTCCATCTTAATGATTTGGGATGAACCCTTGCGTCCAGTGTGTGTGCAGGCAGGTCCACGAACTGGCCGTCACGCTTGTCTGACATAAACCCAAAGGAGAAAGCCTCAGGCTCCACCCGTGTCATTAGCATGTTGTGGAGGTCATAGCAGCCTGCTGCGTCATTGTGTTTGAATAAAGGTGTCATCATACCTGGAGTCAAACGAGCTCGTTTACAGGCTTCATTCTTTACCGTTTCATAACAGCTGGTGCTTAGATCAGCTGATCTTTTGCTGCAGCAGGATGACAGACTGTCCTCAGTGATGACGTTTCTTTGTTTGGTGACGGAGCATTTTTCTGGCAGCTTTAAATAATTGAGCGCCTACAGCTCACTCTGCTGGTTGTAGCTTATTTCCCTCGAATCAGCCTGAACAGGAGGAATGTGAGTGTTTACTGGGTTCTGGAAGCATCGTAACCTACTGACTTCTCTGCCGACACCGTCCTCCCTTTCCATCAACCTTTAAACAAGGCATTTCTCGCAAATTGCAAATCTTAGATGAGATTTTCCGGATTTACTGGGATCTGAAGGATTAATCACATCTCACAGCACCTAACGTAAGAAATGTTAAAGCATCAACTAAACTCTGAAAGGGATCTACTGGATTGTCCGACAGGCTCAAAATCATCATATAACTGCAATTAGAAAGGCTCTGGGGCGCTGTGTAAAATCTCATAAAGCCATATATTACTCACAACAGAACATAGAGAACATGTGACATCTGCCAGGCAGTAGATCACCGACGATGGACTGAGGGGCTGCTACAACTGATTCGTCTGTAGAGGAGCAGATGACATCGTTTGCATCCTGCTGGAATGAAGGCTTTCTCACAGGGAAGAGGCCCAAACAACATGAAAAAACAGTAGTCGGCTGGGATCCACGGAAATCTAGCGAGGCCTGCTGAGATCTGTCCTTTCCAAGGTGGAGACCATTAAAGACATCAAGAGCACTTCAATGTGTCGAGTGTGAGGTTACCAACGGGGCGATTATCTGAGCTGTTGGCAGTGGTTGGCGCTAGTTGGTGCTACTTACTAGCTGCTGCTAACTCGCTCTGACCTGCTTTATCAGCTGCTGGTCTCGCAGCCCCCACCGCCGTCCTGCTCATTTGCATATGAAATGAGTGAATTCATTAGTGAAACATTGGAGTCTTTGTTGGTGAGAGGACACAGCCTCAGTCTCAGATCTGTGTTTGTTTCCACACTGGGTTTGACAAGGGTATGACACCCAAGTGATGCCCATGGTCTCCATGGTAACCGCTGTGTTAAACACATTATTACAAAACAGACTAAATGACAACAAATATTAAACAAAGCGGGGATCTGAGTCACAAACAGTCCGAGGGAAACATTTGAGAGTAAAATCTTGATTCTTGGCAACACAAGCATTGTTAAGCAGTAATTAATGGTCCGTTGCATCACAATGTGGTCAACTCAACATTACTGAAAAGAAACTGCTTAACAAATATTGATGATAATGAACGACGGCTGAGGTAAAGTGTGAAACAGAAACCTCTGGTGCGTGTGTTTAAACGTACACGTGTGTCCCAGCAGAGTCCGACTCGTGCGGACACAGACGGGTGGAGCTGATGGAGACCGTCAGGTGATGAGAGCAGAATACAAACCAGATACAGTGCCCCTCCCCCACCCTCCATCAGCATGCAGAGAGGCTGCAGCCCGACTCAGCGCCCCCTCCCCTCCCTGTCATTTATTCATGACCGAGCACTCATCAGCAAACCTGGCATCTGCTGCCGCCTCTCAACCAGAGGAAACCCCGTATCTCCACACTGCGGGGGTCGTCACCTGATGGGAGCAGCGTGAGATCATCCTTCTCAAGCCAATCACAGCCCTCCTCAGCCTCTAAAGCTCTGATTGGCCAAGGAAGTGAACAGCAGTGGCGCTGTTCACGTTCAACAGCAGGTCAGTGAACACCTCATAAAAAGAAACACCTGAAACCAAGAGAAGAGTCAGTAGATGAAGGTGAGGACTGTCCTGCATCCTGGTATTTTACCGTGAAGCTGACTCTCCTTCCGGAAGCTTTGCTCGTTAGAGTAAATCCTACACAGCTACATCTGAGCGTGCAGTGATCATGACTTCATCACCAGCTGCTTGTAATGTTGTGGCTCATCGTGTATAACAGAATAGATGCTACTTTAATTTATTTTGTTGAATAGGTCACTACACCAACACTGGCTGAACCTCTGCTGACAAGCTGGGAGCCACAAAACCAACTCCAGGTTTGTGGGATGGAGACGAGGCTTCAGATTATTTTTCCCGCTGACGTTTTCTCCTGTTGATTAACAACATATTGTTGTTTTTAAAGCGGCTTCAACCTGCTGCCGGTGCTGGGTCTGCATGTTAAACGAAGTTTGGGGAGTCTGATTTAAGTGCAAATGCAGCGTTCTTGTAGTTCTTGGTTCTTGCTCCTGTGCTCACCGGGCCTCCCTCCAACTGGCAGCGGTGCTGCTTTCCCAGCAGCTACCGAGCAACCAGCAGCAGCTGGGAAAGGAAAGTTTGGTTTAGTGGGGAAAGAAACTGCTCAGCAGCGGCAGCCACACTGTCTAAAGGCAACTTGGCATGAAGCTACTGTTATTATTACATATTGTATTAGTGTTAATAGAGTTAATAGAGATGAAGCACACGATTTGTAGGTTTGATTCACTTTAATGCCAGTTCTGGTTTAAATGGCATAAACCAGAGTAGGAAAACATGCTATTAACCGCCCACATCCTCTGTGTCCTCCCTGTCTTCCTTATCTCTTTAGTTCCTTTCTATCAACGGCTGTCCTGTTTCCATGACAACCAGGTGGACGATAGAAACACAGCCTGAGACTGTATGAGATCCGTTGTTCTCAATTACGTAACAGTAAACAGTCACACACTGTTAATAGCTGCTAATAGTGTGTGATTATAGGAGATAAGCCTCTGTCCAGCTGGAACTGGGAGGCGTCTAGGATGCTGAGCCTGTCGGTCACTTCACATAACCTTTATATTTGAATCTCCCAAGCTCCGAGTCTCTTCAGGAACCCGACAAAACAAAGTGGTTGAGTACCAGCCACAGTCCAAATGTCGTGACCAGAGGTCAAAGGTCACAGCATCACACCTTGGAACCTTAAAGTATCATAATACTTCACTTCACTCTGACTTCGTGTCCTGTGGTATGACATGGCGGGTTTGCTAACCAGACCGTCACGGAGCCCAGGTGTATTGTGGGACAAAGGTGAGAGCGGTCGTTTAGCAACGAGCCTATTTAATCCACATCGCCATGGTAACCAACAGGCTGTCACTATGTGATGTCACTGAGAGTGGAGGAATGGAGGCAGGAGGTGTTACATAACAGGAGATAGAGAGAGATGGAGGACAGGATGAATGTAAGAAGGTCAAAGACAGGAAGTCTTTACAAGAAGAAGAGATAAAGGCCAATGGCAGAAAGAGGACAGAGACATCAAAGAAGGATACAACAAAAAGAAAAGAAGAAGAATTGTGTGAATAAAATAAACAAGAATGAGCGACGCAGAATGGAAAGAAAGACGAGAGAGGGAAGGAAAAAAGTAACGAGAATAAATTCAAGACAGAAAGAATATAAAAAGAAAGGAGTGTAACGAGGAAATGGACAAAGGAAAGAAACTCGAAAGAACGAGTGACAACTGAAGGAAGGACACAACAGGAAAATAATAAAAAATAAGAGAAAAACTAAGAGAAAAGAGTTGGGAGGCAAGGAAGGATTTAAAGGAGGTTAATGGGGTGAAAGAAAAGGAGCAAGGGAAGGAAACAAAAAGGTGAACAAAGGAATAAAGAGGAGGAGGGAGGAATAATCTGGGGCACAGAGGACCACGTGGTTGTCACCATGACAACCGGCACCTTGCGCAGGACGAGAGGAAAGAGGATCTGTGATTGGCTACTGATCCTGGAAGAGGTTGTTTGTGATTGGCTGTAGTTTTGCAAAAGTGAAGTATTTCCAGGTCAACGCTAACAGAAGTCTTTCCTCATTTAATGTTGTTGTCATTACCCTGAATAACTGACACTCAGGGCTCACTGCCGCGGCTGAGACGCTTTCAGCACCACGGACAGAGCTCGGTGCTTCTCTGCCGTCCTCTGCTGGACGAACAGAGACGAACATAAAACCCGTCTGAACACTGACGAATGATGTTCCTCATAAGTGGTCAAAGCTTCTTTTTGTCTGTCTGTGATTCTTAAACATAAATATATGGAAATGTTTCCACTACACACTGGTTGTTGTTCTGTTCTGGTTCCTGGTCTGTTCCATAAATACATGAAGCTGAGCCACAGCTGTGACCTTTATTAACAGAAAACCATGATAAAACCCATAAAAAATACAAACAACATTAACACATTTAATTGAGCTTACACATTGTAACACACTTTGGTTTTCTGGCTTAACCAACTTCAGAGGTGGCGCTATGCTAACGGTGCTAAGCTAAGCTAAGCTACGCTAAGAGACACAGTCAGTGTTAGTACCGACGATGTTTTATATTCCATGTCCAGGCCCACATCGAGCACATGGGAGGTCAGCAGTGGTGTAGTATTGGTGCTGGTAGTATTAGTAGTGGTGTTAGTAGTGGTAGTACCCTCTGCTGCTCAGCCAACCCCCCGTTTTATTACTTTGCAGTGCAGTTACACACCAAAAAGTACTAATGTGTTGCTTTGTCTCGAATATAAAAGTTCTCAGCACAGTCATGGATGAAAACACGATTCACATTTTAAAAGACATCAAACACGTTGTAGGCGTGAGTCACATCTGAAGGCAGTGAGACCTGCGGGACTGTGTCCTGGTTTCTAGAAGCTGTGCTTCATGATCGGACTTAAGGAGACTCACTGGTTGGGGAACGCTCAGTCCTGGAGTCCAGACCCGTTTGGGACGGTACCTCGTGCTCGGTGATGACATTTGGGACGTTCATGTTGGGGTCGTCATCGCCCTGGTAACACTTCCCCAGACTCTTGATAACGTTAAAGTTGGATCTAGCTGTTTCAGCCAGGCTGTTTTCCAATATCCAGCCGTCCGACTCCAAGTCTGGGTCACCTAGTCGCAGAACGTTCTCCATTGCAGTCTGGAGGTAACGGACTCCTGTCAGAACCAGCAGCTGGAACAGAACA
This sequence comes from Macropodus opercularis, assembly GCA_030770545.1. NCBI lineage: Eukaryota > Metazoa > Chordata > Actinopteri > Anabantiformes > Osphronemidae > Macropodus > Macropodus opercularis. The sequence goes on along the minus strand of CM061112.1, from coordinate 123,928 downwards.
AGGTTGAAGGTCAAACAGAACGACGTGCATGTAGTTGCTGACTTTACTACTCATCTTTCACTTTACTGACTCTCTGCCTTTTAAGCCTTTTAAGCAGTGGGCAGCCACGTGCAGAGTGCCTTGCTCAAGGACACACCTGGTGATCAAGACCGGATTGAAACCTGTGTTCCGGTTCAATGCTCCACCCATTGAGCCCCCAGACCAACTTAACTGAAGCTCTGCGTATAGAGTTAGAGTCAGAGCTTGTGTCGCTACGGATCCACTACCTCAAACAGCCAGATGAGGAGCACGGTGATGCCGATGGACTGCATGATGCCGGTGTAGTGGTCCACCAAGGCCTGGCGACAGCCTCTCCTCCACAGGTTCAGCTGCTGCGTCTGCTGGTCGTAGTTGAAGTGCGCCGAGCTGTTGCTGACTTGGTGCTGGATGCAGGGTCGAGGCGAGAAGGTGTTGCAGCAGCTAAAGGGAACGTTGTCCATCAGGTACTTTCCCTCCACATTACTCCTCAGGCGGCTACAAGGCAGGAGCAGGTGGCGTTAGCAACAGGAACGTGAAGTAAACTACAGACCCTTCAAAATACGCTACACTGCCTGTTTCAGCGCATTCAGTCAGCGGAACCTTGTTCCATCTCTCGACCTTCGGTCGCACTGGAGTTCAGGCTTAACTGAACTAACTCTGTTTGATGTTTAAAGTATTTCCATGCAACCCAGGTTTATAAACTATAAGCGCGTGACACTATTTTAAAAGCAGAATGTTTAGAAGACATGACGCTGATTCTACTCTGTCTCCACTTACTCCATCACAGCGCTGTCAGTCATGTCCAGGTAGCGGCTGCTGATCCACTGAACCTGGAACCAGTCCCGATAGCCAGAGTTCCCACAGCACTGGAACTGGATCTGCAGCAGGTCCACTGTCTTCTTCAGGTAGCAGCGCCCCGGTGTGTCCGTATCCTTGTAGTACTGCATCGCCTGCCGCAAGCCCATGAGCAGAGCCTCCTCGAGCTGACTGCGGATGCTGTAGCACATCAGGGCCCCCATGAGGACGCAGGAGGTGAAGAAGAAGGTGCAAATAATATACGGCATCATCACCATCTTCCAGCGCAGGAACTTGTTAGTGTCAGCACAGTCCAGGCAGATTTTGCCGCCCAGGAAGTTGATGCAACACGCAGCCAGGCCGGTGGTGAGCAGCGTATATGACACGTAGAGGATCCCTTGGTCTGACATGAGTTCCTGCCTTTTCTGGATCTCAATTTTTAGAAATAAACCCAGACCAAAGAGGATGGCGCCTGTCACCACGGAGACCCAGTTGAGCAGACAGAGGAGCTCGGCCAGCTTCTCCCTCTCTGCCTTGGTAAAGGTCACCTTACCGACCGCCATGTCCTCCGGCTTTATGTGTCCACACGCCCGCAGACATGGTCAGAAACAGTGACCAGCGGCTGCATTCAGTACCTGTAGCCTGGTAAAAGGATTAGTCCAGTGTCCTGAGGTCATTCGCTGGAGCAATAATGTCTGAGAGGAAGATTAAAATCCAAGGCTCCATATTCGCTGGCTGCATCTTATTCACATGTAATCACATGTCTCATGAATATTTCGATGATCTGCTCTGGTCAGGGTCACACACCTGCTGAAAACATCCCAGCCGTAAACTCAGCATCGTGGTCCTCATATCTGGTCCCTGTGGTCTGAAAGGCCTCTTCTCTGCATAAGGAGCTTAGTGAGATATTTGTGGTGCTGTCTACAAGAAACCAGCAGGATGTGACGGCTGCAGCGAAAAGAACAAAGTCATAGCACACGAAACATCCTGCTTCTCCATCAATCAAACCAACGACAGACAAGTTTACGCTGCTCCACATTGGATACATGCAAGTTGTTAGGTCTTCATTCCACTGCTTTGCATAATCCGTCTGCTTCAGTCAGTTACGTCCTCTGATACATGAAGGGTTGGACTTTCAGGAAGCCCAGGAGTGAACAACTGTCTGTAATAATCAAGTTTCTCATATCAAGCGACAACATGGTAGCAGGAGTCATTACATTTACAACAAAAACGAGTCTTCACATTAGTTCCCACTAGTTACACGTACACCATTATGGAAAACGAAGAGGTTGGACTGACTGAGCAGCTGCCGTCTCAGAGCCCCAACACTTTTACCTCGTTAACGTCCGGGCCTCCTGCTCGCTGCTCGTCTTCGTTCTGGCCACCGGTCATTTTCGGTCAGGGGGAGTTTGGCCGCAATTAGAAGAGTGAAGCAAATATTCCAGCTGAGAAAAGTGGTTTTGCGCCGCGTGTTTTCTTGCCCTCTGCTGCTCCTAATCTCCTTACAGCCGATCAGCCTCGTAAGAAGCTCCAACCCCCACAATCACCGTCTGGAACGGATCCACTCGTTTCACAGCGAAGAGAAAAGAGCAAACTACGGAAAAGCACAGTGTCACGACAACAGCTGGGAAGAAGCTGGTGCGTCGTACAAGTTAGGAACTGATCACTGGGTCCCTGCAGAGACGAGGTCGGGTCGAACTGGTGCTGCTGGACACAACCAGCATCTCACCTGAACGTAGAAGCGGAACATTGGGATAGAAAGGCTTTGAAAGTGGACAAGCAGGATTTTAGTTCTCATTGGTCTCTGTCCTCTGCTGTGTTACATCACTTCCTGTTTCCTGTCCTGGACTAATCATTGACGGTCATCATTCGTTTGTTCTGGACATCCCCTTGTCACTGTTTTTGCCTATATTTGCCACAGCATTAACATGTCACCCTCACTCTCGAGAAAACATACACACGACAAACTCACACCTACGGACAATTGGGACTCTTCTATCAACCCACACAGACACGGGACGAACCTGAACGAGCCTGGAATCCAACCCAGGACCTTCTCGCTGTGTAGCTTAACCGAATCTGTCTGTGAACTCTGACGACAGACTGCAGTTGGATGCTTGTCGGTCGTAGGTCTTAGATATTAGATTAGGTCATCGATAAACATTTTTGTTAACAACAGGATCTGCAGGATGTCAAACGGAAGCTTCCAGGGTGTCCTGGTCTTTTATTTATGTTTTGTAATAGAAACACAAAGTAGTAATGCAGCTCACAAACCGTATTGTTCTGTCAAACAAAAATCTAAAAACACGAAAAGGCGTTTCGGCTTTATTCAGAAAGATACAACACTAATTATTATCCCCTTGATCCCAAAGAAACCTAAAGTAGTAAATCCATGAATGAGCAACACGAGTCATACATTTTTACAAATACACTCTTAAAATGAATGAGTTCAGTTACCAATATTCAAGATTTCATTCATATTGTTCAAACTAAAAGTAAACAGCATTTATTGTCCTGAAATCACACACACTCCAAAAACCCGTCTGATGTAGAACAAATACGACTCACTGAGCGGTTTACATTGACACTACTCACACTGTGTCAGTGTCACTGAGGAGTCGTAGGACCAGAAGCCGAAGCCGAAGCCGAAGGCAGGGTAGACCGGTCCGGTCAACGTGGCGTTGAAGGTGTGGAGGTGGTGGAGGTCCTGCGAGGACACGCTGTAGAAGGACAGAACGCCAGCAGGACAGTCCAGGTACACACCGACTCTGGCGCTCGCTGCGACGTAGCTGGGTAAAAAGACCTTTTTCTCTCTCTTGTTGTGCCAAAAAGAATAATAATTCTCGGTGCGAACCAGGCTCCAGCACTGGTCGTTCCAACCAAGCCTGCAGTCGGCACTTCTTCCCTTCCTACCTATTCGTTTGTATGTGACTGCTATGACCACGCATCCTTGCATCTCAACCTCCCAGTAGCATCGGCCCGTCAGGCCCCGGCTCGCCAGCAGCTGCCAGCAGCACTGGTCAAACCTGTCGGGGTGGTCGGGGTACGGCTGCTCCTCCCGCACCACCGTCACCTTCCTGTTGCTGTCCGACAGTCGCAGGTTCCTGTGTGCTGTGTTGGGGTCCAGCTCCAGGTCGCAGGCATCTGGAAAGTTACAATTCATAATGTACTGGTTGTATTCTAATAGCAGCCTCAGCAGTTAGTGAGCTGTTCCAACAATGGATGGATGTTGAAAAGTGAGGGAACTGATCTGCTGTCGTGAGTATTGAGTATCAGAAATGTGTAAGTGAATGTGTGTTACAGGCTCTTACTGTAAGACGTGAAAGCACTTACACTTCCTGAGACCACGTTTTAGCCTCTTCTCTCCACTGTGCTCGACCCTTCAGGAAGAAACACGAGACTGTGTTGATCTCAGGCGGACGCATGGTGAGGACATCCAGTGGCCTCCGACTCTACTCACCTCAGAATCTGCAGTTGAGACTGTCGATCCTTTACTTCGCCAGACAGCTGCTCCACTGCTGACTCTCCTGGGTGGTTGTAGCTCAGGTCCAGCTCTTTCAGGTGGGACGGGTTGGAGCTGAGAGCTGAGGCCAGAGAAGCGGAGCCTCGCTCTGTGATCATGCAACCTGACAGACTGGGAACCAGGGAAAACAGGTGAAAACCGAGGAACAGGTGGCTCAACGTCAAACCGCTGAACTCATTCATTCTCTACTGTGCTCGTTTGGGTAAAGCTGTTTTAACAACTCTATACTTATTAGTATAACTATGGTACGAACTGAATGAACATAATGTTCATACGTTGTCGCTCAGCCCTAACCTGAGACTTTCCAGGGTGCAGTGTGAGTTTGTCAGGCCTCCAGACAGAATCTGAACCCCCACGTCCTCCAGGTCGTTGCTGCTCACATCCAGGTGTTTGAGGTTAGACGACTGCGAGCAGATGATCAAGGACAGAGTTTCACAGCTTCTCCACGACAAGTCACAGCCAACAAGTCTAAAGACAAGAAAGAGACATCAGAGAAAGAAACAAATACAGTTGGACAAACAGCAGAGAAACGTTTGTTTAGAGCCTTTACCCCACATGGAACAGAAAGTGAGGCAGGTTCATACTTCCCCCTATGAAGCCTTTGATTAGTGTTGTACATGTGCTGGTTTGTATGATGTTGGTTGGTGGTGGCATGGGGACAAGCAGGACAGATCAAATAGACTTTGGAGGTTGAATCCTGACCTGAGACATTCCAGGGGACAGTGTGAACCCTCCAGTCCAGCGGACAGTAGCCTGACTCCGGAGTCCTGCAGACTGTTATAGCTCAGGTCCAGTTCTCTCAGACTTGAAGACTGGGAGCTGAGAACTGAGGACAGGACTTTACAGCATTTCTCTGAGAGGTTGCAGCTGCTCAGTCTGGAAGTTTCAAGACAAAAACAGCAGAAAACGTTCTCTTCAGTATTTGTCTGTGGAGATTCTCAGTCATCCAGGTGAAGTTGTCTGAAAGTTCAGTCATGGCAACTGGACATTTTCCCCTGTTGCCATGACTCAACTTTCAGTCTTCAGGATTAGTTTTACATTTTATTAGTTTTACATTTGCACATTAGTATGTGCGCATCGTTCCCAACTGGTCCTCGAGGCCCCTGGGCTGCTTGGCCCGGTCCGGTGTGTTCAGTCAGTCGGGAGCTGGACCATTGTGCCAATTCAAGCTCATCTCTGAAGCTCTTTTCCAGCTTCTAAAAGACTGAATACACCTGAACGTGTGACTAATAAGCACCAACCCACACCTGGAACTGCTTTCTGTACCTACACAGCTTTGTTGGAGGCTTTGACCAGAGGCAGCATCTTCAGCAGAGCCTCCTCTGAAGCAAAGTATTTCTTCAGGTCAAACACGTCCAGATCGCTTTTTGATGAGAGCGACAGGAAAAGCAGAGCTGACCACTGAGCTGAAGTGAATTGCTCTGTGGAGACACTTCCTGAACTCAGGTGCTTTTCGGTCTCCTGAAGCAGCGAGTGGTCCTTCAGCTCATTCAGACAGTAGAACAAATGAATGCTTTTTTCCAGAGAGATGTCATTTTCTAGTCTCTCCTTAATGTACTTGATTGTTTCCTGATTGGTCTCAGAGCCTCTCGTCTTTTTCACCAGGCCTCGTAGCAGGGTCTGATTGGCTTCCAGTGAAAGACCGATCAGAAAGCGGAGGAACAAATCCTGACGTCCGTTGGAACTCTGCAAGAGTTTTTCCACAGCGCTCTGGTAGACATTAGATCTGCGCCTTATTTTAGGAATCCAATAACTTGTTTGAGGTTCAATCAGTAGGTTGATTTCAGAGTTCATGAAGGTCAGATGCACATAGAGAGCAGCCAGAAACTCCTGAACACTCAGATGAATGAAGGAAAACACCTTCTTCTGATTCAGGAGTTTGTCTTCTTTAAAGATCTGTGTGAACATTCCTGAATACAAAGAGGCTGCTCTGGTGTCGATGCCACACTCGGTCATGTCTGACTCATAGAAGATCACGTTTCCTTTCTGCAGCTGCTCAAAAGCCAGTTTTCCCAGAGACTCAATCATTTTCTTGTTTGCTTGATTCCAGTTGAGATCGGTGTCCGGTCCATCTGGATGTTTGGTGTTCTTCGATTTGGACTGAACCACCAGGAGGTGGATGTACATCTCGGTCAGGGTTTCAGGCAGCTCTTCCTTCTTGCTGGTGTTCAGCAGATCCTCCAGAACCGTGGCAGTGATCCAGCAGAAGACTGGGATGTTAGACATGATTTGGAAGCTCTGTGACGTTTGGATGTAAGAGACGATATTGCTGACAAGTTTTTCATGTCCACATTTCTTTCTTAAGTAATCAAGTTTTTGTGGGTCAGTGAACCCTCTGGCCTCCGTCACCATGTCAACGCACCCAGGAGGGATCTGATTGGCTGCTGCAGGTCGTGTGGTGATCCAGAGGCGAGCAGAGGGAAGCAGGTTCCCCCTGATGAGGTTTGTCAGCAGCACATCCACTGAGGTGGACTCTGTGACGTCAGTCAGGGTTTCAGTCTGGTGGAAGTCCAGAGGAAGTCGACTCTCGTCCAGACCGTCCAAGATGAACACGACCTGCAACCCGTCAAAGCTGCAGATTCCTGCCGCTTTGGTTTCAGTGAAGAAGTGATGAACGAGTTCCACCAAGCTGAACCTTTGCTCTTTCAGCACGTTCAGCTCTCTGAAGGTGAATGGAAACGTGAAGTGTACGTCCTGGTTGGCTTTGCCTTCAGCCCAGTCCAGAGTGAACTTCTGTGTCAGGACTGTTTTCCCAACGCCAGCCACTCCCTTGGTCACCACGGTTCTGATGGGTCGGTCTCCTCCAGCTGAGCCTTTAAAGATGTTGTTACATGTGGTAGTTTTATCTCCTACTGGTTTCCTGGAGGCAAATTCAACTTGTCCGACCTCAAAGTTGACTTCTTTGCTTTCTGCTATCGTTAGGTACACTTCTGTGTAGATTTCACTCTGGATTTGAGACTTTACTCCTTTTTTAACCGTCTCAAACGGACCCTGAAATATTTTCCTCAGGGTGGATTTGATATTTTTTTGGCACTCAGCAAAACCCTCTGGAAGAAAAAGAAGACAGATTCTAAATCAGGAGCTTTTTCAGAGTAATGTTTGTTGTTAAAGTTAAGGAAAATGCTGCAGTTGTGACTGGAGCGAGGAACAGAGATCACGTTTCTCCTACTTTAGCTTCTCTGCACTTCCCTGTTCTGTTGCTGTCTCCTGTCATGTGATTCCATTACTTACCTGTTACTGGCTCCGAGCTTGTGTCCATTAGAATCTGCACGAGGTCGTTCCTGTGTAACTTCCGTAGAACCTTTTTGGTCACCTCCAGAGTGTTTTCGCAGTAGGTCTGCAGCATTTGATCGACTGTGTCCGTCCTGTCTGCTTTATCCAGTCGGCTCTTTGGGATTATGGGGAACCGTCCCAGGACTTCGGCTTTCTGCAGGTACCACTTGAACTCTTTCAGCTCACTGTCTTCGAGATCCTTCAGCGCTCTCAGCAGCAGCTCCTCCCGCGTGGCCTCGGCCATTTTTCTCTCCTGTGGAAGTCAAACGTAGAACCAACTTTATCTTTAGGAGTGTTTCCCCGTCGGCTCTTTGCGTTTACATTACTGCTAAACGCTGCTTGTGCTTTTCTTCAGTCGCCTCTGGATCGACTTCACTTTGTGTCAGCTGTTACTTTATACTTTGTTGTCACTTGGCTCCATGGTTTGTTTGTTTATTTCTAGATTTCGTATTTGCTTTCATAGCTGTATCTCTGTTTGATTTAGTGAGTGGCTTTATTCAGTTTGATGATGCCTTTGTGTCCCCCTTCTGTGTTGAGCACAGTTTTGTAGTTTGTTTGTCGGGCCCTAGTGGCCACAGTCGAGTAAGTAAATGTTCTGCACTTGTAAAGCGCTTTTCTACCCTGTGTCTCATTTACCCATTCGCACACACAAACACACACATTCACACGGTTCTGTGTCTTGCCCAAGGACATTTCGTCACATGACTGGAGAAGCCGGTGTCAAACCACCGATCTTTCGATTGGTGGCGACAGCTCTACCAGTCAAACGTGTCTGCTCCTCAGCCAGAGAGCAGTGAGAGCGTTTCCAGTCAGTCGCTTACACTCATCGTCACTTTATTACACCTGCACAGTCTTATTCAGTCCGTCGGTGGTGCTGGGGTTTTATGGACTGGTTGTGTCAGTTGACTTTATGTATAGCGTGTAACTGTACATGTACTGTTGCGTTGCTTCCTAGATTATATTAGGAGATGGGTGACATGATTTGGCTCCATAATTAAAACTGACTGTACATAAGCACATTATTCATACTTCTAGTATTAGTGCTTCGTGTAGGGCAAATAAATGAGGTGAGTTTATAAAAAATATGTCACGACTTAAAATAAAGTTAAAGTTTATCAAACGAAGGACACGAAGATAACACAAATAGAGCTAGTGTCCGCCCTCATTGTCACGTTTAGTCAAACCGCAACTACAGTTTATTAGTACTTAACTGTTGAAGACAGGGAAAACCCAACTTCTGCACTAAAACATGGGTGAAGTGGGTCGATTTAACGTTCACTGTGTTTCTGAGCAAGTGCAAAAAACATGCATGAGACCAGTTCCAAGAACAAACACAAAGCCTCTAACAGGTAAATGAGCCAGATAACAGGTGAACAGGTGTCGGGTCCTTACCTTTCTGCTCATCTTCTCAGCTCTCAGCCTCTTTCTGCTTCTGACTAAACTCACAGACAACACCAGCAGGTGAACTCTTTTCTTTGAAGAACAACTGGTGGTTGACGTTTTCAGGGTTTCAGTAATGAACTTCCTCCTGAATTCAGTTCCTACGAACTCAGCCGATCAGGTTTCAGTGGAACTGATCCAAAGTGAACAAGTCCTTCAGCTCCAGCCTGTTACAGTTTGTTTCTGTTGCTAAACGTCAGTGGGCTCAGCTGCAGCTACATGTTGAAACTCTACTACATCTGCTCAGCATCAGTTCACGTGGACCAAACTCTGGTTCGTTTTTCTTTGCTTGAACCCAGTTTTCAAAACTCTACACACTTATCCCGTGACTTTAACCACAACCTGCCCAACACTGTGGATTTACAGCACTTTGTTCAAATGCTAACACACTGATGTCAAAACTGGGAACCACACATTCAAACAGAACAGATTCAGCCTTGTGCCTGTAAAACACTGCTGGTTGTAGTTTGAGCTGAACGGCTCAACAGGCGTCAGGTTGGTTTGCAGGACATCACAGATTCATGGTTTTGTACCTGCCTGCATATTCATCCTTCCTCAACCCAGTAGAGGAGGTTTTCTCTGCCTGGAGGTGGAAAGTGTCTGATCACCACCCACGTGACCAGACGTCTCTTCTGGAAGCCGTGCTACAGTTACAGTAACATGTGAGGACACGAGTCCAGAGGATCCAGGGATGGATGAGGTTCTTCCCCAGGTGCCTGTCAGGAGAGAACTTTAGATGTGATGAAAACCTGTGGCCTGATGCTGGAGAGAGGCAGGATCAGCCCCTCGATGATTTGATCAGATTACAGTATGTACTTTTACTTTCTATTCCATAAATGACTATCAACTATTGAATTGAACATTTTCATTTACCTTAAAGAATTGTTATGTTCCAAACATTTAAATAAATCATGTGACAGAATGTCTCTGTTCTTTGAAGAAAATATTACTTTGCATGAAGTCACTGAAATTCTTTAAACTATAAAGGTTAAACTTTGTATTTTCTGTATTGGTGCTTGATGCTAGTGTGTTTCTCTCAGTGTGTGTTTCTCTCAGTGTGTGTTTCTCTCAGTGTGTGTTTCTCTCAGTGTGTGTTTCTCTCAGTGTGTGTTTCTCTCAGTGTGTGTTTCTCTCAGTGTGTATTTATCTCAGTGTGTGTTGTCTCAGTGTGTGTTGTCTCAGTGTGTGTTTCTCTCAGTGTGTATTTATCTCAGTGTGTGTTATCTCAGTGTGTGTTTCTCTCAGTGTGTGTTTCTCTCAGTGTGTGTTATCTCAGTGTGTGTTTCTCTCAGTGTGTGTTTCTCTCAGTGTGTGTTTCTCTCAGTGTGTATTTATCTCAGTGTGTGTTGTCTCAGTGTGTGTTGTCTCAGTGTGTGTTATCTCAGTGAGGCTTGTCATAGTGTTTGGCTGCACTGAGCCTGTTTGGAGCCATGTGTTAGTTGTGTTGCTTGGAATGAGTTTGAACAGGTCCTGAGGCTCAGTCCGTCGGTTTCATTTTAATTCTACTGTTGGCAGAAGAATCAGTCACAAAGTCGTGCGTCTCACATGTTATGTGAACGTGTGATGATTCAGATTCCTCAGAACTGAGAGGAGGTGACAAACCTGGAAGTGACTTTAGGTAGAAACTAAGGTCAGCAGAACTGTCAGCACAGGACGAGATGTGCTTAGGTCCACAAAAAGACAAGACGCATCGTTTATTGAAATGATCTCCATGTGCATGAATCCGAGCTGACCTAGTATCTGGGCTCAGTGTGACCCGACGCATCCAACGCCAAACCTCTGTCAGAGAAGGATGGAGGCTTGGGTTCGGTTTGACTTGGCTCAGAGGGAACTGGCTGGATGGGTTTTACTTGTCTGTGCTGTGTTTCAGCTATGTTTCTGAAGAAGGTGTTTTCAGTGGAGCCACAGGAATGAAGTCAGGAATTTGAAACATTTACTTGGTTGAACGAATTAAGGGCATTTATTTTTTCAGGACTTTAATATAAGTACATTGATCAAGACAAAATAACCACGGCACCTGCATTCAGACGCTTCCGGCAGTAAACAGGAGTAGTCCTGCTAAATAAATGGGTTCAGTCTCTGATGACTGTGGTTTTGTGATTGGCACACATCTCAAAACACAATCATCAGCTGAGTAACTGGATTGTTTTACTGGTATTTGTATCTGTGGCTTGGTGGATGATTTGTTACAGCTCTGCTGACTTTGTCTGATTGTCTCATGACATCTCCAGCTCTGTGCACACAGCGTGCGGTCGCCGTAGCAACATGTGTCCTAACCTGTCTAAAGGAAGGAAGCTACGACCCCGATAACAGACAAACACACGCTCAGCTGATTATGTTTGGTGAATATCTTAAGCAGGACGTGTCAGTGAGCGGAACACATCACTCTGACACCACATTACTACGTCTGCAGCAGGTATGTGACGTGAGACAACCCCTTGGCTCCCTTTGGTGGACAGGTAGTGGAACTGCTCCTGTTCAGTGTGAACACTGGTGAAGACATGTGTCTGATGTGTCTCAGCGTTCAGGTTATGAATAATAAACTCAGTGTCTTAGCAGTGGATCCAGTAAACTGCTGCAGAACCTTTCTTCAGTGAAGTTCTGGTAAGTGACAGTTTTCAGTGTCTTTCTTTAGGGTCATTTTGTTGTGAGCGGCCTGTGGTAGTGCTGATGCTGTATCCTGTAACAACAGGAGTCAGAGAAGGAACAAAGAAGAAAAAGGTGATGATGAAGGAAATGATACAGATGATGTGGTGGGAGGAGAGCGTGTTGAGTTTTTACTCAGTTCAGGGAGTCACCATGTTAAGGAGCCAAATAGATCGAGAGGCCACAAGTCTATACACAGTTACCTGCTGCTGGTGAAGTTTGTTATTTTCACTGAAAAGTAAATAGAGAAATGAAACATAAAAAAGAGAAATGATGGCGAAGGAGAACAGCCTACGGTTTGGGTCGACCGCCCTCGGTTTACTGACTCGGACTCGCGTGGCCGCAGCCACTGAGCCCTGCTCTGCAGGCACATGCTTCCTGGTTTTCCCATGACCCCGCTCATGGAACTCACATTACCTGGTTCCATTGTTTGCCTCTTAACGTGCCTTGTCTGTAAACGTTATCTGAGGCTGGGGTCTGATTTGCTGTGAAGAGAGCTGCTCTGTCTGCCTCGATACCAGGAGAACAGCCCTCACAAGAACAAGAGCGCCGAGCGTCACGGAGTCTGAAAGGAAGTGTAACCGCTACTGTGAGGTTCAGACCTGGAGCCACGAGCCTCAACAAATTCAATCACCTGCCACGCACAGAGCGTTGGGTCCTGGTCCAAACCAAGAAACAGCAGAATGACTGTCAGATCAAAACATCGAAACGTGAAATGGAAGTTTGAATGTGTCCGTGGAGTTGTTAAATAAAATGATATGAACAGATGTTAAACGGCAGCTGTGGCTGGTTGTCTTCAAACACCTCAAGCTGTGAGACTTCTGGTTCCAGCTGCTGTGTAGGACTGGTCCAACCGGCCCCTGTTGCTGGAAGAAATGTTTTCATGTCTGCAAGTAGCAGCAGAACAGGAATTTCCTGGTTTCAGGTGCAGTAGAGTAAAACAGACTCTGTCCTCATACCGAGATTCGCTGTCACACCAATGACGTCAGACCGGCCCTTCCTAGCTTCCGTCAGTGATGTTGTGACGTGATGTCCATGGAGGGTGTGGCCTCAGAGTACGTCAGCGAGGAATGCCAGAAAAGAGCAGCAGCCACCGACTTCCTGTAGCGGGATCTAATCCTTCAGAATAAAGCCGGGTTGTCGGCAGCAGGTAATTTAAGAAACAACTCTTTATTTGTTTTTCTTAGATTACGTTGGTAAAAGAACAATGCTTATTAAATGTTCATATTTATTGCCTATACCCCGGCCCGTATGACTGATTCGCAGAGCAGATCAAGGTCTCCGTTCCTCCGTGTTCATCCAAAACGTTTCATCTGTGTTGTCCCATGTCAGAAGCTCTGTGTGTGTATTTTTAGAATGGAAATGACAGAATAACCTACGTCGCAGTAAATGAAGCGCTTGTTATTGCTGCGGGGTCAGTTGGCTTTGACTGGATGTCCAGGCGGATGACGCTCTATTGTGAAACTCCGGCCGCCGGAAGCGTCTCTGCTCTCTCAGCCTGCTCCGGGCTCGGGATCTGGATCTGGATCGGCCATATTCCCTTCGACCAGCCTCGCCGGTGGCTCGCCTCGAACTCCCGACTCCCCGCCTCTAATCCCTCGCCGCGCTCTCAGCCGCCGCTAACGGACATTTTGATTCCCGCAGAGCCTGTCCCGGAGCTCGCGGGCGTGTCACGGAGCCAGCGCACCGACCGACGGACATGGAGCAGCGGTGGCGGCCAATCTGAGCGAGTCGAGGCTCGACCGACGCCAGATTTGATGAGAATACCCCCTGTTTACCGGGATTAAAGCCGATGTAGAGCGCGGACAGGCGCGGGCCTGCAGGCTGAACAGCGACGACGCGACGGGGCGACGGTAACAGGCGGAGACGCACCGACACCCAGACTGCTCAAAATGTCGGGAATGTTCTCCCGGAGCTAACGAGCTAGCTGCGGTTAGCAGGCAGGAAGCGGAGCCTCGGCGGCGGCCAGCACTCGGTCTGAGCGGAGGGCTCGGTGGATCAGCGAGAGCGGCGGGACCTTTCCGGGTCAGGATGTCTGCTCAGGTCCGTCTGAGGCGGCTGGAGGACCTGCTCCTGGAGCAGAAGGCGGCGGGTTGTCTGAGCATGGAGACGCTGCTGGACCTGCTGCTCTGCCTCTACACAGAGTGCTCCGGCTCGCCGCTGAAGAGGGAGAAGCACATCACCGACTTCCTGGAGTGGGGTAAGACCCACACACTGCACATCTGTCCCGGCTCACACGGCGGGGTTCGGCCAACGGAGCCTAGTTTCCAAGGTCCTTGGGTGAGATGCGTGGATCTCCCAGGGTTTCCAGGGACGTTTCGTGGTTCTTGTATGATGCTGTTCTCTCAAGGCTACTGCGGGGACGTCACGTTAGAGGTGTTTCCAGGACCAGTCTGACCAGGTTGTGTTGGTTTGACAGAATCAACCAATACATTTATGAGAATTGACTTTGTTTCCATCGCGACTGCACTGGTCCAGTTTCTGGTTCCGCCTGTTGTGTCCAGATACAGTAGTTCATAATGTTCGGTGATCACCACCCAGTTCAGACGTCTAGCATCTCGGGTTGTTTAGCCTGGGTCCATTTGGCTCCAGCCCGTAACACTGGTTCCGACGGTGACTGAAGGCCGACGCTCAAAGAAAGTCAAACAGTCACTTATGTATGATCCATAGTTAGTGGATCGATATTTGCCAGACAGATAGATCACAATATTTTTGGTATTAATATTAAGATTTTTTCTTCTTAATATTATATCTAATTATTTATACATTCATATTTCTTTCTAGCTAACAATATCCCAAAAGCGTTTCCATCGCTTCTTATATGGAATTGCTGCCAATTCAAAGAGGGGTTTTTGGAAACGTTAGCCGGTACCTTCGCTCTCATGGCCTAACCCTAAGTGTAGTGTTTCAGTGTGTACTGGGGGATCGGTGTGTGCATTAATGTGCACGTGTATAGGTGTGTATTGGTGACCCAGATTAATGTCAGAGCAGCAGGTAAATAACAGAGGAACGAGGAGCTGGGTCCTACTGCCCACCCCTTCGTGGATGAGTACCTGTTCAGTACGCTGACCCTGGCAACTGCCTTGGACTATGAAGCATCTCCACGCCGCAGCAATGCTTCTATTTCCACGTATTACTACTGACGGATGCCTCTGTAAATCCTCTCTATTCGGCCTCCGTGTTTGTAACGTACACGTGTACGTTCCATAACTGTTTTGTTTTCCCAATGCTGTGTGTTACCAGCTGAACTCTACTGTGTGTGTCAGCGATTGTGTGTCTGTTAGTAGTACTGTAATGGTTCGCACTGTGTGGTGTGTCCACAGTGAAGCCGTTCACCACCACAGTGAAGGACATGAGGCTGCACAGAGACGACTTCGAGATGCTGAAGGTGATTGGACGAGGAGCTTTTGGAGAGGTAAGACTTCCTGGGAACCAGAAAGCTGTTCTGCAACGGGCGGGGTCCATCTAAAGATGTGTGAACTGGAACCTCAGACTTGTCCTGCATGGACATCAAACAATGAGCTCCCTGGTCCCAAGTCTGAAATCGGAGTGAGTTGATGTGTTGGATCCACTGCGGTGATGACTTTTATTGCGTCATGTGACCGGGGCATGGGGGAGGACGCTTCCATCAGATCTGCCAGAATCAAACAGAGTGAGAACTCGCTCAAACGGGTAATGTCTGTCTGAGTGCTACATGTGTGCACAAACGACTCACATCATAACTTCATCAAAACAGAGTTTGCTGTGTTTTTAGGAAGGTGAACCAGAAATCGGGTACGTGAAGGCTTAGAAATACCGAACGGGTTCTTCTGTTCAGAGGAACAGCAGGCTCTTCCTCGTCTCCTCTAGCTTGTTTACTTGACGTTCAGACAGGAAGTTTTCCAGAGAACAGGAAGACAAACCTGAGCAGGAAGCTGAGACTCTTTGTTTCTATGTGAATCAGAACAGACCAGCAGACCCCTGATTGTTTTTATCGGGGCCAGATTCCCACTATCTCTGTCAATAACTGCTCCACTTCTGTACATTAATGTATGGACAGCAGTAATGTCGGTCTGAAGTCTGTTCTGTACTGTAAAGCAGTAGTACTGCAATAAAATGTGTGGTGAGCTTTCCCTTCTCCTGTTTATACTCGCCACCAAAGCCACATGAGTCACATGATGAGGAGGGTTGGGCCTCTAGCTCGTCTCCACACATGTTCTTACCTGATCTGGGTTCAGAATATGCGCTTTGAAACCTGCTCCTATAGTCAGGATCCACGTTGGTGTTCCTGAAACTGAACTCTGAGCTCTTCGATTCTGAAATCATTGTGGAGCTTCATCAACCATTATTTTTGGAGGAATGTTTTTATTTTTTTTATTTGTTGTTACAAATTTTATTTTCATTTTATGCTGATTCCATATATAAGCAGCATTTTTGATAGAAATTCTACCCTATAAATGTTATTTTCTCCCGGTAGTTCCAGTGAATAGACAGCGTGGCACTGGTGGAGGGGTTCTGTCGTCAGACAAAGTGATGCGACACCAATCGCTTCCACGTCTCACAAACTTGCATTTTCCATCTTTCTCAGACGTATTCAAGCTTCTTAGAGAGGATTCTTGTTGCCTAACTTTTAAACAAAAGTTGGGCAACTGTCACTGTGTCAGAGGTGGGTCCTTCTGTCTTCTGCACTTTTTACAGCCAATTAGTAACTTGGTTACGTGTGGAAGTGTTAGAGTAATACGCTTTCTCTGGGGGAATCCACCTGGGGAAGTCTGAGTTCTCTAATCAGATAGCAGGGTTCCCGTTTACATGACACTTAAATAAACAGTTCTCAGCAAAGGTGACTAACCTGGTTACTCGAGAGCATGCAAACGCACTGACGGTGAAGAGTGAACAGCTGTGTGATGACATCAGCAGCAGTGTACACAGACTGGTACAGTACAGCGGAGGTCTGTCTTTGTCTTCTGTCAGTTCCTGAGACTCTGGTTTCTGGACTGTGGTTCTGATGAGATCTGGAGTCTTTGGGCGTTGTGTTCAGCAGCAGAGTTAGTCCAATGCTGAGCAGCAGGATTAGTGTTTACACATAGTCCACATACCAGAGGAAAGGTGGGTCAGAGACACACCTGCTGCCTCAGGATAGACTCGCTCACTGTGTGTTAGCGTGACTGTGAGTCCGGACTCAACCATACACACATACCGATCTGCCAAGATTGGGTTTGGGTCAATGTATAGGTTGAGATTCTGGTCCAGGCCCAGACTGTCCACTAATGAGATGTGGTGCTGAGCCTGAGGGCGGAGTCCTGGGCTGTAGCAGACAGGTATTTGGAAATACAACAACACCCGCGGCCACGTAACTCTGTACAGCAGGGGCTTCGTATCGACCAATCAGAAAGCTGCAGCGCACATACCTGTGTGGACGTTTTCTGACTGTAAGTGGATGCACATTGAGGAAATTGCTCCACGATGCACACGAACAGTTTAGGAAATACCAGTTGTGTGTGTGTTGGATGCTACGTTGTGTTGAGTCCTGTACTGTTGTCACAGTGTGAAGTCTAAGACACACATGGACCTTTGCTGAACACCTAAGCCCTGCAGTAGTGTTTAACAGCAGGAACGTCGGCCCTGCTATGGGCAAACCCCTCCTGTCCTTGGTACACCCACGCTGAGACCAGTTCTCAGGCTTTTACTTTGATGACCATCTTTAGTGAAACTGAGCTGTTGGCTTCAAACTCATTTAATTCATCGATTAAAAAAAAAAAAAACGTTCCTGGGAACAGTCTGTTCAAACTGGTTCCACTAACTAGTGTCCATGTATGTCTCTCGCCCACCCCCAGGTCGCTGTAGTGAAGATGAAGCACACTGAGAGAGTTTATGCCATGAAGATTCTTAACAAGTGGGAGATGTTGAAGAGAGCAGAGGTGAGCTTCATCACCATCATGTTGTCGTAGTTATGGTGTCGCTTATTAACGTGTAAACATATCCTGTGTCCAGACGGCGTGTTTCCGTGAGGAGCGAGACGTCCTGGTGAAGGGAGACAGTCAGTGGATTACAACTCTGCACTATGCCTTCCAAGATGACAACTACCTGGTTAGTACAACTGGTAGAAGCTGTATTGCTGCTCTGTTACTTCTAGTGCTACTGCTAAAAGTGCTCACTGATGTCGATGCTGCTAATGTGTGTGCTTTACTACAGTACCTGGTGATGGATTATTATGTGGGCGGAGACTTGCTGACTCTGCTCAGTAAATTTGAGGACCGTCTTCCAGAGGACATGGCCAAGTTCTACGTCGCTGAGATGGTGCTCGCCATCCATTCCATCCACCAGCAGCACTATATCCACAGGTACTGGTTATACTGACCAGGTGCGGTTGCCATGGCAACAGTTATTTCTTTGGCATAAGGTTCTCAGCTGGGTGTGGCTATTTGCTACCACGGTAACGGCCTTCCTAACCTATGTTAGTGACATGGAGTCACATGTAAGACTCTCACTAAAGGTGTACGTTTGTCAGGAAGTGGGCTCTTCCTGGCAGCAGTGTCCTCTGGGAAATGTAGTTGTATCCTGTCCAGCACATTCTGCCTCCACTTTCCTTCCTGTACAGAAACTGAAACTCTGTGGGTTAATGTTCTGGTACCGTGCGACTCGCTCACTTTTGATGAGTTAACTGTACGTTGGTGCAAATGAGAGGTTTCACTGATGATTTGTTTAATTATCCCTTCACATAGACTTATTGACTGAAGAGACATTTGGTTAATCTGGTTCTGTGCCTTTTTTTGTCAGTCGTGTTAAAAGAAACTTTCCTAAATTAAGAGTTCATGAAAAAAAGAAATGCTCTTTTAATTTAAAGGTGGATGTTTCTGTTCTTTCAGAGATATCAAACCAGACAATGTTCTGCTGGACGTGAACGGACACATCCGCCTCGCTGACTTTGGGTCCTGTCTGCGTATGATGGAGGACGGCACGGTAAGACACTGACACAGAAACCAGGCTTAGTTTATTAAAGACGACAATGTATTCGCCTGGAGAAAGGCAGATAGATGGATAGATCTTTATTTATCCCGCAGTGGGGAAATTCTGGTGTCCCAGCAGCAGCAGAGGGACAGTTGGAAAGAAATTACAATAATTACAATAGTTACAAAAGTTTAAAAAATTATATACAAAAAAAAAATATTTACATATGCAGCCTGATGTTCTGGGGTGAGGTTCCAGATCTAGAAGACCTGGTGATAGACTTATTTCAACTTTGTTGATCTAACCTCTTGTCATGTAATTTCACAAACTGTTTCACTAGTGTTTCGTTCCGTTTAGGTTTTATTGGTTTTGGGTTTATGGTGTTTTTACCCTAGAATGTTCTGGGTTCTCTCTTTTAAATTGATTGATACTTGACTTCTTCCGTGACACTTTGTGGTCTCGTTGCAGGTCCAGTCTTCTGTGGCCGTCGGGACGCCGGACTACATTTCCCCAGAGATCCTGCAGGCAATGGAGGACGGGATGGGTCGCTATGGACCGGAGTGTGATTGGTGGTCTCTGGGAGTCTGTGTGTATGAGATGCTGTATGGAGAAACGCCGTTCTATGCCGAATCGCTGGTGGAGACCTATGGCAAGATCATGAACCATGAGGTTAGAAACCCACAGCCACACGTCTCAGTCCTCTGTGGACCAGATTAGGTTCCAGTTGAAAATGAATTGTCTTCATCATGAACCATCAATTTTACATGAGGTTTTCATAGAATTCTATAAGTTAAGCCCCGGAATAAATAACCCTCCTGGACAAAATTCCCGCCTCCAAACAGTACCTCCCCTGAATGAGAGGCAGTTCCTCGGTACTACTTGCAAGGACCAAGCATAGAAATTAGCAACCACTGATAAATTCAGTGTAGAGAGAGATTTGTAGGTGCAGGGCTTCTATTTCAGTTGATGAATGAGGGTGAGGTGAGTGAACACAAACAAATGTTTCACTCCTGGTTCTAATGGCGCCTGCGTTCAGAAAATCAGCACAACTTGTGGGAAATGAAAGCAACCAACAGTTTCCACTCATCTCACAAATTCTAGTGCTAACCAACACGCTGTGTTCTAATATTAGTAGTTTGCTGGACTCGCTACTTTGTAACGTGAGCGCATCAGATCATCAATCATCAGACGATGTCAGAATAAACACACCGTTCTCATCAATCATCAGACGATGATTGATGAGAACGGTGTGTTTATTCTGACAGTTTTGTGAGGACGTGTTTCTATCACACAGTATGTTCAGACAGTAACTGAACTGACCCGGGGCCTGACCGTGTCTCCAGTACTAAGAACTGCACCGAGCTGAAACCTGACATGCCCGTTCCTGTTTCAGCTCTTCCTCCGCTGCGGTTTCCAGGTTATCAGTTTGTCTCCAGACTCTCGTCCTACTTCCTGTTTTCTAAATCTGAACGTATCTCTCAGTGGACAGACATCCTGCGCTCGATTTCAGCCTCATTATCCTTCGGCCTGTCTCTCCTCCGTTACACCTCTTGCTTTTTTTATTCCACTTTTTCCTTTAGCTACAAACACAAAGTGTTTTTGTTTTTTTCAAGGAGCGGTTCCAATTCCCCTCCCACGTGACCGATGTGTCTGAAGATGCCAAAGACCTGATCCAGCGCCTGCTGTGCTCCAGGGAACGTCGCCTCGGTCTCAATGGGATCTCTGACTTCAAGAGCCACCCCTTCTTCAGCGGGATTGACTGGGACAACATTCGGTCGGCTGAGGCTCCCTACATCCCTGACGTGTCCTCGCCCACCGACACCTCCAACTTTGATGTTGACGACGATGTTCTCAAGAACCCGGTGAGGATGCAGTATCTGCATTAGAAAGAACTACACATTGTTCCACATAAAGCAGTTTGTCTGCTGGCATTCGTGTTCCCACCTTTATTGCTCGCTTCGTTTGAGATCATACTAAATGTCTGTCATATCAACCCTGCCACCTCCATAATCCTGGTTTGACCTGCTTTGTCTTATCCCCCGGACTTCAGCAACTTCGTGCAGTACTGTATGTTCTGACCAGACTGAGTTTTCCTGCAGGACATTACCCCCCCAGTGTCTCACACTGGTTTTACTGGTCAGCACCTTCCCTTTGTCGGCTTTACCTACACCACCGGCAGCTGCTTCTCTGATCACAGTTCTGTCAGTCGGGCTGGGCTTCAGGTCCGACAGCAGGAGGAGGGTGGAGGTGCAGGACAAGAGGTGGAGGCATTTGAGAAGAGGATTCGCAGACTGGAGCAGGAAAAACAGGAGCTGAACCGTAAACTGCAGGGTGAGACTGACGTGTTTCACATCTTTTATGTACTACCATGGCTTGGTTTTCACAGCTTGTTTCCCAGTTTAGTATTTGTCATTTCAAAACGAGAATGGGTTGGCCTTCATGCAAATGGACTTGGCCCCTGATATAACTGATGTTTTTGCAGAGTCAACTCAGGCCCTGCAGGCTCCAGCTCGAGGAGGAACTCTGACTCGAGACAAAGAGATCAAGAAGCTCAATGAGGAGATCGAAAGGCTCAAGAAGAAGCTAGCAGGTCAAAGGAGGAGCAGAAAAAGCACTTGTGAAGTAGTGATAGAGTAGAAGTCACAGAAAAAATCCAAATTTGAATTATTGCATTATCATGACGGTATAAACAGCCGTAAAGGTCTTAATACTACTGCTGCTACAGCCACCGCCTTAACACTTCTACCAACAAACAGTTGGACTTTGTACTCATGTGCATAATACAGTAGCAGTTGTAGCAACAAGACTGGTTTCAGCAGTCGGTGCATGTCCCGTGTGAGGCCTGGCTCCAGAGGTGCAGCTGTAGTAGCAGGAGTACTAAACTACTACTAGTAGTTTCTGTCAGTCGACCCAGTTCAGGTGAATAAGCCCCACCCATGTGCTGTCGTAGAATCTGATAGGCTGGAGCACCAGCTCGAGGAGGCTGTTACCCTCAGACAGGACTACGAGAGCTCTGCCTCCAAACTGAAGACCGTGGAGAGACAGGTGAAGACCCTGAGACAGGAAAAGGACGATGTCCACAAGGTAAGTACTGAGGTGCACCCAAGTGAGGGATGTCGAGATGGTACAATCTGCTTTAGTTCTTACCTCATTGTCGCAGGAAAGTTTGGAATATTTTCTGTCTTTCTGACTGGTAACTGTGGTTCAACTGGAAGCCTACTCCCCAGCACTGAACCAGCTGTGTCCTGAAAGCCATCTGTCCTCCTGTTTGAGCAGCAGCTGTCTGAGTCTCTGGAGCGTTTGAGGAGTCAGACAAAGGAGCTGAAGGAGGCACACTCTCAGAGGAAGCTGGCCCTCACACAGTTTTCAGAGCTGTCGGAGAGGATGGGTGAGCTTCGCTCCTCCAAACAGCGTCTGTCTCGTCAGCTGCGGGACAAGGAGGAGGAGATGGACGCCCTCCTGCAGAAGACGGACACCATGAGACAGGAGATTCGTAAAACTGAGAAGAACCGCAAGGAGGTGATACCTCTTTAACTTCTTAAAAGTTGCTTTAGCTGCTTTTGAGATTGAATGCTCCTAATTTTAGCAATATTCCTCAGTAGGCAGATCAAGGGGTGTTTATATATGAGATAACATTTTTGGAAGTGGTAGATATGATTTTCTGTAGCACAGCAACAGTCCACTGGCCTGTGTATCTGTATTGAATATGTCAGGCACATGTGAATCGTGAAAAAGGGTAAAACTCTAGTAGATACCTGAATTAAAGGAGCTGTGTGGTTTTTCAGCTGGAGGCTCAGTTGGACGACGTGAAGGCAGAGGCATCGAAGGAGAGAAAGCTGAGAGAGCACAATGAGGTTTACTCCAAACAGCTGGAGACTGAACTTGAGAACCTAAAGGTCAGAAGTTGCACAAGCACACACGCTATACCCCTCAGTTGCCTTCAGAGAGACTGCAGAATCCAGACTAAACCTGATGAGTATCAGCTGACATTGAAGGCACTGGTTCATTGACATTCACTGGCTCTCTGACAGCACAAAATGTCAGAATCCAGGACTCACTGTTTCTACAGGCTGTAAAACGTACTCGTAGGTGGAATAACCGTAGCAAACCCTCTGTACCTGTCAAGACACTGCATTATAGTCAAAAACACAGACATCGCAATTAACATGGTTCTGATGCGGGCCTCAGTCCCAGCAGGGTCGAGGAGCAGCAGCAGGGGGGTCCGAGTCACAACAGGAGTTGTCCCGTCTGAAGGCCGAGCTTGATAAGAAGATCCTCTTTTATGAGGAGGAGTTGCTGAGGAGGGACTCAGCCCACTCATCCGAGCTCAAAAACCTCCGCAAAGATCTGCACGAGTCTGAGGGGGCCCAGCTCATGACCAACAAGGAGCTGCTGCAGCTTCGAGACAAGCTGGACAAGGCCAAGAGACACAGGTGAGTCCTAAACCAGACTAAACCTGTATTGGTTGGTGAGTCTGGATCCAGATCTGTGTGTCTTCCTGCAGACGGACCGAGATGGATGAGGCCATTGCAGCTGTGAGGGAGAAATATGAACGAGAGATAAATCTGCTGACTGAAGAAAACCATAAATTGACAGTTGAGACAGACAAGGTGCCACCAGTACTGCTCCCAAAACCGTGGTAATGCTACAGGTCTTTGTATGCAGTTCAGCACCGGTTTCAATCCTGTGGCTCTCTTCACAGATGTGCTCGTCTGTGGTTAGACTGACTGCTCAGAATCGGCAGTTCGAGGGTGAACTTCAGGTCTTGTTGTCTAAGGAGGAGAGCGTGGCTCACTGGGAGGCCCAGATTGCAGAGATTATCCAGTGGTGAGTCCAAACTGGGATTCTGTAGTCCACACCTCTGCGCCACATCACACACCACATCTTAGCGTGTTTGGTTCTTTGTTTGTTTGTTTCCAGGGTGAGTGATGAGAAGGATGCCCGAGGTTACCTTCAGGCCCTTGCCACCAAGATGACAGAAGAGCTGGAAACACTGCGCAGCTCCAGCCTGGGAACCAGACCTTTGGTAACAAACACGCACACACATATATACGTATGTACAGGACCACGGGAGGCCGCGTACACTGTGATGGTGTGTTTTATCATGAAAGGCTTTTATTGTGAAGGGTGTGGGACTAGGGGTTTTTAAATGCACCAACTGAGGTCCTGTGTACAGTTCTCAGCATTATGTCTCCACAGCCTTACAGGCCTGGACTGGAGTAACACCCCTGTAAACACAGTACAGTTTGTACTTCAGCCTTTACTCCGGTCTGTACTTACCTGTTACCTGTCATCTCAGCATGAGTCAGGAGTGGCCACGCCCCCTAGGAGACCCTGGCCTCCTATTGGTGGAGACGGGAGGGTGAGTGTGTCACTCACTGCTACCAGCTAATCAGATTAATCATCGTGCATGGCTGTTGGCTTGCATGGCCACTCAGAACCATCCTCCACAAGGTCTTGTGTCTTCAAGGGCTCCGGAAGCAGCCTTATTTGTTTGGATGGGGTCAGGGATCCAGGATGTTCCTGCATTGTTTTATTGAAACCAGATACTGAAACTACATTTGATGACAGATAAATTCAGAGAACTGAGGAGACTTGCAACTCACCCTTACTGTGCAAATGTTTCAGCGACGCGGCAAAAGTCCACAGAAAGGCCAGTCGAATGTACTACTCCCTGTAGTACATTCTTCCCTCCTGCTTCTCATCATGTCCACAGTGTGTTTGTCTCCAAATCAGGTCCTAAATGTGCATCACAGTTCATCCACCACAAATGTTTTGAAAGCAATGTCTGATTTGTGAGTTGGATGTCACGTTGCAGTGCAGTGTGAATAAGGGGACTTTGGCCTTCTGGCCAGACAATGGAAGGGTCCCAGCATTCCTCAAGGCAGTAATCGTTGTGGTCCTTGTTGTCCACACCTACTTCAGTGACCCAAGGATCTGTCACGGAAGCTTTTGGTTGACTTGTACTTGGTCTTGTTGTGGTCGCTGTTGTTAGGGTGACCATTCATCACATGATAGAATGGTGTCATACCACCCAGCAGCTCTGAGGGGCTGGCTGCTCCAACATTGTTGCCATGGTAGTGTGTTATATTGATGCTGTCCACTGGCCACTGATGATTTGACTGACGCCTCCTTTAGGATCCTCTGTGGAAGGTGCGGCGCAGCCAGAAACTGGACATGTCTGCTCGTCTGGAGCTACAGTCGGCTCTGGATGCTGAGATCAGAGCCAAGCAGCTTGTTCAAGAAGAGCTACGCAAAGTTAAGGCTGCCAACATCAATCTGGAGAGGTCAGAGGTCAAACACTGATATCTGACTGGTTTGAGTTTATCATTTGTCTCACCTGTCCCTGTCTCACCTGTCCACTCTGCAGTAAACTGAAGGAGTCCGAGGAGAAGTGCAGGGAGGCGATTGAGCAGATGGAGACTCTAAAGAAGGAGATGGAGGAAAGTCGCTCGTGCTCTGATAAGGGTAAGACCATCCAAAGACCAGGTCGAGTAACGTTTATCAGTGTTCACACGAGACGGTCAACAAAACAGCGACACCCTCGCTTTCCAGTTGAGAGCAGCTGACGCCAACCTTTTTAAGGAGCTGCACAGACTCTGTAGTAACATATTTGATGCTAACTTCCTCTTGTTTAGACAGCTTGTCTTCGTTACCTAGCTAATCGCACGGATGTGTCAACATTAGTCTGACACTGGCACTAAACCATTTCTGATAGAGTGACGTACAGGAATCTGGGTAAAGACTTAAACCGTATTTGATCTTTTGTATTTTTGCAGGTCTAAAGCTTCCAGACTTCCACGACTCCATCTTTGAGTATTTCAATACCTCCCCTCTGGCTCCAGACCTCACATTCAGAGTGAGTCATGTTTCCCCCATTTTTCTTCTCAGTCTAAGCCTCTGACCGTCATTACATGTTTTCTGGTGGATTCTCAGGTGAACCTGCCTGTGTGGACCTCAGTCTGCCTGTCTCTGTATTAACTATGTTTATGTTCATATTCAGTGATATCAGTCACATTTTTGTCTGTCCAAACAGAGAAAGCTCAACATAGATCTAAAGAACTATTATTACTATTATAAACTATTGTTGACCTATAATCAGCAGATGACATGAACATGATGACATCACTGAGGTGTGTTTTTTTTTTTCTGCATCGTGGAGACGTCTGTTAGCTCTGCCTCCTTGCTACCCGCTCTCTGGGAGGAAGTAAGTTCTCCTGCAGGTTACCCACAACCCTCATGGTGCAGCCAACTGTCTGTCATAGTGGCTAATAGTTAGACAGTGAGCTGATGTAGTGACATCATCATATACATGTTGTTTGGTTTGTATCCTGTCAATGCTCATGTGGTAGTTTGTTCATCTGCAGGACTGAAGATGTTCTAGGTCTTTGCTGAGCTGTAGTGTTATACACTTGTTTGTGTATTGAATAATGCCATGGTCCCATTTTCTCATAGATGATGAACTCTTGTTCTACCTGTAAACCAGTTTGTCTGGAACTGTGCGTGAACTGTCCCAGGTCTCACACCTGAAGTTTAAGCACCACTAGTCTGCCATCAGGTTAAAATGTCTGACCTGTGTTTGTTTCTTCTCTTCTCCCTCCAGCCAACAGACATCGACTACACCCCCCACAAATCGGACACCTCCCCCCAAACGCCCTCTGCCACCTCGAAACAAGAGGTCAGTCTCACCCTGATGGTTTGTGGATGTTAAGTTTGTTTATCTGACTCTGTTTTGTTTGTCAACAGGAAGTCACAGCAACACCAGTCCCAGAGAGCCCCTCCCCCACCAACCAGAGCTCAGCACTGGCCTCACCAAAGGTACTTGTGTTGCCCAGGTGTTACCTTCCCCTTTGGGTGGCGCGGTAATGAACGCACACCAGGTGGCCTGACTCATCGTGGGGTTTAGCTCAAGGCTAGTTTTGCATATGACCGGAGAAGCCAGGGATTGAACTACCCATCCCACGATGGCCATTCCACCTCCTGAGCCACGGCTCATCCAAAGTCTGTTTTGTGCCGGGTGGTGCGATGTTTCAGGCTCAGTAGTTCACAGGCCCAGTACGTCTAGGTGCGGCAGCGAAGCCTCTCACATTAAGTGGAGGTAACAGACGTTTAGTGTGGTGCTTTTGAGAAGAACATGTAAGTGGTGTGTGTTCTGTAATTTTCTATCTATCAATCTGCCTTTGTTATATAATAAACACTTCTTTGCCATGTGTGTTTCTGTTCACAGCCCAAAGCTCACCAGCTGAGCATTAAGACCTTCTCCAGTCCGACTCTGTGCACACACTGCACCTCACTGATGGTGGGACTCATCAGACAAGGATACGCGTGTGAAGGTACAAAATCTGAGACTGCCTCAAAAGATGCATTTACCTACTGCTTGGTGTTAGTGTTGCACTGCAGGTGCAACAACCTGTGCTCATGCTACAATCTGCCATGTTTACTAGTCACCCACAGTTGTGGATTTAAGGAGCTGTGTTCACGCTGCACCTTTCAGCGTCGCCTTTCTTTGAGACTCGGATCTAAGTTGGTCTCTCAGCTAGAATCCATGATCAGGTCCAAAGTTCAGATCCAGACGAGTGTGAGCGTAACAATGGCGGCATCAGAGTGACAGCAGTCAAGTCCAGTGGTTGTGACTGTCCCCCCTCTCTCTGCAGTGTGTTCCTTCATCTGCCATGTTTCCTGTAAAGACCACGCCCCCCAGGTCTGCCCAATCCCAGCAGAGCAGGCCAAACGGCCACAGGGCATTGATGTCCAGAGAGGCATTGGCACCGCGTACAAGGGCTACGTCAGGGTAAGACCCCTGGCACAGCGCTTCCACAGCGCTTCCACAGCGCTGGTACTTGAGTTCCACATTCCCGACTCTTCTCTGTATTTAGATCCCGAAGCCTAGTGGAGTGAAGAAGGGTTGGCAGCGAGCGTTTGCTGTGGTGTCTGACTGCAAACTGTTTCTCTACGACGTTGCTGAGGGAAAGTCCACCCAACCTGGGGTGGTGGCCAGTCTGGTCCTTGACCTCAGGTAACGTTTGTTTGTGCTTGTTGAGGATTAAGGATTCTGGAGAATTCAGTGGTTTTGAGATGTGTGGTTTTTAAATGAGTGAATGTATTTTCTTGTGTTTTTTGTGAATAATATATTAATTCATTAATTTGGAGTTTTTGTTTCAGAGATGAGGAATTTTCTGTCAACTCTGTCTTAGCATCTGATGTGATCCATGCCACTGGGAAGGACATCCCCTGCATCTTCAGGGTAGGAGCCTTTGTCCCTTCTGCCACTTTCTGACGTTCGACTTGTCACCTGTGGTTGATATTGTCCTTCTGTTCAGGTTACCTCCTCACAGCTGATCTCGCAGCTCTCCTCTGTGTCGCTGCTGGTCCTGGCAGAGAGTGAGGTAGAGAAGAAGAAATGGGTCAGAATTCTAGAGGGTCTGCAGAACATCCTGACCAAGAACCTGCTGAAGAGCCAGCAAGTCCATGTTCTGCATGAGGCCTATGATGCCTCACTGCCCATCATCAAGACCACACTATCCGCCGCGGTGCTCGGTCAGTGGCAACTAGTCCTAACTACTGCTACCATGTGATGCCATCGAAGGGTCTTTTTAAACAAACGTCGGTGTGTTTCTGCAGATCGGGAGAGAATCGTCTTGGGAACCGAAGATGGACTTTTTGTGGTTGAGGTCACCAGAGATGGTGAGACTGGTAGTTTTAGCAGGTGCAGTTAGTGAAAACAGTTCATTCTTAAAAGTAACCTCACCCTCTCTCTGCAGTGATCCTGCGAGCTGCTGACAGCAAGAAGGTTTCTCAGATCGATTTGATCCCAAAGGAGAAGATCATTGTTCTTCTCTGTGGTAGGAACCGTCATGTTCATCTTCACGCCTGGGAGGTTCTGGAGGGAACAGAACCTGCCTTCGACATCAAGCTGCAAGAAACCAAAGGCTGCCAGGCTCTGACCACAGGAGTCCTCCGACCCGGAGGCCCAGCCTGCTTGGTGGCTGCTGTCAAACAAAAAGTAAAACTCAGTCAGGGCCTTGAATGTCCGTTGTTGTTCTGTTCCGGTCCGAATATTCTGATTATGTCTTCCTCCAGGTTCAGTGCTATGAGATCACCCGAGCAAAGCCACACCATAAAAAGTTGTGGGAGGTTCAGGCTCCTGGTGTGGTGCAGTGGCTGGGAATGCTGAGAGACCGTTTGTGCGTTGGGTATCCCTCTGGGTTCGCTCTGTTGGCCCTGCAGGGGGAGTCGTCCCCCATCAGCCTAGTGCGTCTAGCGGACCCGTCTCTGGCCTTCTTGGCCCAGCAGTCCCTAGATGCGCTGCATGCCCTGGAGGTTGGCTCTAACGAGGTGCTGCTGTGCTTCAGTCAGCTCGGCATCTACGTTGATGGACAAGGCCGCCGGTCCAGAACCCAGGAACTGATGTGGCCTGCGTCACCACTTGCGTGCAGTACGTTACTCATCATACAAGTCAGATCAGGATCGGTTCTCAGTCGAGCAAAGTGCAGCTGGTGGCTGGGTGCATAGACAGCCGTACAGGTGTGACAGGTATGGTGGTGTCAAACCTGTCCCTCTTGTCTGCAGGCTCAAACGCTTCCCACCTGACAGTCTACAGTGAATATGGAGTCGATGTCTTCGACATTCACACCACAGAATGGGTCCAGACCATCTCCCTCCGCAAGGTGACCAATGTCAGCGCAGCACAGGCTGGAAACCTTCCAGTCTGTTCTGAGCCAGCGCAAACTTCATTTTGTTTCTCTGTTCTCAGATTAGACCTCTGAATATCGAAGGGACGTTGAACCTGCTGAGTTCAGAACCTCCACGTTTGATTTACTTCAGCAACACCTCGTCAGGTAACGGTCTAACACCTGAGACGTACGCTGCACTACCACTGCACATCTGACGCCGACTCTCCTTCTCCTACCCTGTCTGTCTTCAGAGGGAGACCTCACCATACCGGAAACATCTGACAACAGCAGGAAGTTGATGGTTCGAACTCGCAGCAAGCGGAAGTTTCTCTTCAAAGTTCCAGAAGAGGAGCGGCAGCAGCAGAGGAGGTGACTGAGCAA
The DNA here is from genome assembly GCA_030770545.1 of Macropodus opercularis. Classification (NCBI taxonomy): domain Eukaryota; kingdom Metazoa; phylum Chordata; class Actinopteri; order Anabantiformes; family Osphronemidae; genus Macropodus; species Macropodus opercularis. The sequence goes on along the minus strand of CM061112.1, from coordinate 94,252 downwards.
AATACAATAAATCAGTGACTCGGCAAGCTCCGCACTAACTGCCCAGACCTGAAATTGAAGTGATTCATCAGGATCCAGGATTTATAGAACCGTCCTGACATGTTCTGTCGTGTTTTTTCTGCTTGTGCTTTGCAGGGTGATGCTGAGGGATCCTGAGCTCAGGTCCAAGATGATTTCTAATCCTACAAACTTTAACCACGTGGCCCACATGGGACCAGGAGACGGGATGCAGGTCCTTATGGACCTTCCTTTGGTAATCTCCTCTCTATATCACGCTCCCCTCCTCCTGCTGGCATGCTCTCCTCCTTCACCTCCTGCCCTCTGACAGCTCTGTTCATCACACTGACTCCTCCTTTCTTCTCTTCTCCCCTTTATCACCTCCTCCTTCTTCCTCCTCCTCCTCCCTTTTCCCTGATTGTACAGGTTGGTGATGTCACCTCCCTCTCCCCATCCCCCTCCCCTTCCTCGTCCTCTTCCCGTCACACCCTCATCTCCCCTCCCTCCAACTTTGAGCACGTCTATCACATGACGTCAGCGTCGGCTGGCGCCTTTTTGCAGAAAGACGCCTCCTCTTGCTCCTCCTCCCAGCAGAGCCTCCTGCAGCCTTCTTCCTCTTCCTCCTCTCCCTCCACCTCCTCTCTGGGAAGGGTAGGCCAGCTTCTCTCGATCTCCCTAATCCCCACAACCCCCGCTTTCCCACCCGTTTCAAGCTGGTTTGTAGCGTTAAACTTTTACTCTTGATGTAATTCATGCTGCGTTCAGGTGCTGAGGATGCTGAAGCTGCGTTCAGGTGCTAAAGATGCTGGTGCTGCATTCAGGCGCTGAGGATGCTCGTGTTTTTGTTGCAGTTGCAGTTGCAGACTTCAGTTCAGAAAATTATGGTTACAGATCTTGGATAACAAACAGAAGGTTATCGTTTCTTAGTATTAATGTTTGCAAATGATCTTAACCTTAATAAAATTGTCTAACCTGCAGAACTGGATGATTTTCAGTAGTTTTCACTGAGAATTGGTTCTTTGGTCTAAAGCTTAGACAAGCTTTACGTCGTTTTAGCTTTCGTTGAGTTGGCTCATTTCAGATGTGTAGATAACAGGTTCTGGGCTGAGCGCATCAGGTTCTTTTCCGTTCACCTGTTCTTTCCCGCGTTGTGCTGCACAGCTTTCCTAACCTCAGATGCTCTCCGAGGTCTGTAAGGCCCTGCTCCCTCTGTCTCCCATGAGACACCCGTGGACATTCCGTTAATTAACCTTTTACGGCTTTGAGAGATGAGGGAGGAAGTGCAGACGAGCAGGTGGTGATGTTTGAAGAGCTGCTCCTTTGTCTGGTTTCACTCATCCTGAGACGGTGTAAATAGGTGTGACTGTCAAAGCTAATTATTGCAGCGGGAAGCAGAAGTCCTGGCTTACAGTTGAATGATGGTTGAGTCTTCACAGGTGGTGCTGACACTCACCTGTTCTCCACCTGTCTTCACTGCAGAGCGTGATGCCTTCCTCTCAGGACGAGTCCTTCAAAGATAAGCCCCGCCCCCTGTCGACCATCTCCCGGCAACAGCGAAACAAGGCGTACATCACACGCACGGCCTCAGGTAAACAGCTGTGCCACACCTGTACAGGTCACACCTGGACTGTGGCGTCATGGTAATCCCTGTTTTCTGTTGTCTTAGATTTTGGGGGTGGAGCATCATCTCGCTCTGATCTGGACCAGGACCTGGATCGAGAGGTGACATTAACAATAATCAGAACCATTAGAAACATTAAAGCATAAACAAAATGTTAACTCTGCTCTTTTCTGCTCCCCAAGCCGGACTCGGACTCCACCAAATATTCGACCCCCTCCAACAGTTCTAACCCCAGCAGCCCCCCCAGCCCCAACTCCCCCCACCGCAGCCAACTGACTCTGGACGGTCTGGACTCAGAGCCGTGAAACTGAAAGAACCGCCCCCTTCAGCTGGATGAACCAATCAGGCTGTGTTTTACCTTGATTTTATTGCGATGGGGTCAGTCTGAACTTCCTGCTGCTTTTATTTTGTTGGATTTTAAGTCCTGGGGAGCCCTGCCCCCTGGTTTTATCCCCACCCCTGCTCACAGCTGCTGTTTGACCTTGTCTGTGGGACCAATCACCTCCTCGTTGTGTATTAAATAACTTCCTGTTGAGCTTTAGCACTCTGTTAGCCACTGTGCTAACTTCTGGCTAACTGCGTATAGACAGGAGGTGTCACTCTGATGGAAAAACACTGAATTAATTTTAATGTTTTGTTAAAGTTGCACATCACCATCATCGTTGTTGTTGTAGGAGAAATTTAATCTCTGATTTTGTGTCAGTGACTTTTCTGATGCTCCCCCTCCTCCCACCACCCTTTGACTACAGATGGAGGTGAGGTGGAGTCACTACTGAACACTACTGCTTTGTTTCCTCCGGAATCATCATTTAAAGAGTCTTTGTAATTATGAACCTGCAGCCGAACACAATAAAAGAGCCTGAAGAAAGTCCGTCTCGGTGTCTGTGGTCAACCTGAACAGGTGACGTTAATACATTCATATTGTGCAGAAGGTCAAACAAACTAACATACCAACATTTTAAGCCTGAGAGCAGCTTCCAGCAGATTCGTATTTTATTCAGATCACTGGACTCATCGTGAAGCATTCATTACACCGGGGGTTATGTCTGACACGTTCACGAATTATTAAAGAGGGAATCATCCAGTCAGAGCCTGGAGACAGTCGAGCCAATCAGTGCAGAGCTGGAACTGGGTCACACAGGTTTACTGGAAAAAATATGTACAAATAATACAGAAATTGAACTGCGGAGATTAAATTAATGAACGTAAACAAAGAAATGCTAAACCTATACCAAAACAAACGGTGTGAGTTTGAAGATAAAACATCCACAGGAAGCGTTTGTTCCTGTTCTTAACGTCCTCTGTTCCTCAGCTGCAGATGAACAACGTCACGTTTTAACGTAAGTCATCGTACAGACTCCTTCACACTCAGCTCCTTCCAGTGTCTAAATTCAACGTTGCCAGTTGTGTAGAAGATGATCCAGCGTCTTTAGTAACGGGTAGGTCACCATGGACACAGATGCTGCACGTTAACAGAGGACATTGTGACATAACAAAGCAGTTTGATTGTATATAACTGAGCTACAAAAGAACACGACTTCTAGCTTTTACTCTGGTCTCATTCCTGTCCCTCACAGAACCTTCAGGCCCACAGAAGAGTCCACCTGAGAGCAGCATGGTTCAGCAGAGGAACGGGGACCAGTCAAGACCAGTTTGGCACAGCTCTACCGATTCCGTCAGAATCCTCTCAGCACATCGAGCTGAGTCGATCAGGTCCCTGCTGGTTGCTGTTCTTGTTGATTTTCGGGTTTGGTTGCCGTGTTGTGACCTAAAGAGTTCTTGCTGGGCTTGATCTTGTTCTGGCTGCTATCGGATCGTGGTCTCGGATGTGTGCGGTTGCAAATCCACCTTAATCCTCGACGCAGCTCCTTGCGAATGTTGTCACTGGACAGAACGTAGAGGATGGGGTTGATGGCGCTGTTGAGGGTGGACAGGCCGAGGCAGATGGTGTAGGGGGTGTACATGGTCTTCTCAAACAGGCAGGTACCGTCCTCCACCTGGGGGAGATGGAACATGACGGCCCGGACCAGCAGGAGCAGGTGGTACGGGGCAAAACAGACCAGAAACAGGACCACAACAGCCACAGCCAACCTGCGGACTCGCTCCTTCTGCTCCGACCGCAGACCCGTGCTGCACTGCACGTTGGCCAAGATGCCGCGGTTCGTCACCACCAGCAGCAGCAGCGGGACCAGGAAGCCGACCACGAAGCGGGCGTAGTTAAAGCCAGTCACCGTGGGGCTGCTCTGACTCGGCTCGAAGCAGCGCCCGCTGCCTCCTGCCGTGTTGCCCTCCTTCATAGTGAAGACAGGGAGATGGCCGAGAGCAACCGTCAGGACAATGACGAGCGTGACGAGGGCCGCGAGGCGCTGCCGCCGCAGCCCCCGGAGCTCCAGGGTGTAGACCACCGCCACATAGCGGTCGCAGGAGATGCAGCAGAGCAGAAAGATGCTGATGTACATGTTGTTAAAGAAGATGTAGCCTGTTAGCTTGCAGCTGGTCGAGGTCCACGGCCACTGATGGCCGTGACTGACGTAATACGCCCACAGAGGCAGGGTCAACAGGTAGGTGAGGTCACACAGCGACAGGCTCCACAGGTAAACGCCCAGCACGTTTTTCCTGCGTACCTGCATCCAGGTGAGGCTGACGGTCAGCAGGTTAGCGGGCAGACCGACGACCAGCACCGCACTGTACAGCAGCATCAGCGGCAGGCGGCCGGCGTCGTACGGTGGCTCACACTCACTTGTGGTTTCATTGCTTATTTGGGGAGCGGTCGCCGTCACTGGCAGCTCGTGCATGTTGTCTCCAGAGAGATGGTGAAAGTCGATCGAATTCAAGTCGGTCTGCAGGGACAGAAAACAGCCAATCAGACGCCACTTTATCGTTTTCAAATAACAGCCTCTGGAAGTTGTGGTTCTGTTGAAGCGCCTTGCGACCCGGACCTTCGGGTACGTCCACGTGTGCACATTCAAAGCTGGGACAGCACAGGCTGATGATGTTCTGAATTTGAAATGCCCTCCTGACGTCTCTGACCTTTGACCCAAACGTGCTTCTCGCTGGCTGTGACTCGCTGACGTTTTCAGGAACATGTGTCTAACAGGAAAATGCTGACGTGTTTCGTACAGGATGTGGTTTGACTTAGTTCCCTACAAAAACTGTGTTTCTTAAGCTGCGCTGTTGTTTCTAGTGGTGTAGTTGTTCAGTTTGTATTATCAGAACCGTGTAGAAGCTGGGACTGGACCCGGCTCCTCTTAAATGGTTCGGCGCTGGATTCAGAAATCACGCTGCGAATTACCGCGGCAGTGCCGCTAGTTGTGTGAATTACTAGTGGACGAAATAAATTCATACACAGGTTCGGAACCTCTGATCGCGAATCCAAGCCTGTGACCGTAGGACACGTGGGCGGTTCTGTTAGACCGTCATCACCGAACAAACGCGTTCAAGTCCAAACGACTGAGAGCAAATACAAACTCACCTGGCGCTCGCGCTCCGTGTCCTCGTGCTGCTGAATGACACAAACGACGCGTCGCGCTCAGGTTCCGACGAGACGTCACGTGATCGCGCGGACACGCCTGTGAGTATGACTTATTTATTTTTCATATTTAATTCATCCGATTTTCGTTCCTTCATCTATTCAACATTAACCCGCCTGGGCCATAAAATAACTTTATTATCTAACAAACGTCAAAACAGGTGTCGACGTGCGAGCTACAGCCTAAATCTTGTACTAATAATATATTAATTAAAGACATTGTTCAGTCTCCTCCTAGTTTTCCAGTTGGATGGTTCTACTGAGATCTTAAGCACAGAAATCAGAATAATCAGTGGAAAAGGCCCCTCAATGTTTTCAACTCTTATTATATTATTTCACTAATTATTACTTTCTCTTATTACTTGTAACAGCTGTAGGGACATCATCAGTAATAATTATTAATGATGCATATTTAAATAGCTTGATATGTAGATATGTGTGGGATTATGAGTTACAACAGATTCAGGTCAGTGGTAGCTTAACATTTTATTGGTTTCGCACTTTAGCAACACTGGCAACAAGTCGACGAGTCTGCGGGAGAGAAGTGGGCGTCCGGCTTCTCGAGGCCTCGGTCCTGCTCCCTGCCTGCTGCTGACCTGCATCCAGCATGCGCCGCCATTCCGAAACTGAAGGACCAGGACTGAACGCCCCTCTCTTAAGTCATCTGATTGGACAGTCTTTTTTCTCTTTATAAAGGAATGGTCACTTTTGTTTCAAAATAAAAGTCTTACTGCATCAGTTTTTCCATCGGATTTGCTGAAAGACAAGAAGGAGTCAGGTCACACGATGAACATGATGCAGAGCATGAAGAGCACTTTCCTCTTCCTCACCGAGTTGATGAGTAGCTCATTGATCTTCTTCTCCTCCACTGACCCCCGCTCCATCTTCTTCAAGTATCCTAGCAACAGCTGCCTGTCCTTCAGGTCCCGATATGTCTGATCGGCCCACAGACGTGACACCGTGTCAGAATGACATCACAGCAGCATTCATGACTCTGATTGGCTGACAAATGAAAATCACTCACATTGATGACAATGTCGTGACATTTGTGTTTCTGAGCCAAACTGATCCTCAGGTCGGAGTCATCAACTAAAGCCACGTACTCCTGCAGCACCTGTCGATCAGTCAATACACCTGTCAGTCACCACCATCTTTGCAGTGGCTGCGTGTGTGGGCCCCGCCCCCTCACCTGCGTCGGGGCAGAGTTTTTCTGCAGGATGTCGACAACTCTCTGAAAGCTGAGGGGCGACTTCTTCCTGGTGAATCCGAGCCAGTTCCTGCTGGTGAACAGTGCGTCAACATCTGACCACGCCTTCAGTTTCGCCCGTGCCGCTAATGCTGTCACGAAGTACTGCTTCTCCGAAATCTGGGCTCAGGGGTCAGGACTGGTTAGTTCCATTGCTTACCATGTTCAGTCACATTCAGCAGCTGACGTTCTCACCTTGAAGGTTTGACGGATGTTCAGAGGACTGCTGTAGGTTCCCTGCACACAGACAACACATCGTGAATCTGTCGCTAGGTGAGCAACTGAAGGGCCACGAGATTCAACCAAAAACCACATGAGTGTGAACAGAATAAACAATGAAGAAATAAACAGTTCATGCAACATAATTGCATACATCAAACGGACAGAAACACATGAGCCAATAAACCACCGGTTCTGTGGGTGATGCTGGTTTCAGACATGCTCAAATATTTCTGAAGATGGTCCCAGATGTCATTGGCAGGACACGTGTCACCAGTTCATTCACGCTCACATTCAAACCTGGCAAACGTCTCCAGTTAGCCTGACCTCATGTCTTTGACCGTGGGAGGCAACTCCAGTACCTGGAGAGAACCCACACAGAAAGAACCCAGTGCTGACCAGTACACACGGCGCCACCCTCAGTCCGCGGAGTTTGTACATATACAGTTTGTTTCTGGACCAACTAACCTCGGACTCTGTGTAGTGGTAGAAGCAGCAGTAATACAAAGTTGTGATCAGCGGCATGTTGAGGATCGATGCTCTTCTGGGAAATTTCTGGAAAATGTCCACCTTTCCTCCACGTTCAGCCTGTCGGTCTGTCGCCTAGCAACAACATAGCAGGCAAAATGATGCAACTAGAATAAAGCTGGGAGTTAACTCTAAATGATTTAACCCAGTTCAGTACCTCGATGATGATCTGACGCTCCAGGAGCGTGTAGTGGTCCTGAATGTGTCCCGAATCGTCTGGAGAGAACGGGAGACTGGCGAAACATAGGAAGCAGATTATAACAATCGGCAGGACAGTAGTCAGATCACCACTGCTGCAGTAACCTAAGTACACAAACACTTGCAGAGACTCACCTGAGGCAGCTTTTCAGGAAGTCCCGCCTCTTGTTTTCATCTGGGATGCTCAGGTGTTCTTTATACTGCAACAGCTGTCACCATGGAAACACAAAGCAAATGATCTCACCCATTGGTCCAACTGATCACTGTGCATTACAGGTGTGTGCTACGCACCGCCATGTCCTCCGTCCTGCCCAGAGCTCTGAGGAGGAACAGAAGAAAATAAACTTGTGTTAAAGTGGATTAAACCAGGGACACGCATGTCTGACAGGTGTGGTCATAGACCTGAGCAGTTCCAGCAGCAGCCTCTGATCCCTGGTCTCGGTCAGGTAGTGGATAAAGTGTCTCAGGGCCGTCTGTCTAGACTCCAACTCACGAAACAAAACCTCTGAAAACAACAGGAACCAGGGATAAGAGACTGAACCAGGATTAGGACAGACTGGATCAGGATCTGCAGACTCACCTTTACTCAGTGTTCTCTTTAAATAAATCAAAACCTAAAGAAAGGCAAAGCGTGTTACACAGTGTGATGATGTTTTGCTGTTCATATAGTTTGTTTTAAATCTGTGCGTATGTTACAGCTGTGATGACGTTTCCATCGTGAGCAGAGACAGACATGTCCAAGAGACTCAGCTTGTCCTGCAGAGACCGGAATGACTCCAGAGACACTGCCTGAAATACACAGACAGCACAAATGCACTGTGATCCTATGCAGTACTGCAGGAACACAGCCTCCAAAACCTCCACAGGATCATCTCCACCAGGACAATTCAATGTCGAACCTCCTTGACTGGATACACGGAACTTACTGGGCCGCCATATTAAAACTTGACGGTGCCTCTCTCGGAGCCAGTCCAAGACCGAGCAAGAGCCGAGAGAGAACCAACACGCACATCTGTGTCATGGCGTAGGGAAATTGTGTCGTACACAACGGCTAACACAAAAACACGGAACCACAGCAGTCTGCGCTAAAAAGCCTTCTACACTCAACAGATGTGTTTACAGAACGATCAAACATGTTAAAGTTCGCTGGCGCGCTTTTACATTTTGTCACTTAGGAGCCTTTTGTGTAGTGTCATCTGTTTAAAAATTGTGTTCAGATATAATCACGTGAATCGACGGTGTCCTCGTGCGTAGTACGTACAGTAATAGTAACAGACAGAAATGACGTCATCAGGTGTTCTTACCTTTCCCTGCAGCATTCTCTGAACGGTTTCCTCAGGTGACAAACCGCTGGCGACATCCTAACAACGTGACATCTCATTACTACAAATGGATTGTGGTAGTAATCCGATTAGCGGGCTATGAGCAGGTTACCAGTGTTACCTTGTATTCGGACTTGGGTTTCCGGAGCTCTGGAGCATATGGTCTGACAGTCGAGTCGCCGAGCGCTTAAACAAAAACACATCACTGTCACTTTGTTCTGTCATCCATTCACTCGCTCACCCTGGCACCTTTTCTCTTGCTCAGTCAGACTCACAGTCAGTGAAGGGCTGGAAGTTTCCTCCTTTTGTTTTTCCTGCAGAGACAGAGAACATGAAGTGACCCTGAACCAACCCAACAGACTCCTCCTGACTCCACCGGTCTCACCTTTGAACAAAGAGCTCAGCGAGTATCCCGACAGACTCCTGGCTGGGGGCTCGGTGCTGGTCTTGGGGAAGGCGGGTTCTCTATCTGTCCTATGGCTGGATGCTGCCGTCTCCCTGACTGACCAAGAAATACCTGTGGACGCCAAAAGAGTAGGGTGGGTCCAGCTGCCAATCACAGCTCTGCATTTTCCACAGCCGTGATTAATGAACCCTTCTTACTGCCGACAGGTTCTCCGCTCCAGCTGACCTTCTCTACGTCGCCTTCATCCTCCTCCTCATCCACCAGGGAACGAATGTTGTTCACTGCCTGCTTTGATTCTTTTAACTGACACACAGAGACGTGGTTGTCACACAGGTGAGCTAAACTTCTTCTGCTTTTAAACCTATTGTTAATAATTCATCACACTGAGTTGGGTTTGGAGCAGAACCACAGAACCTGATATTAACTTCAAATTAATCAGTAACTAATTATCAAATGTCAACTGAACAACACAGAACCAGGTCAGTGAAACCTCAATGATCATTTTATTTAATTAGTTTCACTTGATTTGGTGCAAATGAAAGCAGTGGAAGGGACTGATGCTTCCCAAGGTTTGGGTTGAGGAACTACAGGTACCACCAGGCATCAGAGATATATATATGCAGTCACAACAAGGTTTACGGTGTCTCCCAGGAGCTGATACCCCAGGAGAAACAGATCAGTCACAGAAAGGCAACCGTCCTGAAGATGGACCAGAATCTGCTCCAGGATGGAACAGGAGCCCTGACGAGCTGCAATGACTTTCTGCTGACAGAAAACTGAATCAAGTTCATCTGTTGAGTCCAGATGACCAGTTCAGTAGCTTAGATAAAATCCATACGTTGACAACATGAACCTGGTCTTTAGCCTGGTTCAGAATTCACAGTGTGAGTGTGAGGTCCATGGCGTAACTCAAGCTGTTTCATACCAATAGCTATTTTGGTTCGTTCTATGGTCCGAGGAGTTTGGACAGATCATTCTGCAGGAAATCAAAAAATTATCCCAGCTCAACCTCAGTCCAGTCCACTGTCTGACCCAGGTTCCAGATGTGTGTCTTCCCATCTGAAGCTGATTTACTATTAAAGTTGAGGTCAATTGAGTTTTACGACTATAGAGCCAATTCACAACAAACGTTATGTCATGGTACTTTAAATTATTTCATCAAATATAAATATATGAGAATTATATCTTTTTACCTGGGTGTTCACCTGAACCGTGAACTGGACTGGACTCACAACAGTGACGTCCTGCACTAGAAGGACCAACGTGGCTCCACCTGCTGAGACTGACTCCTCTGCAGGGAGCAGCCTCTGTGAGGACACTCTGTGACTCTGTGACTCTGTGGCCTCTGCTCTCACTACGCTGCGTCTGTGGGGAGCAGGCAGCAGGACACAAAGAGACTCCACCAGCTCAACCATGTGGCAAAGCTGACGTCCATCGTGGACGATGCTTCTCACTGCGTCAGACAGCGGAGGCTCTGAGCAGCTCCTTCAGTGGAGACTGATCCAGAGTCAGTGGAGGAAGCAGCGATACCACAGACCCTTCATTCCACTGTTGGACTGAACAACCAGCCACCTACCTGCTGAAGTTTACTTGACATTTATGTACAGAATCTTGCATTTGTAAAAATTGTAAATTTGTATAATGTATAATTTTCTTTGCACACTTTCATTCTTTTGCACCTTGTAATTGTTTGCAGTTGTGGTAACACTTGAATTTCCCCACTGTGGGATCAATAAAGAATTATCTCATCTTTTTCACTTCAATTAAAAGGAACGGCTTCTTTATAGAGGAAGAACACAGGCAGGACGGTTGTGCCGGGTGAGATCTGAGCTCTTACCTGGCTGAATCCGTCATCATCGTCATCAAAGGTGAACGGTTTAAACTTGGTGCTGTTCCAAAAGTCTTCCTCATCTGTTCTACTCTTCATCATCTGCTCACAACAACAAAAATAAAACCTTATTTCTTAAAGCGACAGGAATTGAGGACATACATCGTGAATGATCATGTTCTACTGGCTTTAATATTTTAACAGGGACCCAAGGAACAAGTGGCAAAAAGGCCACAGGCTCCTTCACCTTAACTCAAGCTGCTCTGTTGTGTTTACTGACACGTTTGTGTCTGTGTTTTAGTGTGAATGCTCTCTATTCACATGATGATTCACTGATGACAAATATTCAACGGACTGACTTTCGTTGGCCTTTCTGTCGTCCGTCTTAAATCTGCCCCCTGCTGTGAAGGACTCGCAGTGACGCCCCGGTTCTCCAGCTGCTGCTGAATCCCTTCTCAGGTGTATTCAATCAGCTCCACACGCACCTGGTCCCATCCAGCTTGTGACTGACTGAACGCACCCGATCCAGACGATCAGTCCGCAGTGGTTCCCAGGTTCTCTCAGACCCTGTGTTGACCGTCAGGGCCGGAGGTGGATATCACCGGATGTTGTGTTTCTTCTTTTCAGTAGCAGGAAGCTAACTAGTTAGGGAAGCTAACTAGTTAGCAAACAGCGCCAACGGTGACGTCACCGCACGCACGCAAAACGAGGTAACAAACAGAAACGTCCAACCTTTTCATTTACAAACGGATAATCGATTTAACCAATCTGATGTATTTACCTTCAACGATCCACCTTCGTCTTCTTCTTCGCTGTCAAAAGCTTCCTAGGTTCCGCCCGCGCGGTGGCCGCTGGGAGGTGTAGTGACTTGGAGGCATCTCGCGAAAACAGCGGTGAAATGAACGTTTCCTGAGCCTCGTAGTTTGATAAATGTTTAAATACGGAATCGAAAAAACACAGATACATACAACTAATTATGAAATGAAATGATTGCTTTAAAGCGTTATGCATGTTCAAATGCAAATCAAAGGAGAAAACTGGACATAAAATGAAATTAAAACTAAAAACTATTAAAGGTAACATGGAAGTAACTGATGACAATTCTTATTAAATTATTTTAAAGCAATACCTTTATTATAATAATTACACATTCCACGTATCAGTGGTTTTCTCTGATAGCAAGCTTTACTTTGAAAGGTAGCGGGAGCGCTGAACAGACTGAAGGTCTGGAGCCGGTGTTTCTTGGGACCCTGTGCTTCTGCTATGGCTAAGTGGGGAGAAGGAGACTCTCGGTGGATCGTCGAGGACAGAGCCGACGCAACGAACGTCAACAACTGGCACTGGTCAGTTTTCTCTACTAATGATGCTCGTAGGGCGGACCTGTCGGTGCCAGGTCCACAATGGCAAAACAGCATGAAGGAAAAAAATCCAGACTTTTGCTTAACCGCATCCCAGCAAAACACATTAATATGCGTTGTAGATATTTTTTCTGCGGTTCAGCTCCACGCGCCTTGTTTTGCTTTTGCTCCTTTCCATTCACTACTCACGTACCTTTGCGGGAGTGTGACGACACGCAGGTACCAGTGGAAGCTCGGCTTCCAGGCCCAGTGAGGTCGAAGCAACAGGAAGGTTTGTTTGTTCTTTAAGTGACCAAACAAATGTCACAGAAAACAACCGCAACGTGTCTTTCTTTAAAAAAAGGTCCCAAAGTTTAAACATAGCACATAACACAAGCTGTTCACAAAATATCTTGAAATGTGTGCAACACAGAAATATCAAGAAAAGAAGGAATTAGTTTTATTTTGGCTGATTTTTCCTCATGTTCATTGATGAGCCAAACAGAACCGTCCAGAACTTCAAATTTAACTCTGAGGTATTTTAAACGGAGACATCTGAGCTGCAGCTGCTTCAGCTCATGAAGCCAAATGATATTTTTAACATGTAGACAAGCTCAGTATATCAAGTGAACACATAATAATAAATACAAATAAATTAGTTTTGAGTATTTGCTGTAGCTGCTTCTTCGTGAATGAAAAGCTTTTATTGTGACAAAATGCAGGTGGTTTGATTCATGTGTTTATGATTTAACAGCAGCATGATTCCACCAACACTGTTGTCATTACTGATTTTAGAACGAGAGGAGTAATGGCTGGTGGCATTGGGTGGGACAGAGGACCTGACCTGACTTCCTGAAGGCGCGTCTGAGAAAAAAAACAAAGTTTAATGAATTTAACAGAAAATGAGAACATACTTGCATAACAGGCAGCTAAACTGAAGACGAGTCACTAGGAGTAACTTATTCTGGTGGTAACCTGCTCTGGACCAGGATCCACTCACAAAATAATCTCTAACTTAATTCATCTTCATTCAATCTGCTTTTGTCTGGTCTAAATTATTCCACGATAAGTGTTTAATGCCAGCGTTTCATCCAGAATATGTGGATAACCGCTGATTAATCCCTTGTGTATCTTTGAAAACTAAGTTAGTTTCATCCTTATTTAAAGTAATTCCCTGAGTCTGGTCTGCTCAGCTGTGCAACTAACTGTTTCCCAACAAACTAGTCTTAAGACAAAATCACAGAATGTACTGCTGCCAGCACATTTACAGAAAATAGTTCAGCCGGTTATAATAAGGGAACTTGAAGAAAGGTACTGCTGTGACTCTGAGTTCAGACTAAACTACCGGCCTCTGTCTTCTGTTCTGAATTCATACTTTTCAATAAGTTGTGAAACATTACTTCTAAGCTTCTCCTCAGGACCGAGCGGGATGTTTCCTCCTGGTCCTCCTCACGCCTCCATCAGCTGCTCCTTGCGGTGAGGGTGGAGGGGGCGGAGGGTGTGTGTCAGGTGACCGACGTAGACAAACTGGATGGAGAAGCTTCGATCAACAACCGTAAAGGCAAACTGATGTTCTTCTATGAGTGGCAGCTGAGAGCTGGTTGGCTCGGTCTGTGATGTCACCTGTGATGTCATGTTTTTCCTGCACTATTGTCACAGGTGCTGACTGATTGCTGCTCCCTGTTTGTAGGCACATCAAGCAGCGGAGTCAAGTACAGAGGGACAGTCGATGTGTCCAACCTGTCAGATGAGAACGACCTTGACGATCTGGATGTCCGTTGAGACACAAATTATTAATTGCTGATAAATTTTCTGGTTGGTGGAAGAATGACTCGATCGATCTGGTTCCTGCAGATCACAGTGTCTCTCTGTAAAGACCAGCCCAACACGCCGCTCCTGGACCTCATGAGGAGGACTGGAGTTCCGGAGGTCCGCAGGGCTCTGGGCGAGTACATTCATCAACTGAAATCAGGTCTGTTACAATAAGCTGGGCAGTTCCAAGTGACCAATCAGACTGTGAACACTCCTCCACTAACCCAAGTGATCACTGACCCCACAGAGTTCAGTCAGGGGATGATCCTGCCCACTGCCAATGGACCCAGATCACGTCAGCCTGAGCCTAACCAGAAACAACAGAGCAAAGCCAATATGGCCCAGGTACAGTCCAGTCACACAACAACTCCATAAAACTTTTCCAGATTCTTTCGACCGCAGCTGCGTGATCTTTTACCTCGAACAGATCGGCCCTGCTGTCAGGTGTTCTTCTAGCCCTGACCCCTCCCTCAGAGGTGTTCAGATCCCAACATGCAGCTTTAACTTGAAAGAAACCTTCCACACGTCGGCCAATGAGCTCTACAGGACCTTCATCAACAAGGAGGTATTGAAAACAGACCCCTGGACAGATGACAATAGACTAGAACACGGTATCGCTATTCTAGGAAGCCTGAAGTCTGGGTTACAGTAGTACTAACGCAGTATGTACCGGTCTATGCAGTTTGTACAGGTCTTCACCAGATCAGCGGCGGTGGTAGAAGGCCATCATGGTGGCAGGTTCCAGATGCTGGATGGGAGCATTAGCGGAGCGTTCACACATCTGGTGAGGTCACAGCTACTCGACAAACAAAAATAAAAATTGTGTACTAACATCTTGGTAACTGGTCCCCTGTAGGTCCCAGACCGGAAGATTGAGATGAGGTGGCGGTTCAGGACGTGGCCCTCTGGTAGGTGTCATCACTGCAATAAGTGCTACGGGGACATTCATCTGAGCTTTGTTTGCTTCTCGATCAGAACACTACGCCACCATCACTCTGGACCTAAAAGACAGAGGAGACGAGACAGAGCTGGAGCTGGAGTGTCGAGGGGTCCCTGCAGGGGAGGAGGACTCCACCAGGGAGGGCTGGACCCGGTTTTACTTCCAGGCCATAAAGCAGACATTTGGATATTGAGACACTAAGACGCTTGTGATAGATACTGGGTGTGGACTTCAGCTAGTGCTGGTTGAGAATTGGTTCTGATCTTTGTTTACACACGTGCTGTCTGTCATCACTATGTGCATTTATGAATTTTACTGCTTTTTGATTGTTGCAGATTGTTTGAAATTAGTCACTGGCTCTCGATGTGGTTTGGTGTAAAATAAGACTGGACCCTAGAGCTTCTGTCCGGCTGAGAGCAGAGGGAAATCGGTAATAATAATGTGGTAGCGACCGCATTGCTTACATGCGCGGACATAACTGAGACAGAGCAGATTTCTCGTAGTGTATTCGGGAGTTAAATTGACTTGTGGCCATGTTACTGGACACCTCGTACGGAGCATCTGGTTAGTGTTTTGTTCACTGAGTTTTACTAGGCGGCTCAGAGATTCTTCTAGGTTGACATTTAAAACGTTTGTGGTTATAAAATATCCTGAAGAATCATGAAGTTTGACGACAACAGACTGTTTTCTTGTCTTATTTCTCTGACATTTAATCTGAAACAACACAGATACACAGTTCAGTCTCCAGTACAGGCTGGACACACGTTAGAACAGCTGATTCAGTCATTGATAGTCCATTTAAAAGGTCATTAAGAGGAAGGTGGTTTCATATTCAGGAATGTAAAGCCAGACATGTTTGGTATTTACAATTCTACAGATAAAAATACAGATACAAATACTTAAATATGACAACTACAACTTAGATTTTTACAATATGACACAAGAGCTCAGTGCCATCTGGTCCATCTTGCTTCAGATGTAAAGTTCATGGTCAGAAGTCAGCTAGAAGACGTCGTCTTCCTCCGCCTCACAGCCGTAATCTGGAAGAGTCAGTCAATCAATCACTGACTGATCGATGGCTCTGTACGTCGTCTAGATTTTTATTACGAAAGCATAGACTGACCTCCTACAAGCTGCAGAGCACTCACACACTCCTCTACATCCACCTCCTCCTCCTCCACATTCTCCACCACAGCAAGCTGAGCAGGGCTGGAGCTGATGTCTGGTTCAGGTGCTGCGGTCACGCTGATGGACTCTTGTATCTGAGACATGATAACCAGGTGAATAGGTATGAACGGCAGACAGGATGAGAGGTGCAGACTAATGAAGACAGCTGGCTCCTCACCTCGGACGCAGTCGTCGTCTTCTTCCTTGGTATAGAGGTGGAAGAGGTGGAGGAAATGAGGCGACGGAACCTAAGACAAAAGAGAAAACGGGCAGGTCGTAAACACACATTACTGATATGTTGCAGGCTACAGAACAGGCGATACCTTTTGCTCATGATGGCAGTATTAGCAGCGAGGTCTTGGTTCACCTCGCTGGCCTTACTGCGCCGGCGGCGGAGCCGCTTCCCAGGGGCGCTGGGTTCAGGGGGGTCAGGGGGGGCCCTGCCTGGACTGTTGCTCCCTTCGCTTCCTGCCCCTCTGCTGTTGAGGTCTCTGAGGACGTCGTAGTTGATCTTGCTGGAGATCTTCTTCTTCTCCAGCATCTTCTCGATTGCCTCACCTGCTGTTGATGCCTTGATTGGCTCCCGCTTTTTGTATTTTTTCTTCAGCACACACATTATTTGAATTAAACCCTCCAAAAGATTACATGTTATCTCAGTAAGTAAAGACATCGATTGAATCCAAGGATTGTGTTTTGACTGAGTGCAGACACACTGACCTTCTCCTTGTATGTCCCTTGTTCTTTCTCTTTCTGTATCCTCTCTTCTTTCTCTGTGGACACAGGGAGTAGCCCAGATCACTGATCACCGGTTTTCACTTGGCTGATGAATATGTGGTGTCTGCTGTTTCCAGCCCTGACCTTTCTGCTCCTGCAGGTACTCTGCATTCTGTTTCAGCCACAGCGCCGTCTTCACCTGAACCTCCGTGTCATTGAGGATGTACTGCAGCACAAAATCAAGTTCAGTAATGTGGAAACATTTATCACATTGCTCAGTCCCTTTGGGTAAATAGCATTACTCTACTATTTACTGTTTTACTGTGATTCAGAGTAGTATCGATGTGAAGGTTCATTAGCTGCCACAGTTCACCAGCTCGTTAGTTAGCTTTCGTTGTTTACTCTCCTTTCCTATTGGTTGCTGCTTCATTTGACTGTGTATGACTGGACCTGAACTAAAAACAAGGATAACTGGTTCAGTCCACTGGTCATTCTTTGAATGAACCTTTTCAATCTCCTGATCATCAATACCGTCCAGGTCCAGTTCTCCACTCTCCAACTCGTCGCCTACAAGAACAGCAGTCATCAGGATAAAAACTTTGCTCTTACTTTGATGATGTAATGACGGTGTAATACAGATGTTTCTTACGGTCTGGTTTCCCGCTGGTCTCTGATTTGCTAGACATCTGAAAGGTCTGTTGGACTTCCAGGCTGGCGGTGCTTGGAGGTTTACCTAGAATGGCAGCCAGAGGTGCTGCCTGTCTCTGAAGCCCTGGTCGCTGGCCTTCTGGCCCCGAGTCCTGCTCTCCCTCAGGTGCACTCTTTCTCTGTCCCTCCTCATCTTGGATCATCTGACACAAAAAGTCCTGTGTGAGGTGCTGTGTGGCAGCTTCAAGCTCAGCATCTTCGACTTCCGGCTCCTCGGGTTCTGAGGTCAACGACAAAGCCTCTGCATCTTCTGGGTCTGGAAACAGCAATTACAGAACTGTTGGATCGTTCAGTTTCAGACTGAGACGTTTCCGGCTGTGGGTCAGTACAAACCAATTTCTTTGGCATAGGCAGCGTAGATTCCTCTCAGTTTGGGTCGACTTTTTTCTAGCTCTGTCTCGATCTCATCTTTGTAGCAGCAGATTTCTCCTGACGGGACCAGAGGAAAGAATGTTTGCTTGTTCGTGTTTCTCCTGATTTGCTCATTCAGTGTCCTGTGTGGTGTTCAGTAACTGACCTTCCACCTCATCCAGCTTCTTCGTCAGCTCCTGTTCCAGCTGCAAGAAAGAGAATAGTTGGTTGGGTTATTGATTGGTTACAGACAGTCACTGCAGCCAATCAGAGACATCCAGAGGTGGATTTACCTGCTGCATTTTAGCTTTGTGCTGTGCAGCAGTAAATGAAGGGGGATCACATTCCTGCTCGAGATCTACTCTCATGAACTCATCGATGGTCAGCTGACTGGTGGGCGTGTCCTCAAACTCTGTTAACCTGCAGAGAGGGTGTAGCGAGAATAAACATACGACTAGAAAAACCATCTTTCATTCCACTGAAAGTTACAAAATGATGCTGGTGTGGTGACGTCTTTATTTAAAGGCTTTTAGAAGAGCCGTGATAGTTCAGTGCAGGCACATCTAGTACTGTACAAATGAAAATGAGCGCCGTGATCCACGCACCTCTTCCTCAGGGTGTTCTGACAGACCTTCACCACGCTCACCACCTCCTTCACTGTGCGACGAAACTTGTGCATCCGCGCCGCAACCAGCAGAGCTACGAACAAGACGCGTTGTACACGACATTAATCAGCCTGAGGGAGGAAAACACTTCACCGCTACTACAAGGACCTAGAAAAACCGATCTCACACTGTCCCTGGGCCTGCTCACTGGTTCGCCTGTAGATCTAACATCACAGTTGTTTTACTGTTAGTTAACATAGCACAGTAAAACACAAACGCAGGGTTCTTCCAACTGAACGACGCACAATGGAAGGACACGTTGAACTAACACCCACACCTACAGGCTTAGTCCCTTAACATCTGATCGCACGGACACTTGGAGCCGTCGCTCCCTCAACGGACCAGTAGGTACCTGCTCCACACAGCCCGGACGGCCGCCGTCCCGTGTGCATCCAGTCCCTCTTCATCCTCTGAACCAGGCGCAGAGCCGTCATGGTGACCTCGTGGGTCTGTCGGCCGAAGGCCAACATGTGGGCGAAGCGGGGGATGTAGAGACAGGGATCTGCGAAGGCGTTAAACAGACATGTAACATACGACTGGTGGAGCAGTTACGGCCACATGGACCTGGGTTCGGTTCCCTGATTAGTGGACTCTGCGTCTCTCACAGTTCAACTGTATCATTTTACGAAAAACCCTCATCTACGTGCTTGTGTATGAAGCTGTATCCGTCTATCGGTAATGATGGGGGTCTGTCGCCATCTTGTGGCGCCGCTGGGTAAGGACGGCTGTAGCAGCGGAATCTAAAATGGCGCTTGGAGGAACAAACGGGAGATGGTGTCGGACGGGTTCAAACGGTAACAGAACAACTGGGTGAGTCCAACAGGTTCAGTCAGCGATGGTCTCCGAGAAACACACTAGAACCGTGTTGTTCGCTTAGTTGAAACGTGTTTATTGTGACCGCTTCGGTTTGCTCGGTCTTATCGGTGCCGCCCATGACAACGCGCTTTAACGTTGTGGGACCATAGCGGTTGACCGTTGACCGTTAGCCACGGACGTTCAGGACGGAAACCATGAATCAGGGTGTACGTGGAACAGAGCAGCTCGGAGTCACGTGCTCCTGGCGTTGGGACAGAAAACACGGCGACGCATTCATGACCCGGTTGTGGCTAAGGCGCAGATTAAGGGAATTATGGGTAAAACACCTAATCCAGCCAGCGGCCTAACGTTTCAGGTCCATTACAGCGTCACACGTTTTATTTGCTGCCGTTAGATGACCTCAAACTCGTCCTGTACTTTAACACCGCCTTTCAACTGAGCGCGCGTCTTTACCTGAGGACAGGTGAGGGACAGCTTTACCGTTTACAAACCGCGAAGAACGATAAACAACCTCTACAGGACCAGCTCAGAGTAAAGAAGCCACAGGCCAGCGGGTGGTCAACACCTTCAGCTTCCAGCAGTCTGGGCCCAGATCAGGTTTCTCCCACCTAAGATCAGTTCCCCCCTGAACAGCTAGAGAGACACTCGTGAGCCCATCGGGTCTCCCGTGGGCCAGGCCCCATGTTTTGTCTCTGACGGTGAGCTGTCATCACGCAGCGACGCCTCGCTCGCTTGGTGACCACGATGGAGGCTGAACTCTTCTCCACCCAGCTCGCTCACAGGAGCCAGGTGGAGGTGGCGGCGGTGACCAAGAGTATTATCGAGCTGAACCAACCGGAGGTGACGGAACAAAACGGAGAGGAGCCGGACACCGATCTGCCGGGCTCCACCGACGAGCGCTGGGAGGAGGACGGCTGGCCGGCGGAGCACCCCACCCTGAGAGAGAGGTGAGGCAGAGGCTCTGCTGTTGACTAGTCCTTACTGACGTTGCTGCCCTGCCGTCATGGAGTCGCTGTGTCCCCACAGAAACGCTCTGATGTTCAACAACGAGCAGATGGCCGATGTTCACTTCATCGTTGGAAATCCAGGAGAAACTCAGAGAGTTCCTGCTCACAAGGTGCTGACCCAACGGCTTGTTTCATGAAGCAGCTCCCACTTAGTCTAGGTGTCGTTTCTCTAGCTGCACCGCTACAGTTTCAATATTACAGTACACAACTACGGTGGTGTGGTGGTTAGCACTGTCGCCTCACAGCAAGAAGGTCCCGGGTTCGATAGTGTGGAGTTTGCATGTTCCCCCCGTGTCTGCGTAGGTTTCCTCCGGTTTCCTCCCATACAGGTCAATTGGAAAATGGCTAAATTGCCCGTAGGTGTGAGAGTGTGTGTCTGTCTATATGTGTGGCCCTGCGATGGACTGGCGATCTGTCCAGGGTGTACCCTGCCTCTCGCCCATAGCCAGCTGGGATAGGCTCCAGCCCGCGAATAAGCGGTAGAAGATGAATGAACAACTAATAATAATTTCCAAGATTATTCTCATGGCCAAAGCTTAAGACTGTGTTTTAATATAAAAAAATAACAATCTACTACTGTTCTGCATAGCAGGGAGAAGAAAAGAGAACCACATATAAGTTGGTCACCTTGTTTATGGTCATGGAAAATATTTCTTGTGTCTCAGTATGTCCTGGCAGTGGGCAGCTCAGTGTTTGGAGCCATGTTTTATGGAGATCTGGCTGAAGGACAGTCTGAAATCCACATCCCAGATGTTGAGCCAGCTGCCTTCCTCATTTTGTTAAAGTGAGTCCAGTCTGGAATCCATGTGACTTGACTATTGTTAGCTCAGAGTAGGAACTAGTCTTCAAGGTGCACTTGATTTAAACATTCTGTTTACAGGTCCAGAACCACTCTGGGCAGATACAGAGGGGAAATTCTGATTTTATTATGCAGAACAGGTTGGTGAAGTCAACCTGGGCCCTAAAGAAGACTCTAGTTTTGCTGTAATTTAGTTAACTTCATGATTCTTACATCCAGGTGTTAACTAGAGAACGCTTGAGCATGTGGACAGGCAGAGCTGGAATTGGCTGCCCCTCCTTAGTCTCAGTGGTTTGAACTATTTAGCACATAACTCACTCACGAGAGCAAAACTTGACTCCATGACATGCGTCCTGATCTCGGTGTGTTCTGTCTCAGGTACATGTACAGCGACGAGATCGACCTGGAGCCTGACACTGTGCTCACCACACTCTATGCCGCTAAAAAGTACATTGTTCCAGCTCTAGCGAAGGCCTGCGTCACCTTCCTGGAGACAAGCCTAGAAGCAAAGAATGCCTGTGTCCTGCTGTCTCAGAGTCGCTTGTTTGAGGAGCCAGAACTGACACAGCGTTGCTGGGAGGTGATTGATGCTCAGGCTGAGCTTGCTCTGCGATCTGAAGGCTTCTGTGAGATAGACCTGCCCACACTAGAGATCATCCTACAGAGAGAAACCCTTAACATCTGTGAGGTTGTCGTCTTCCAGATGGTGCTAAGTTGGGCAGCGGCTGAGTGTCGGCGGCAGGGCCTTGTGGTGACTCCCAGGAACCAGCGGGCTGTGCTGGGTAAGGCTTTGTATCTGGTCCGCATCCCCTCCATGACACTGCAGGAGTTTGCTGATGGAGTTGCACAGTCAGACGTCCTGACGCTGAAAGAGACAAATGACATCTTCCTATGGTACACTGCCACCAATAAACCCAGACTAGAGTTCTCTGCAGTGAAGCGGGCTGGACTGGCACCGTGGAGGTGTCATCGCTTCCAGTCCTCTGCCTACCGCAGCAACCAGTGGCGCTACAGGGGGCGCTGTGACAGCATACAGTTCGCAGTAGATCGGCGGATTTTCATTGCTGGTCTAGGTCTGTATGGGTCAAGCGGTGGTAAGGCTGAGTACAGCGTGAAGATTGAATTGAAGAGGCAGGGAACCATCCTCGCCCAGAACCTCACAAAATTCTTGTCAGACGGATCTAGCAGCATCTTCCCCGTGTGGTTCGAACACCCTGTTCAAGTGGAACCAGACACCTTCTACACTGTGAGCGCCATCTTAGATGGAAACGAGCTGAGTTACTTTGGCCAGGAGGGCATGACCGAGGTGCAGTGTGGGAAAGTGACCATCCAGTTCCAGTGTTCGTCTGACAGTACCAACGGGACTGGTGTGCAGGGAGGGCAGATCCCTGAATTAGTTTTCTACTGCTGAAGCAGAACTTGGTGGACTGAAGGACACGAGGCCTTTAAAGTCAGAGACAGGCCCTCGGATTCTGGTACTGACACAGCGTTCTGGATTCCGATTGGCTGTTGGGATTTCAATGAACTCAAATATTTAAGTGACAGAAGTCTCTGAAGAAAATTTGTGTTTTGTTCATTTATGAAACGCTGAATTAGAAGAGCCTGATTTCACAGTGTTGATCCTTAAAAATGTTGTAGGTGAAACCGGAGTTAATGGGAAGTGTAGTTGTCTCTTCAGAATCAGGCGTAAGCAGGGTAGTAGTTTTGGATGTACATCTGGTCTGGGTCCAAATAATCAAAACATGAGGAGTCAGTTCTCATGGACGTGAGCTCAGCTGTTTGTTTTATCAGTGCTGGTCTGAAGCTGGTGGCTTTTTTTTAATTTACTGGTGCTAAATGTGTACCTCGCAGTCGCGTAATAAAATGTACTGCTGTTTTGATCTTGTTGATGTAATTGAACAGATTTAGTTTATTATCTCAGTCAGAAACCAGTTCAGTCCATCACATTTGAGGAGGTTTCTAGACGGGCTCTGTTATTTACACCTAAACTAAATGCAAAGACGGTGCCCTTCTTACCGATTGCAGGAGCGTTGATGCAGAGCTCCCGAGCCAACAGCAGGAATGTCTTTCCCAGGATGTAAACGTTCACCTGAAGGCAGAAAACTGCAGGTTACTCCTGAGAACTCAACTGAGAAGCTAATGAGTGTTTGAGAAGTTTGAGGTCAGCCACACCTGCAGCAGGTCACTCAGGTCCAGAAGCATGTCTGAAACACAGTTCAGGAAAAACAGCCTCTTTGGTGTCACTGTGCAAATCAAAGTGATTTAAATAAACATGAAAGCACATTAGGATACGTGGCGTCCCCTCAGTGCGACACACCAGATAGAGACACGCAGCAATGATGTGCTCCATCTTCCGACCTCGTGTCAGGTGTTTACTGACGACCATCCTGAAGAAGTTGAAGGCCGTGTCCAAACAGTGCTGGTTCATCTGGAGCTGACTGCCCAGCTGCTGGATCTGACGCTTACCTGGAGAGACGGGTCTTAATGGGGCGTGATGAAAACGTGACCATTATACATTTTCTGTCCTGGCACCAGGACCCTGTTCTTCAAACCTGGGTAATTAACGCGCGTTAATCCTGTGATAATGTTTACTTGATTGTTGGAAGTTTTCTCAGCTTGCACCGAGGTGATGGATCCATGAATATAAACCTTGAACATGACCATGTATTTTACCATCATTTTCACTGATTGGCTTGAGATCCAGGGTCAGTAGAAGAACATGGTTGTTGTTTCTGGGAAACTGGAAAGAATATTTGGAAAACAACACATGCTGGTCTACTTCAAAGTACCAAACTCAGAAACGTGTCCACCCCAAAGGCTGGAGTACAAGTACGAGAGAAGCAACCAAGCTGGTCTGAGCTCTCAGGGCTGTACGTGGGTACAGGCGAAACAACCTGCCTCCCATTTTATCAAGCTGCCCCTACATAGCATATTAAAAATTTCAAATTTATCTTATCATGTTAGTATGATGAACTGTATTTATTTTACCATGTATGTGCGTATGTAGTGTGTGGAATTAAACCAAAATCCAAACTTCTATCAGCATTAAAATCTGAGTAACTGTGTAGTAACTGATTTGTCCCCAAGCTTGAACGTTACTGTGGACTGATCTGGGATCAGAGGTCAGTGCTCACTGACTTGATTTAGATGAGATTTCTGTACATAAAGTAAGTACTCACCACTCTGCAGGGTCTGGGCTCGAGACTCTTTACCAACAGTGGTGTGGAAACCAGAACCAAGGAGAGGACCTTTAAGTGGACCTGAGAGAGACCAGGCAGGCGGAGTTAAGCCAGTAAAGTCAGATAACGTTGCTCACAAAGGAACAAAAATTAATTTTCCAATTCAAAGAGGAAAACGATCTAAATGAGTGTAAAAATAATTTTATGTTGAAAATAGAATGTATTTAAATTTTGATTAATTCAAAAATATTTGTAATCAATATGTTCAGTGATTGTTTATTTGACAGCATATGCAACTTTATGAACCAGGTGCAGCTGACTTTCTTGTTAGATGGACTGAGAATCAGCCTTCACCGCCAACACCTGTCACCACCAGGTGATTACCTGCAGTTCACCTGGATCCTGTGATGAAGCTTTTCCCCCACAGCTTTCTATTCATATCTGGGTTTAACAGATCTCTCCTGGACAGCTACACACACTTGTTGTTACCTGCTACAATTTCACTGAAGGTAAACGTCCGTCTCAGGTTAGACTGCACTCTGAATCGCACAACAGCGAGCAGGAGGTTTTGGTGATGCTGTGTTTTTTTTTTTTTTTACATTTTCCTACAATCTGATGTTTTAATGGTCAGTTGATCACAATATGTTTACGCATCACTAGACATCTGGTTAGGCTTTAGTTGGTGAGACTGTTTACTGGGGTTCATTACATAGCCTGTACATGATGCCATTCAAATAGGTCTGTGTGGCAGCGTTTTAGGTACACAAGAAACGACTGTAAGGATGATGGGTGTCTAGAGAACAGAGTCCAAATGAACTGCAGATGAGAGCTTGCACCTTCAGGTCAGACTGGAACTAAAGTCCATGAGTTTAAATTGCACCTGATTTATTTTTGCACTTTACTGTTCTGATCAGTGGCATCTCGCCTATTTATTTACACAGCTTTGGTGGAACGGAACATGTTCTCTGCATTGAAGTGTTAGTGTCTTGTTTCTAAGGACACAGTTAAATGACCACGTGTAGTTTGTTTGCATCAACGACAGCCTTTGAAGCTCTGCAACAAAAGCAACTCTCTGGACTTTACAGGTGATCCTGCAGGTCATGACTTGTCTCACCGTCAGCGGAGATGAACTGTCCCACAGCCGAAGACACCCCTCCACTCCCCTCCACAAACTGGACCTCCGAGACAATGATGTTGTCCTCCAGAACCGACCCACAGCCTGTACACACTGCGCTCCCCCGAGCCTGATCCACGTCTATGTCAAACCCCCCACAGGTCCTGCAGGCCTTGGAGCTCATGGTGGAGAAGCTTGACAACCTGGGATCAGGCACAAAATGGTGTGTGTTGACTGTGAGGAATCGGAACCGAGCCAAGAACAGAACTAACTAACCAACAGAATGGTCCTCACTGGGGGCCGAACCGCACACATTTCACAGGGAGCCTGGCTTTAAATCGTTCCTCTGTTCAGAACACGCAGCCAGGTTCCGCTCACAACCACTTTGGGTTTATTCCCCGTTTGTCGCTCACACGCAGCACAAACGTCAACAATAAACAATAAATCCGGTCTAACGGCACAAAAGGAAGCGGGTCTGTTGGACCCACGAACTCACCGACGGTGGAAACAATAGTCCCGTTTGGCGGCAAAAATCAAAGTGTCTGCACGTTTATTTTGTGTTTACATCACAACGTAGCCTTCGCCCAGATAAAATTCCAAACCCTGTATGTGGTTAGTGTATCGATAAACCCATTGTTTGTTTGATCGATTACTGCAAAGTGGTGTTTGTTGTCGGTTTGGTTTTTTCCTGTGGCGCTTGAAAGTGACGTCACTAGTTCAGATAGGGGTGAGTTTGTTGATGGAATATTAGGAATGAACCGTGTGTGGGGTTTTTTTAAGAACAATGCGTGTATATGTCATGTACTTAGTGGAACTATATTGATTAAATTCTAACAAACCCAGTGGAACAGAACGGGCCGAACCCGATTGGACGTTTACACAGAGAGCGCCCCCCTTATGAACCCGGGTAAGTGGTTCCGTCCGGCTGGGCGCGTGTTTGGCTGCTCTAGAAATGGAAAACGAGTAGAAAAAATACAGGCGGACAGTTTTATTTAACTGGGCCTGGCTCGGAAACGCCGGACGCAGGATGCCATGAGCGGGCAGATGAACTGGAATCAGCTGGAGCTGAACCCGAGGATCGTGGCTGCCGTGAGGAGAAGTAACCAAACTCATTGTTATTTATCACAGTGTGTTCATTATGGTGACGCTTGGTTTCAATACAGCGCGTAACACTGGCCACCGACAGTAAACCGCCGCCTGCTCTGCTGAAGCTCAGCTGGTGTCAGACGCCGTAAAAACGGCGAGTGCTGGGCTTAGGTTACGGTGGCTGGACAGCTTTATATTTGGTTTGACAATGATCCAGGAAAAATGTAAAAAACAAGATCACTGTGCTTTCTTGAAAAATATTAGTCTTGTAATTACCATGGTAACGCTTTTCCAGCCCAGCTGACGTCAGTCGCAGAAGTTTTGTGCGTATCTGGACCCGACCTCCAGAGACTCACCGGTCTGTCTCCTTCTGACGTCAAGCAGCTGCTCGCAGCCGCCGCGACCACATGCAGGCGTCAGCCCCCAACGCCGGGTGAGTGTAAACTCTGTGCTGGGGATGCTGGGGATGCTGGGGCATCAGAGCGTTTTTAACTTGTGCTTTCGGTCTCCAGCGATCTTGCTCCACCGCGCCGGGACGGTCAGGCTCAGTGTGGGCTGTCCGCTCCTTGACCAGATGTTGAGAGGTGGTCTCCTAGTGGGGGCTGTCACTGAACTGGCAGGAGAGAGTGGAGCGGGAAAAACTCAGCTGGCGCTGCAGTTGTGCTTGTCTGTTCAGTTCCCGATTCAGTATGGAGGACTTCATTCAGGTCAGTCATACAGCCGCACGCTTGACGTATACAGGTAAGAGTAGTTTCAGGTTTCTGCATTAATTTGTCACTGATGATGATCAAATGTGATCTTTTTCAAATTGCTAGTAAGCCAAGAATGTGGACCCATGAGTAAATGACTTCATACAGCTGATTGAAGTCAGGTGCAGGCATAGCTGGAGACTTGGAGACGTGAGATAGAGCTATTCTGAGGGTGAATAGAAAGCTTAGCTGAAGAAAAGTAAATGGTACGATGGAAACTTGTTGGACCAACACACGCAGTTACCTCGAATCTGCCTCGACCATTTTCCTTTGTTGAAACTATTTACAGGAGCCGTTTATATCTGTACAGAGGACTCGTTTCCTATCAGGCGCCTGCAGCAGCTGATCCAGGAACAATCCAATGTGCGTGCTGACGCCCCTCCAGATCTGATCAGCAGCCTCCAGTTCAGCGACAACATTTACATCGAGCATACTGCGGACCTTGTGAGTTTATCTCAGTGTTTACCTGAGCGACAGGGTTGTTTCCTTGTGTGTCTCTAACCCATCTGCCCGTCCTCAGGATTCTCTCCAAGTATGCCTGTCCCAGCGCGTCCCCCTCTTGCTGGCTCGTGGTCTGGTTCGACTACTAGTTATCGACTCAGTCGCGGCTTTGTTTAGGTCTGAGTTCCGGGCTTGCGATTGGTTGGAGAGAAACAAGCGACTGCTCACCTTTTGCTCCACCTTGCATCATTTAAGCTGGGAGTTCACCACAGCAGTGTTCTGCATCAACCAGGTAACACACCTGCTCATCTGTCCTGCAGTGTCTCCAAACCTGTACAGGTGGGACCAGAAAACAGATCTGCAGTAACTGGACCACACAGAAATTAAAGAGGGGTCTGCATGGCCTCAATAACTCTGCCTGTGATTGATTAATGCTGATCATTCTATAATTACAATGTGTGTGCTTCAGGTCACAGATGTTTTCAGTGGATCAGATGAGAGTTTGGGGTAAGAACTGTTTCAATCTGTCAAAACATTATCTTGCATAGTTTATTTGGACATTTATCTGGGGCGGCCACACTCATCTTAAAACATGTTGTTTCCTCTTTTTTTAATCGAAATATTCAAATCAGACATTTCATTCCTCATTTCTGTTTCTGTGCTTGGTTTGAACTTATTTTTTTTTTTTTCCTCAGTCCCAGAGAATCTAGCGTGTCCCCTGCCCTCGGCTTGTCCTGGGCCAATCAGGTGACGGTTCGGCTGATGATGCGGAGGCTTAAACGGATGGGTTTCCGTGGTGACCAAAGCAGTGTTCTCCGCAGGCTGGACGTGGTATTTGCACCCCACCTTTCTCAAGATGGACGCGATGCTGGCATCTGGAAGGAGGGGGTCCAAGGTCTTCATACATGACTGTTCCATTTATATGAGCCATAAGGATGTGGAATAGACCTGATAAAGAGAGATGTGAAATGATGGGACTGTTTCAGAAATTAAACAAGTTTTATATCAGTTTTGATTTGATTCAGATTTAACTAAAAAAATGTAGTCGTATAAGCAAGGAAGCCTGAGTAACGTTGCCGTAAACATGTAAATGTTATATAGCTGTCATTTTGTTTACTTTATTAAACATTCCTGCAACAAATAGGTAAACTTTTTAATGACACGTTTTGAACGTCTGTTTTCATCCTGTCTTGCCTGAAGAAAACGAGTTTCCAACAACCAATTTAACATTAAATGTGTTTTTTAACCCGAAGTGTCTGAGATAAACGGATGGAAATGTTCACCTGTGCGCTGTAAACGCTGAATAATTAAACCTTTTTGTTTCTATCACGCGTCTTCTTTGTGACGGAGCTAAAGCTTTTATTGTGAAAGGAGCCTCCGGAAAGGACGGCGTTGTTCATTGTTGTCGGTGGTCGGAGCATGATCTCGACGGTGATGCTCGGTTCGTGAAGCTGCATGAAAAGCATCGGATCAGTAATCGAAGAGCTGAAGCAGGTCAGTGGCGACGTTTTCGATTTGTTTGTGTGTCAGTTTATCACATTACGTCATCGGCGCGTCCTCAGATGTTTGTAGCCATGACGCAATGACATGATGGTGCTTACGCCGCTACAACAGCAGTTGGACAGTCACGCAGTTGTGGACAAATGAATGTGGTATCGACATTGGCTAAACACGAACCCCTTCAAACATAAGCCTGAACACTCGAGACGTAATGGATAAAAACAAAAATGACGTCACGGGATGCGGGAGGGCGAAGCCCTTCAGACCGGAAGCTCCTGATCCTGTGTGGGATCATCTTACTCCGTGTTTAGAGAGAGACTCCAGGTCCATCTGTACAGTGTAAACATTCAAAGGCCTGTTCAAAATAAAGATGTAAAAAAAGTTAATCGTATGAATTAGATTTGTCACCTTCCTGACAGCTTCACCTGTCACACTGATGTGGGATTAATTAGGATTCATCAGCTGAATTAGACTGGACCGGTGTTAGTGGTAGTAGTAACACAACAGTGCGTTGACTAATGTTGACTAAGGCAGAAAATGTTTAAATGTGACAGAACATCAACCCTGGTCTCAAGCGGCAGAGGGCTGACGGACCATGGCTCCCTCCATCCAGCTGTCCCTGGTTGTCCTTTTTCTCCTCCTGTGCCCGGCCTCCTCGCAGACCATCGACCCATCTGTGCAGGACCTGATCGGCAGGAACTCGGATTTCGCTGCAAGGCTGTACCGCGTCGTTGCCAGCCAGACCGACGAAAATGTCTTCCTGTCCCCGTTCACAGTGTCTACGGGACTCGCGGCCCTGCTTAGCGCAACCGGTGGGCAGACTCGGGACCAGCTGCAGCAGGGCCTCACCCTGATCGGAATGGACCCCCAGAATCTCCCAGGTATGTCTAGGCTCAAAGAGTAGGCATCAGGGATCACAGTGACTATTAGATTTTAGCTTTGAAGTTTCAGCCTCTGTCTGCTGCTCTCAGATCTGTTCCAGACTCTGAAGACCGTGGTCCTACAGGGGGATTCCTCCACAAACCTGCACCAGAGTGTGACACTACTCCCATCTCAAAACTTTGAAGTGTCACCGTCCTACAATGACCTGGTTCAGACAAAGTTTGGAGGCAACATCCGCAGTCTGGCCTACACAGAACCCCAGGATGCCATCGACACCATCAACCACTTGGTCCAGGAGCAGACCAGAGGCCAAGTCCAGGAACTGGTGAACAACTTGGATCCTCAGACCCAACTGCTGCTCGCCACTGCTGCCTCATACCAGGGTATGTTTCAACTCCTGTTGTTGCTAATGAGATCAGAACCAGGCAGAGTTGTTTGCTCAGTACAAAATACAAAAGTACCAAGATGCTGAGGTCCATCTGGATTCCTGATACCAGTTTTAGAACTCACCTGGATCAGTAATCATCTGTTCAACATACTCTACCTCACCACTTTATGACGACTAGCTAGAAGTCGGTCCATGTTCCGTCAGCCTGCTGAGGCTCCACATTCACCACAGAAGTCTGAGCAACCTATGCCCACTAATGCTCCAGTGGAACTATGAGGGCTGTGCTCTGTAGCACTTCAGTCCAGATACTCAGAGGTAGTCGCTGAGTCCACCCAGTTGCATCAAGATCTGGTTCTGTACATAGACCAGATGTGGATTTGCTGGACCATCTTCACACAGTCACATTTTGTGTCCATAGAAGTCGCCAGGTTCAGCTCATGTTGCCTTTACTCAGCGCCAGTCACGTTTCTGTTAGATGGAACTTCATCACCCGTTTGTGCTTGGTTTCTTTTCAGCACAGTTCAGCCCATCTTTCAACTCCTCGCTGTCTCAGGACGAGCGTTTCTATGTGGACAGGTATCACGTGGTCGTGGTTCCTATGATGTTTAGGGCTGATAAATACTTCCTGGCATATGACCGATCCCTGAAGGCCGGCGTGCTGAAGCTGACGATGGCAGATGGGATGGCCATGTTGGTGGTTCTGCCTGACGAAGGCGTGGATCTCACTGCAGTTGAAGAGGAAGTCACGTCAGAGAAGATTCGGGCCTGGATCACACAGCTCAAAAAGACGTAAAACAGTTTGACACTCATGCTCCCACTTAAACATTAGTAAAAGAGGTTATGCACGAGTTACCAGTCTTCAGGTGACAGCCTGTTGCCATTCGCTGGGCTTGACAGTGACCCACACAACCTAGAACCAGAACCAGTAGTTGTACATGGACCTTCACTGCATCTCTGACAGCGCTGGGACACTTTCAGACTTAATTTAGAAATGAGTGAAGGGACCTGCAGTGTTTGACGTGTGGTCTGCGACACATTAAATACACGTTGTCTCTGCACCAGCGGTGCTGAGACCAGTGACTTCTGCATTCTGCCGTCATGTGAACCTTCAGTTCATTACTTTTGATCGTACATTTTCTTTGTGCAGACCGACAAAACAAATGTTGTTTTGTTGTGAACAGGAAGTTAGAGGTGCAGATCCCCCGCTTCCTGCTGCAGCGTCAATACTCCCTGAAGAGCGTCCTCCAAGCGCTTGGAGTCACTCAGGTGTTTCAGGACGATGCTGACATTACTAACATGGGTGGGGCTCACAAACCCAAACTGACTCAGGTGAGTAAAAGGGTTAGAGCCGTTTATCTGAGCTCTCAGCTCACCCCTTCGCTTAAATGTAACATTCAACACGGTGTTTTCAGTGATCAGTAACTAGGTACATTAATCCGTGTTCAAACGTTTAGCAGTTTGAAATGTTCTCATTAATTCACTATATTAGCGCCGTTACTAAAGCGTCTCTGTTTCACTGCAGCACTCTTATCTTTTGTCATTTTTTTAAAAACACCTGTTATCTTTCCGCAGGTGTTTCATAAATCCGTCGTGTCCGTCAACGAGCGCAGTGATGACGCCTTCACAGGGTCCAGACCCATGTTCTCTGCTCTTCCTCCTCGATTGATCATCAACAGGCCTTTCGTCTTCATCATCTACCAGCAGGCCAGCGGCAGTCTGCTGTTCCTGGGCCGTGTTGTGGACCCCACCAAGAAATAAAGCTGCCTGAAGTTTACCTAAGAGCGCGATAAGTCCTCCTCATCTTCAGCGTTTCCCATGTTTCAGTTTGTTAGAACTTGATTTATTGCGGTTCAGTCATGAGTCCTTTACCGGACCATTTGGTTCTGTAACACTGAGATCCTGGCCCATTTGGAATGGAATCAGGGTCTGTCCTAGACCTGAGTGGACCAGAGAGTGTGATCACGTAAGAGAGCTTCAAAATATTTGTGCAGAGCTCTGAAACTTCAAGCTTAATTATTTGTCTTCTAAACATGACTTGGTCCAGTTGTCATGACTCAACGTTCAGACAACTTCACCTGCATGATCTCCACAGACATGAATTCACATTAGTTTTAGTCTATTTTGTGGTGAAATAATGAGTAATAATAATAATTTGCTGTTGTTTTGTTGTTGGCAGGTTTGTGATCTTTCCCTGAATAGTTTAGTACGTTATCAGTAGAACAGTTATTCTCTGTCATATTAACCTTGTTCGTGTGTTTGTGCTAAATTACGCATGTCGTTACGCGACGTAACTGCAGCTCTGTGAACTTGTAGTAACCGTTTCTCTGTTAGATCAGACTCCTCGTCCTGCTCGTGCGTCCAGAGGTCGGCTGGCGTCGGGTTCCCGCTCAGCCTGACGCTCTGTGGACAAAAGAGCTGATCTGGCACAATGTGGAGAAGCAGCTTCGTGACGCGGTGAACGAATACTAGCATGTTAGCATGGCTGCCACTGTCGCAGCACAGAATTGTTGCTTACATTTACTCCTGCAGTGTAACAGGCTAAGCATTAAACACGGTAAACTCTTTTTCTAAACGTTTGTTTTCGCTGGCTTCCTGTGACATCACATACACTCATCCAATCAATTCTCCAGTGCTTCTCCAGGCAGTCACGTCGCAGCAGGTTCATCCAATCAGCCAATCAGAACAACGCAGCAGTTAATGTGGGTGGAGTTTATTGAGTGAAAAGACGAATCACCACACAGTGCTCAGTAGAAACAAACAGAAGTCAGACTCTGCAGCGTCTGGATGCTGTAAGGCAGAGACGATGTTCTGATGGTTCTGGTAAATGTCCTGAAACTGCTCCCTGATTGACTAACGGCCTGGCGGAGGTATGACGTCATCACCTTCAGTCTCGCCCTGACTGGACACTGTAAGAGTTCGATTTCCTGTTTCTGTTGGATAAAAAACAAGTAAATGAGTTCTAAAACCTGAAAACATCTGACATTTGCTGATAAGTCACATTTAACCTGAGTCGGTCCGAGACTAAAACGGGTTCCAACATTTCAGGGTTAGGATAGAGTGAAACCACGCTAACACAGGATTATCTGGCGATAAACTGGGAGCAAGAAAACCCAAATGAAGATTTATGGGCTAAACTGTGCTGATCTAGAGGATGCACTAAAAGCTAGAATAAAGTCTGGTCTTAGACAGACCTGAGGATCAAAACATCAGGGTCCCTGCCCGATTCTAAACGTACTGGGGTGGTTCTGTAGACCATTTTCTGAATTACTTCAATCTTAAGTTTCAGTTCTCTCCAAAAAGGTTTCACGATAAGATTCCCACGAGTTAGTGGTTGCCCACCGACTTGTAGAAGATTTCAGCTAAACTCACATTGACAGTTTTCTGGACTGGCTGTCTTTAACCCCGCAGACCCGCTCCATTGTTTTACTTCGCTGGTCCAAGGTACCGGTTCTATGGTCCCTGTGGTCCAAGGTACTAGTTTTGTGATCCCTATGGTCCAAGGTACTGGTTCTCTGGTCCATCATATTGCTTCTGTGGTCCACATTACTTGTTCTGTGGTCTCTCTGGTCTAGCGTCGCCCTGTCAAGCAGACTAGTGGTGTTGCACCGAATCAGGACCGGCATGGACGAGGTGGACTGGGTTGCCATGGTAAAGTGTGTAGTTCTCAGAGAGTCTTCTATGAAACACAAGAAAAACAAAAGCCGTGATATTGGCTGTCCTGTGCTGGCTGTTCATGAGAATATCATGAATGGAACCAATAGAGGAGGCGACACCTTTGTTCTGTGACACAGATGACTTCCCCAGGACAGAAGAACTGCTCAGGTCTTTAACCTTCCTGAAACACATAATCAAAGCATCATGAAGACTGGAAGTTGAGCTGCGATGTCAGTGTGTACTGACCACTGGTGATAGGGCCACATGGTGTCCACACCTGAGTGTTAATGGCTGAAGTAACAACATCAGGTACATGTGAGGACAAAGCGGATGGAGGCTGGAGATCAACTGTGTCTGAACCATAAGGGTGAAGTACCAGCGCACCGATCGGTTTTTTGTTCCTGTTCCCCTCTGACAAACGTGCAGCTGGTGTCAGGTGAGAGTTTAAGAGTTTACAGTTTAGTGGGAAGGACGGTGGGTCTTACAGAGGCCGCTCTGAGTTGGATGCTTTGGATGTGGTCGGCTGACTGCTGAGGGATCGACTGCGTGACAGCTTAGCCTTCCTGATCTCTTTACCTGTAATAAGAAGAAAGAGTCAGTTATACTGAAGTAGGCCATACTACCAAAACACAATTGTTGCACCTGTATTAGCTGAAACTCCTAAACCTAGATCTTTACTAGGAGGCACATTGGAAGTCTCTGGGATTAAAGACGATTGTTTTGTCTTCTTCTTTTGTATCTTACCAGAGGACAACGAGGCTCCAGAAGAGGACACAGACATGGATTTGGTTGCAGACAAAGTAGTTTTACTGTCCCTACCTGTGAATGAAGATGGAGCACATAATAAACTATGAAGGAGAAAATCTGGTAAGTAATGAAAGTCTTTGCATGATTTTATGCTCACGCTTTTTCTCGGTGTGTTTCTCAGAGTTCAGTTTCCCTTCGCTCTGCTGCCGCTCCAGCTGCTCCTGATGACAAGCAAAAGTCACTGTAACAACAGGAAGCGACTGGCTGAAGGTCAGCGGTCGGGTTCAGACTCACCATCTCCAGAAGCAGAGTTTCCTCCTTTTCTTTCTTCTGGTCTAGTAGATCCCTTTCCTGCCGCTTCTGAAACTGACAATGTGCAAATGTTATGGAACAGAAGGAGCTGAGCTACATGTTCTGATTTTAATAGGAACTCAGTGTCTTACAGGCTCTGTGAGGTCCAGTTTGTCCAGTTCCAACACTGTCTGTAAAACACGATGACACCAGTCGACCCATCACTAACTTTAGACTCAATCATTTCACCTACAGAGCACTTCAACAGTGCTGGTCTGTGCTGGTCTGTGGTCGTGTGAATGTTACCTTGCGGATGGTTGCCACCACATCCTTGTCTTTCTCTTTACACAAAAGCTTCTGGACGCAGAAATCGAGCTGCTGCAGCAGTTGTTTGTCAGCTGGTAGACGAAGCGATGAACGAAACTTGGGCAACAACTGACAAAGCTTGTACCTGAAGGGCAGAGAGGTGTCGGCTCACACGTGAAACAGATTTCACCTGCCTGACTGGATGAATCTGTGGACGAACCTACCTGACGTTAGCGACGGGATCATGGACCAGCTCCAGGGCTGGGATCAAGAAATGTTTGTTAAAATATTTTCTAGAGAAAATCTCAGTTGCCATTTCGCAAACATCAAGAAACCTGAGACGGTTCCAGTAGCTCCGACCCTGAGCCAGACCTAAGACAAGGAAAATAGAGCACAGGAGTTCAATTTGAGTGGACTTATAAGCGTAGGTCCCTGTGGTCACCACTGACCTTCGAGCAGTCGCCCCATCATTTCTTGGCGCTGTTCTGGTTTGCGGTTGTAGCGGAGAAATGTGCAGAATGTCCGAGCCGCCTCTTTCTGAACTGGCAGAACTTTCTGGAACCACAAGACCCAAAGGAGAGTTTACCTGCATGCTCCAGTACATTACCTGTTGCATAGTGTGGTGTGCTGCTAACATTGGTGGTGAGGATGGTGAAAATGCGAGGGGAGAAGCTCTGGTGCAGCAGCTCGCCAGGCAGCAGTCGAGCCAGGCAGCTGTACCGCTGCAGAAGCTTTTCGTGGAGCCTCCAACGCAGAGAACATCCGACCTTCTGCTCTGCCAACAACAATGCTGACAGCAGCTCGGGGAACTGGGGGGGACAGAAGAACCACAGTAGAATAGAGGAGAACCACCCGTGTCCATGTTGATGGATCGTTTTCTCACTTTGTTGTCCAGCGTCAGGTTCTCCCCTCTGGACAGAATCATCTCCAAAGTTTCCTCCAGGTGGTTCATCAAAGCGTCCAAAACCTCAATAATCAAAGCTTCAGCTCGTTAAACCAACTTCTGAATGAAAACATTCTCAGGTTGAAATATTTATTTAATGTGAGGTCAGACTCAAGTCTTCAGGTATTCAATTCAACTTTACTTCTATAGCACCAATTCCCATCAGTGATCTCAAGGCACTTTACAAGTGAGGACCTTACACAACTAAACCCAACAAATCCCACATAGAGCAAGCGTTTAAATATATATATAGATATGTGTGCGTGTGTGTGTGTAATAACTTACAATGTATATAAAATATACATTTCAAACGTATATTTTAGATTCTTCACCCTTTGCTTTGATTAGTGCTTTGCAGTCACTCACCTTACGTCACCTTATGACGAATGATCTGAGTATGTTCTAGGTCATTTTTACTTATTTTTACTCATAAACTACAAACTGAAGTAAACATATGCGTTGATGGAATATCACCAAACAATGTTCTTATTTTTTGGTCCAGACTTACCTCCAGAGCATCATCCTGCAGCAGAGCCAGCAGCTCTTTGTGGACCACCTGGACATTTGGACTGAGCAGCTTCACCACCTGACAGGTGGGGAGAGAAAACTTGATTATTCCATTATGCATGTGTGACCAGAAACACGGACACCAAATGAACTTCCTCCAGCTAAGCTCTAAGTCCATTCATGATCCAAATGAATGGTGTTTATTGTACCATGTGACAGTGTCTGTCGAAACCTTTTGTCCATTTGAGAATTGTATGTGTGACATTACAGCAGGGACAAGTTACAGTCAACCCTCTGGAATGAGCCCAGTCCTTCAGGACACTTCACTGCAGACGTCTGTTCTGGGTCTGACCTGGTGGAAACTAGCTGCTGCACTTCGTCGAACGCTGACTTCCGGGTCACAGCAGAGACCGGAGAGAGACGGGTAAAGCTCAGACAGGAAGTGTGATGGCTCAGCAAACACCACCATGGCCTGGAGAGAAAGCAAACGGTGATGCTGATTATATGCAAGAACAATTCGATGCTCTATCAGTAAAGAATGACTATTAACAGTAAACAATCCAGAACAACATTCAACACAGAGAACATAGAGGAGATGAAGTGCAAACTACGAAGTTTAAAGCAGACATTACAGTTATGGAGAAGCTAACATTCCAGTCATTTGCATACATCTGGACTCAGAAGTGGGCTTCACAATGTGGACCAGGACCAGATGACCCACAAGTGGCAGGTATGAGGCAGTGCTTCTCATGCACACGTATCACACGTGTGTCTGTTTACTGTTTTTATCATTATACTGTATGTTTTCCTGTGTTTATGATTTGTTTTACTAATTCAACGCAGCACTGGCCTTTTATCCCAGAATGTTAACGAAACCTTAACTCCGGCCTTGCTTGTGCTATGCTATCTGTGGCATAGGTCTTAAATCTTAGTGGCATTTCAATATAGGACAGATTAAAATGTACTTAAATCTGAGATCAATGCAAACTTTCTTTATTAACATGTTGACATTCTCAGAACTGTGTAGAATTTTGTGCCCTTTAGATTCCAAGACAGATGAAAACCCTTGCAGTGCCACCTTTTTTCCTATTCAGTGGACTGTGTGGTTTACCGGTAGGTTGTAGCAGCAGTTGCAGCGGATCAGCGTCGCTTCGTTGTTGTCATCGGGTTGATTTCCTTCAGCCTGCAAACCGGCAGCGCACAGCATCCTAAACCTCTGCAGCAACTGTCGTTTCTGCTCATCTGACAACGAGCCTGAAACACAACACAACTGGTTAATGTGGTCATCACACCTCTGCCTGTCTCTGAATCCCAGTCCTACCTGCCAGTCCACTGCACAGCTTCCCGAACTGGAACGACAGAGACGCCACAACGGTTTCATCCATTTGCGCCGACTCGTCACATACTGACATCACCAGAGGCGCCACCACATGGAGCCGGTCATCTACGAGGTGTCGGGAGGTGTGTTAGAGAGGGGCGGGTTAAAATAGGAGATGACGTACAGGAGGCTTGACTCACCGCTGTCCATCAACTCCATCAGGTTGATGATGGTGTCGAAGGCAGCGAGGCGAACACTGGTCTCCTCATCGGCTGCAAGCTCCATCAAATCAGGAAGTATCTCCGCCCTTACATCCTCCACCCTGCACAACACACGCAGTCATGTTTAGTTGTCGTTTATTGATTTTTGATTATTGTTTGGTTGATTGGGTTTTACCCAGTGGCCCTGACGATGGTCTCAAGCTGACGACACATACACGCACGGACTTCAAACTCCACATCCTGACATAGAGAACGAGCCAATGGCAGCAGCTCCTTCTTCACTCTGGTGCACAGGAAACACATCCGTCAGTGTCACTGCAGGTGAGTCAATAAACGACGCATCCGCCACCGCAGGTGAGATGATGCACTTCCCTAATACTCACATATGAGAATCAAATTTGCAAGAAACCTTTCCTAAAATTCGACAACTGGCCAAACGAGCCTGAGGAGAGTGAGACAGCTGAGACTGGTACAGGAGGGGGTTCAGTACCTGCAGAGACAGACAAAGAAACACAGGTAGTAAGAGACAGTCGTGGGGACAGACAGGTAGAGTGAGACAGGTCCAAACAGTGGGACAGTTGGGACTCTACCTCCTGTTTGATGGTTTCCTTGGGTAAAGTGCTGATGGCCGACAGCAGAGTCTCCAGCCAAGCGTTGCTTACCGCTGGAAACAACAAACACAACGTGAACAATGTTGTCAGGGTCAGCATGGACATCAGCAAGTCCAGGTGTGTTTACCTGTGTCTCTGTGGTTCAGGTGCAGAAGGACAGTTTTCAGGATGGAGTATGTGTGGGTGTGGATCAGGATGATGTCATCCTGCAGGATGGTTAAGAATGACGCTGCGGCTGCAAGTTGGATTTCAGCTCCAGATCCATTCAGGACATCCTGAGTCAGACAGACGGGGCAGATAACCTGTATGAAACCCTGCAGCTCACCTGCCTGCTGAGGATTCTGAATGATGATACATACGCGGACTTTTGGCACTACCCGGCGAAACGTCTCTGCAGGATTCTGGCGGACCAGACTCGGCAGGTTACTGATGACACTGGCTCTTTGGACCTCCTGACCCACACTGGCAGTGGGAAAATGACGTTTTTTCACATTTCAAACAGCGTCCTCAGGGACCAACCTGCAGTTTACTGGGTCAAAGTTTGTACGAGCAGGTGAATGCAGCTCACCTGAGCAGGTAAACGGCTCTTTCAATGTCGTTCAGATCCTCATCCACAGTCAGCTGATCGATCTCCTCCGCAGTCTGACCGGAATCAAAGACACGCAAGCAATTGATGGAGAGACTCACACAGGACCATGAGCCGAAACCCTTTTGAATGACTTTACTGATGTTTGTCTGTTGTCCATCGGTCCCCATGGAAACGCAGATGCCCCACATGATTAGACCATCACAAAAGACACAAGTGTTGCAGGTGGCTGTTGCTGTGCCAAGTGTTCCCTAAACCGTGACAACCAAGAGTTGAGCCCGGGACAAAACCTGTCGAAACCTGGCTGCAGCAGGATGAATACGTTCGTCTGAATGACTCCAACCAGTCACATCAACATCATGTTCCTAGAAGCTCAGGTAGAGGTGGAGCAGCAGCATCTCTAGCTCAGACTCGCTAATGACTCCTAGACCTGAACAGCTACAATTCATTAGAGCCTCACTGAGCCTGGAAAACCCAGAAACCAGTTGTGTTCTCGTCGTCTCCCGTCCTCCTGGTCCATGTTCACAGTTTTTATGGGACTTAGTTCTTCCACAGATAAAGTGATTGTAGTGGGCGACTTCAACATCCATGTAGATGTTGACAGTAACTGTCTTAACCCTGCGTTTAATTCACTACTGGACTCTGTTGGTTTTAGTCAGCGTGTGAATGAACCCACTCACTGTCTTCATCATCCTCTGGATCTGGTCCTGACTTATGGGTTGAGATGGATCCTTTAACAGTTCTCCCCCAAAACCCTCTGTTATCTGACTATTTCTCACTAACTGCTGAACTGACCAGAACAGACCTGACAAGAGTTGAAAGAAGTTCTACTGCAGAGGATGCTGTTGTTAGATTTAAGGATTGATTCATCATGTTTTGTCTCTTTCCCTCGTAGCTACAGAGCAGAGCAGTCGTCTGATTCATGATCAGGTAGTTTGTCTTGTTGATGATGCTGCAGTTTTAGAGTCTGTTGAAGAAGAAGCCAGTGAAT
Source organism: Macropodus opercularis (assembly GCA_030770545.1). Taxonomy (NCBI): domain Eukaryota; kingdom Metazoa; phylum Chordata; class Actinopteri; order Anabantiformes; family Osphronemidae; genus Macropodus; species Macropodus opercularis. The sequence goes on along the minus strand of CM061112.1, from coordinate 53,528 downwards.
CAGAGCAGGTTGGCTCCATGGTCCAACTCAGATCCGCAGCCTTAAGCACAGGACCCAGAAACTAGAAAGACAGTGGTTCCAACAAATGAGGTGGATCCTGTCTAGCATGGAAAGAGTTTAATGCTGTATGAAAAGCACTTTGTGCTGCTAGAACCACAGATTATTCATCATTAATTGAGGAAAATCAAAACAACCCCAGGTTTCTGTTCAGCTCTGTAGCCAGGCTGACTAAGAGTCATAGTTGTGTTGAGCCTAGTGTCCCTTTAAACCTCAGCAGCAACGACTTTATGAATTTCTTCACTAATAAAATCAGAACCATTAGAGAAAAGATTATTTTAACAATTCTATTGCAGAGACTGGAACATAGCGCTGGATTAAAGGCAAAGCACTGGATGGTTTAAGTCTTATCTGTTCATGTTCATGATCAATCTTCCATCTGCACTAGAATTAGCTTTGTTGTTCCACAGGGTTCTGTGCTTGGTCCAATACTTTTCAGTCTCTACATGTCTCCTCTCTGTGATATTATTAGGAAGCACTCTATACATTTTCACTGCTATGCAGATGATACTCAGTATATTTGTCCATGAAACCAGAGGAAACAAACCAATTAGTCAAACTTCAAACTTGTTTAAATGACATCAAATCCTGGATGTCCCATAACTTCCTACAACTGAATTCAGATAAAACTGAGGTTATTTATTATAATTGATGCTAAAACCACAGAGACTCATTATTGAATCAGATTGTTACTCTGGATGACATAACGTCAGCTTCAAGTTCTACTGTAGGAACCTTGGTGTCATCTCTGACCCAGTTCTCTCCTTTACATCCTACATTATAGAATCTCTAAACCTCCTACTTCCACCTGAGGAATGTTGCTGAAATGAGGAGCATCCTGTCACAGAGTGATGCTGAAACATGAATCCCTGCATTAGTTCCTCCAGGCTGGACGACTGTGTCTCCCTGCTCATAGTTTGAACCAATGACTCTTTAAAAGCCTCCAGTTAATTCAAATGCTGCAGCAGAGTCTGACTGGACTCAGGAAGAGACGTCACATTTCTCCTACATTAGCTTCTCTGTCCTGTCAAATCTAAGATAGGATTAAATTCTTCTCCTCTTCCACTAGGCTGAAACCTTCCTTTCTGACAAGGCTGATGGTTCCAGATGGTTCTGGTTCCTCTGATCCATCTCTTAGATGCTGAACCTCCTTCATTCACTGAGCTCCTCTGGTTTTCTATCTATTCCATCCACTAACATGCCTCCATGTCCACATGTGACTAACTTTGTCTCTGTTCTCTCCTAGTTGTGTTTCTCTCTTTCTGTCTCTATTCTCATCTCCAGGTATCGTCAGACTCAGAGTCGTGTGTCTCAGTGTTCAGCTGCTGGTCCAACCATCCTGAGTCTGTTGTTGTTGTTGTTGTTGTTGTTCTTTTCTCTCTTCTCTATCCCTTCACTCCAACCGGTCAAGGCAGATGTTCTCCCACTGATCCTGGGTCTGCTGGAGGTTTCTTCCTCTATAGTTTTTCCACTGTTGCTACTAAAAGCTGCTCTATGTGGGATTTGTTGGGTTTAGTTGTGTAAGGTCTTAAACTTGTAAAGTGCCTTGAGATCACTGATGTTGAATTGGCGCTATAGGCATGAAGTTGAAGTGTGGTACCAGTCTGACTCCGGCCACGCCTCTAGCCTCCCACCACTCCCACCCCTGGGTTCTTTCCTCTGCCTCATTACTGGTCATTGGACTAACTACACTCACCTGTGTCGTCCCCTCTGCTTCTCTGCTTCTCTGCTTCTCTGCTGCTCCCACTTCCAGCATGTTATTTTGTTCAGCGTCTGTGTTTCTGAATGTAGGTCAACTCGTGTCGCGTGTGTAACATTAGCGTGTGTCGGTGTCACGCGTGTAGTAGTCGGGTCTTTTCTGCCATCTTGTTTTCCTTAGTGTTTGGTGAGGTCAGGTTTTGTTTTGTGGCAAGTTGCCGTTACAGCTTTTGTTTGGAGGCGTCTCGAGTTGTACCTTGTTTCGTAATTTTCTTTAGACCCTACGCTCTGACGCTTCCTTGGGTCCGACCCGCTTGTTCCTCCATTTTGTGGCAGAACGTGCCGCCTGGGCGTCTACGTTCCTACCTGCCTACCTACTACATGCTGCTGCTTCATCCATGATCTGAAAACAGAAAACCGTCAACTCCATGTTACTCTGGATGAGCAGTATTACTACACGGATGCGAATTATTACTGGGGTCCTCAGAATAATTTTTGCCATCTCCAGCAATTTGACTGCAATGCTCAGTATAGTTGCTGAATGGACTTATTACTACTGTCTGTCTGTCACCTGTCTCGCTGCAGGATAACTGCGTCATGCTGCGCAGACACCGTGTCTCCCTCAGCTTCCTGTGTGGAGGCTGCTGATTTTCCTCCCACTGACTCACCAACGGGTCTCATCATAGTGTCTCATGCTCATCATGCCTCCGACACGCATGTCCACAGCCCGTGGCCCAGCGTCGGTCCTGGTGCGGTCGGGATTGTGCATTTATAAGGTTAAATACCTTAAGGCTCCTGCGGATCGGCCTCTCGATGAAAGCCAGCTCGTGCAGCTCCTCCAGCGGTCCGTACAGGAGGCTGGACGGGTTCGTCCTGCTGGAGAACATCTGCTCGGTTCGGCCTGTGCTTAGTGGGAGGAAAAACTGCGGGTCCTGGTTCCGACCATCCCTGTTGCAGGAGGAGGAGAGAGGAACTGTCACCAACCGTTTCCTAGGAGATCGCTGCTCATTCTTTTGGGCGGAGACGACGTCACGCCAGGTTCCGTTCACATCTCGAATAATCCAACCGTTTACACGCTCACCTGCAGGTGAAGCCTCGGTCAGAGGTTCAGAAAAAGTCGCGTCACAAATCAGCGCATTTCTTTCTACTATTCGGCGACATTAGCTTCGCTGAGCTGCGAGATTAGTCCCATTGAATTTCATCTGTTGAATGAGCAGAACCGCTGCCAGACCCGCAAGCGGATGGTTTGAGGAGAATCCGCGCTGTCTGAGTGTTGGATCGGTCACAGGTTCGTCATCAGCTTGAATCTGTTAAACTCGAACTTCACGTCCAGACTCGGTCCAGAACTCGCAGTGCAGACGATTCTTCCACCGATAAGAGGAACGACGTTAAAGCGTCGTCAGGATCCTCTGCGTAGTTCGGTGAAAACCCAACTCGCCGAACCCGCGGATTTATCCATGGACGAACTGCGAAGGATGCAGATCTGTTGGAGCTCGGTCCAGCTGCTCGCTCTCACATGGTACCGAAGCAGTCGAGGAACGTTTATGCTGAGAGTTTCGTTAAAGCAGATTTGATCACGTGACCGCACGGACGCTTCTTCTGGTTTGTTGTGAACCTGTGCAGGTGTCAGAAATCTGAATGAAACCGTGGAGCAGCGTTAAAGCTGCAGGACAACACCCCGCAATGCAGCAGCTAAACGCGTTTCCATGGCAACTGCCCACAGGAACGGACCAAACAATTCAAAAAGTCGGTGACAGATGTGACGTCAACAGTAGCGGTGAAATAAATCACAGGATGCAGCTGATCTGCGGCTGAACGTTACTGTAACTATTCAGCTGATCTGACACGTTTATCTGTTTTTAATGTAAACTGCATCAAGGCACATTGTTTATATTTCAGCTTTTATTCACATGTTCAATAATCAATCATCCTTTCAGTAAAATCTGAATACTTTAACCCGAAAACTCTGCCAAGGATGCATCAGAGAGTCGCTGTGAGTTTCCTTTGTTCGGAGACGTTGATGTGACCTGATCAACTGAGCAGATGTTTCTGACCTTCGTCGGATGCCGTGGTTTGCGGCTCTGCTTCCTTCCGATTGTTGGTGTTTTGGTTTGGTCTCACTCTTTACCTTGATCAGCAGGTCTGTAGCCACTTTCTCTGTGATGTTCGCGTCCCGCCACCACCAGTCAGCGGCGTTTGGTGGTGAGTCCGGTGGACTCTGCTCCAGAACCACCTGACTCTTTAGCTTTAACCCACACACGCTGTGGACTGGTGCACAGGTACAAACCTACCGTGGCCACTTCATTAGGGACACGTTATAACCTAACCCTGCTCTGCGGCTCAGTTCCACTCCAGCACCTACTGTGAACGCAGAAATAAACACAGTAGAATTCTCACCTTCCTGAGAGTCGTAATTCAATAACAATTACATGAATGGCTGAAGTAGTTGCTGTATTGGGTTCAGTTGTACGAGTGTCTGTACACAGTGAGTGTCTAATTTGTTTTTACGTTTCTAATCGGACCGAAGGTTTTCTGTATCCTGGTCCCTGCTGCTCTTATTGGCTGGGTTGAGTTCTTTGACAGTCTTTTTTTAATGATCCATTCTCTCCGGTCCTGCTCCTCTGTTTTGGCCCCTTTCTCACAGTTACTGATTCAGTTTGCTCTTCTCGTTATGCCATTATGTGCAGTGTTAGTCCAGACTGCAAACCAACTGATTCTCTATCTTGAGTAGGTCCAACATCGCCGTCTGATGAGAAGCTGCTGCAGAGCTCTGTGGAGAGAAGCATCATCATCCTGGCTTCGAGTCCCTCCAGAACCCCCTCATGTCACCTGCAGATCCACCCACAGCCCTCATTTAAGACTAAATGTGAACCCAAATCATGAATCTATCTGCACGCGTTGATCCAGGTTCCAATTCTTCTTGCTCACTGGCTTCCTCCAGCCTCCATGTCCCAACACCTTCCCTCCTTAGATCTTCTGCGTAAACTACTGTACTTCCTAAAGCGTGACCTGGGTTCATTTGGCCACTGATGCTCCTCCTCTGTTCTCAAATTGTATGTTTAGGTTTCAGCTGCTGACAGATTCATGTTTTCTGTCAGAGAGCTCAGTCCGTTACAGGCTGTGATTTTACACGGAGATGCTGAAGCTTTGCTGGACTTGGTCAAACAGAACCAAGCAACGGAGGCTGGATCGCTCCTCATGAAGCTGCTTAAGTGTGTCCGGATCCTCACCAAAGGTCAGAGATGCTGTTGATTAATAACGGTTCCCGTTTACAATCATGTGGAAATATTATTTATATGTATTGTGTCTCCAGACACTGTAACACTATCATTACTTTGTCTAAGGACAGACAAGAAATATGTTTACAATCACAAATTGACATTTTCCATTTTAAACCCCAAACTGGAAAAACTAGAGGAACAAAACAAACGCAGCAAAGCAGGAAGTAATGATAGAACCCATCTGAACAGCTCTTCATGAAGCCTGCAGACAAGGTGAACTGAACCTCTGCAGGATGTTGCTGAAGGCTGGAGCCAGTCTAAAGACCAGAAGTGTCTTTGGCATCCAGCCATTTTGTGTTTTTGCATAACACAGAGAAAGGCGTGTCCTGTAAATCCACGACTTTGTCTTCTATGCTGATCTTAAACTTTGCTTCCATGCCTGAACAACAAGAAGAAGAGAACGATCACAAACGCTCTGAATCTGCTTGTCACCACATTCACCATCGATGACTGGGTCTAGAGACATTAATTTTAGAAAGAAGGGTCTTTGCTCAGCCTTGATCATCCCGATAGTCTGCATTTCATATGGAATAAGGCCTGAAGTGCAAACCCTAATGCTTATGGTTTTATATTTTCAGAGTTGTGTCGATAGCCGAGTCAGACTCCGGTGCAGTGGCATTAATCCTCTGCATTAAGCTGCAGATAGAAACACAGACGACATCTTGGAGCTGCTGATGGACTCTGGCCTTGACGTCAATGCCAAGTTGTCAGATGAACACTCAAAGATGTACGAGGACTCTACTTCTCAGTTGTAACCTGGTAAACGTGGAAGCTGCTGAAATCCTGCTGGAGGCTGGCGCCAACCCCAACCTGGACATCTTCAACCCACTAGTCGTCATCTGGATGGACTCTGCTAATAAACTACGGTGCGGATGTAAACAGCCATCTTCATTCCCATCGGCCTTGATTCCCTGCAGGGCACGGAGGGTCTGCACAAGCTGAAACTGCTGCTGGACGATGGCTGCGACGCCAGATCCTGCTTCGGCTGCCGATATGGGCGAAAACCTCATCCAGATGCTTCGAACTCCCGCCATCCAATTGAAGAAATTCACGCGAGTGAAGAAGCACGTCCACTGCCGTCCACTCAGGTGAGTTCAGAAATGAACACACGGCTGCACATGTCGAAAATGTGTCCTCTCAGTGACCTCTGCTTGTTTCAGTTTGTGAGGTCGTCTCCAGCTTGTCTTTGTGTCAGACCGTCGGCCAATCATCTCTTTGCTTGTGGACTACGTCCCTCATGTCCGTCTTTGCTCTCGGCTGCTGGAGGCTCTAGAGAAGAGCAGCGACTGGACACGGATCAAAACAAAAGTTTATAAGAAAAACTAATGGTTGTGTCAGATGAAAATGATGAAAATAACGCGGCATCGCAATCAGATCCTGGATTCTGTCTCCCTGTACACTGCAAACCAAGCTGAAGGCTCTACAACAGTCCAGAGTACCAGCAGGTTCCTGTGTCTTTTCTTGCACAAACTAAAACTATATAAAATTAAATGGCTTTCTCCCAAAATTTGCTAAGGATTTCAGAAGGTTTCTGGCATAACGGCTCCCTGTAACAGTCTTTTATTATTTAGAAATTAAACACTTCAACTGAGCTTTTCTAAACAAAATAAGTTCCACATTAACCTGTTTTGTTTGAAAAAGTTCCAGAAACATTAAAAGCTCATCTACGTAGGTTTTCATAATATTTCCTACATAGATTATGTATTATTTGTTCTGAGTTTCTCCAGCGCTGCAGGCTGGCGATTAGACGTCTGGTTGGAGTCCGACGTCTGGGACAGCTTCACATTCTGCCACTACCTGCCAGAGGCCTCCGCCTCCTGCAATACGATGTCCACTGCTCGGTTTCTTGAAATCATTTTAAGTTAGTCCAGCTGGGAAGCAGGTCGTCCTCTGCCCAGCTTCATGGGGAGGAGAATCTGAGCTGAGCGGCTTAAGTTGTTCCAGTTAAAGAACTGCAACAATCAGTGTCATTTCCAAACATCAAGCAGTGGACTTGAGTTTAAAGGTTGTATAACACACCCGTACACACAGCGCTGCCCAAATCGTTTTTTGGCCTGTTGCAGCATCAAACTCCTAATTTGCTCTTAACAACATACGACAACGTCCAGTTAAAACACAGAAAAAGTGATGCAGATTCAAACTTAAAGTAATGTAATAGTATATGTGATATTCTGAGGAGCAAAGTATGGATTCGTTCACTACATTCTGTTCTGAATCTAGAAAATTGGAGCAGAAAGGAACATTCATGAAATGGAAATAATCCAGCAAAGTACAAATCCTGTAACATTCAACCCTGAGTAAAGTCACAATGTGAAGAAAATGTTACATTGCTGCAAAGCTGTAAAACCTGCAGTTTTAGAAAACACACCTTCACAATGAAAAACAAGTCCAGTGGCTCTGGTCACTCTGTCTGTTTAGCCTTTTGGTTTTGCAAATGCCAAGAAATGCAAAAAAATACTGATATTCAAAACAGTTTATTTCTGTAAGAAAATAGCCTCCGTCTCAAATATTTAAAAAGTTAATTCATCGACACCAAGAGCAAACGCAGCTCGCGTTGGCTGCGTTTGCTCTTGGTGTCGATGTTTCTTTTCCTTGACTGAATTAACTTTTTCAAATAAAACATTTCTACTAAAATCTGTAGGACTAGACTGTGGAAGCAAATCTGGTCTGAAGGGATTAAATGAAAGGTCGGTTGTGTTGAAATGACTGTGCAGTAGTTTTATATAACTCAACCTGTAACATTAGAGCAAATAATGCTCCTGCTGCTGCCTAAAATAAACCCTGACCCTCCCCCACCACGTGTCATGTGCAGCGACAGAAAACAGACGAAAAGACAGACGCGCTTTACCTCAGAGGAAACGCTGGATCAGCACCTTTATAACAAGGTGAGCAGCTTCATTTAACGTTCAGCTTCAGAGAGGTTTTCCTCTTACTTCGTTCTCTTTAGTCCTTCTCTGCTGAGTCTAAAAGTGAACAACCACCAACCTTTAAGTGAACTTAGTCAGATCATCAATTGCAGTTTGTTCAGATTTGTTGGTATCATCCATTTCTATATTAACCGACAATGGGACTTTTTCTCCGTTAGCAGTGATCTGCAGATGGTCTCACATTAAAGTGAGCTGTAGTTCTGGGGATGTTTGTTGACTGATTATTTCCCTGCTATGCTCTGACTGGATTCCTGTATCTGCCACCTGCTGGCAGGTAACTTACATGACAAGTAATGTGCAATAATGAAGAAATTCCAGAAATGTCTGGAATCCCGGTTATTTGGCTGCATTTGCATTTCTCAGTTGTGGGTTTTCAACAACAACCAATGTGAAAGTGTGACTGTGCCCTTTATGCTCTTCTGTTCTCAGAGCTCCATCATGGCAGCAGCCAGCATCTCTCCTCCTGGATCTGCAGGCCCTGGTCTCAACTTTGAGGATTATTCCCTCTACGGTAATCTAAGTGATGAAGAACTGCTGCAGCTTGCTATCGAGCGCAGTCTAACGGACACAACCAGCAACACAACCAGCACCTCCTCTGCAGTCTCGCCTCATCAACCTGACAGCAGCACGAACTCTGCTCCGAACCTCGAGCAACCTCAAACTAAACCCTCCCAGAATCCGCCTCCAGCTCAGACCACTGCTCACTACAGTTCTCCAAATCCTCCAACTGAAAACCCTCCTGATCCGTACGTGAGCTCACACAGGTTGTACTGTCCTGCTTCATGTTGTGAGTATTTAACTGTTTAAAGAACAATTAAAGGAGCCCAGAAAGGCCTGGTCATCAGAACGACTGTTGTCTGGTGACCAGGCTTCCTAAATTGGCCTCTTGAATCGATGCTAGACATAAAACAGGCCTGTGTAGGATCCATTTTAGTTGATATTTTAGTCTGAGCTTTTTCCAGAGTAGCAGGGAGCTGATTTATCCTGTAAGCTTTTACACTATTGGGATAAATTTGGAAGCGAGAAGGGACAAAGTTTAACTGGCCCTTATACTGCAGGAAGCCTCCTCTTACAGCCATTGAGACACGGGCTGACAAAAATAAATGTGTTTATCAGCTGAGGGCGATCACAGTGTCATCAAATCTGATTAAGGCCCCAGATCCTCCTGAGTCACTGAGCAAACGTGAGGCAAAGTGAATTGTTTTGGGTATTGATAAGACAGAACAGCCTCGGTTTATGTCATATTCCCTAAGCTCTGATTGGCTGTTTCCTTGCTGTTGTCATGACAGGAAGACGTTTGTGGGGACAGTCAGTCGTTTCATGACTGGTTCTGGGAAGAGGATGGTGGCTTATCGCAGACCTGATGGGACTGTGGTCTTCATTGGACCAGAGCCCGAAGAGTAAGTTTACACCTATACATCCAGAACCACCTGTGTCACACACTAGCATCAGATCACACGGGATTACAAGTGTTAGTGGAACAGGGGGCTCATGGATATTTTGTCAGCAGGGAGGAGGAGCCTTTATTTAAAGCCATCAGAATTGGAAACGTGAACAGAGTCAAAGCACTGGCGATGCAGCCGGGAACTAATCTGATGCTGCCGAGTAAACCAGGCTGGCTTGCTCTTCATCAGGCAGCGTGGTTTGGGCAGGACATCTGTCTAAAGATTCTGTTGTCAGGTAAATACACACGGACCAACAGCACTAGACATGTTGGAGACTAGAGGAGAGTTATTCTCTGTGTCTTTGCCCTCAGCTCAACCCGGGATGATCAACAAAAGAACTGATTGTGGTGAGTCTGCGCTGCTCGTCGCTATCAGCAAGGACCGACTGAGATGTGTTCAAGTGCTTCTAGAAAACGGAGCAGATCCCGAGATGCCCAACTACGACAAAGAGACTCCACTCTACAAAGGTTCTACAGACTGAAAGTCCATCCATCCATTGCCTTTAATTCTTTACCCCTTATCCCGTCGCTGACGCCAACATGCAGCAGATGTCAGCACTGGCAAACAGTGGCGCCTCGGTTCACACCTATGGTGACGTTAGTGTGACAAACTATCTTAATCTCATTAAACCCACTTCCCAGCTCGCTTAAATGCACACATCACCGCCTTGACCACTGACAGGAAGTGACACAAGTTAATCACCCGAGTAATGAGCTACTTCTTTGATTATGTTGACACCTGGTGAACCCAGTCTCTGTCTTTAACACAGCTCCTTCAATGTGAACTCGACTTGTTTTCCTGTCTTTAGCCTGCGAGAGGAACAATGCTGCAATCGTGGCTGTGCTGTTGAACCATGGAGTGGCAGTAAACACTCATTGTATTTATGGGTGCACTGCGCTGCAAGAAGCTGCGGTTCAGAATAACACTGAGATTTGCGAGATGCTGCTGAAGGCTGGAGCCAAACACAACCTCACAAACATGTTTGGCATCTCACCGCTCTTCACTGCAGCTCAGAGTGGGCGTCTCGAAACACTGCGGTTTCTCCTCAAATGTGGTAAATATTGCAATTTTCATTGTCCAACGGTTGTTGGCTCTTCTGCAGCAGACTCTTTGATAGGATAGATGGCCGCTGCAAAGCTTCACCTTGTCTACACAAATACGGGATCTCAGGACAAGGTCTCAAAACCCTGAACAACCTGTTCCCCGCAGGTGCAGACATCAACACTCAGGCAGCTAATGGAGCCACCGCTTTGTACGAAGCATCTAAAAATGGACACACAGAAATCGTGGAGCTCCTTCTTTTTCAGAACGCTGATGCCAACAGGCCTGGTAGAATGGGATTGTTACCACTGCACATTGCTGCCCAGAAAGGAAGTGACACGTAAGCAACTTAACTATTACCTAATTTTATTTCTAGCTGACTTTTTCCAATTCAATTCAGCTTTATTTATCTAGCACCAATTCACAACAAAGGTTATTATATATCACAAAGCAAGGTTTAAAACCTCACACAACTAAAAGCCCGACAAATCCAAAATAAAGCAGAACCATCTGGAACCATCAGCTTTGTCAGAAAGGAAGGTTTCAGCCTAGTGTTAAAGCAGAGAGGGCGTCTGCTGCTAGAACCTGAACTGGAAGCTGGTTCCACATAGAGGAGCTTGGAGCTAAAGGCTCTGCCTCCCGTTCTACAGGTAGAAACTCTAGGAACCACCAGCAGATCAGCTCTGAGAAGCAAGGTTCTGTTGGAGCAGAAGGAGCCATGAGGTCTAAGACCAGATGGAGCTTTATTGTGAAGAGCTTCCTGACCTTCTCAGGATGCTTGTGAAGCCTGTGCAGATGGTGTCAAAAATGACAATGATCCAAAAAGACGAGACAGAACGTGAACATAATGACCAAGTGTTGGAATAAAGACTCATTGAAACAGCTCATTGCATTTGACCTATTTTATCAATCCTGTGATGCTTTCTGTTTCCAGCATCGTGTCCATGTTGATTCCAGCCACCAGTAAGGCCAGGGTCCGGCGAACTGGAATCAGCCCACTCCACCTGGCGGCGGAGCATAACTGTGACGATGTGTTGGAGACTCTGATAGAGGCCGGCTTTGAGGTCAATGCTCAGCTGTCTGACGAGTGGTCAAAGCGGTACGAAGATCGACGCAGCACAGCGTTGTATTTCGCTGTCATCAACAACAACATTGATGCCACAAGCCTGCTGCTGGCAGCCGGCGCGGACCCAAATGTGGACATGTTTAAGCCACTGATGGTGGCAGCCAGGCAGGGATGCATCCAGACCGTCACGCTGCTGGTGGAGCATGGAGCTGACATCAATGTCGGCATCCCCACCCATCCCACCACCTTCCCTGCTGTCTACATGTTCTCTATGAAGTACTTGTCCATGTTTAAGTATCTACTGGACCATGGAGGCCAAGCCCTGTCCTGCTTTGACTGTGTCTATGGCAGTGGCCCTCATCCGTCAGTCAAGACCACCCGATCGCAGAGGGACGAGCGCCGCTACAGTGACAGTCTGCTGCCGGAACCGCAGTCTAGAAGAGGTGTTCAGGTACCTGTTTGAGACACGTTGATGGTTTGGATGAGTTAATTGCTGAATTATTGACCACACGTGGGCACAGGTTGAGGGAAGACACGATGTATAATAAAATATATGTAACAGCAAGACTCCTGTTATTGGTTGTATGTCAACTCTTTGACAGGTCTCATTAACTGATTGTTTGACAGTTCTGTGAGATGATCTCGGCCCCCAGTATCAGTCGATGGGCCGGCCCAATTATTGATGTGCTATTGGACTACGTGGGTCATGTGACTCTGTGCTCCAGGCTCATGGAACATCTGGACAGTTACTCCGACTGGAGCGTCATAAAAGAGAAAGCAGGTGATTCCATAACTGTAATGGTCAATAATTAATAGTTCAATTAGAGGCACCTTGAATTGATCGCTTGTGTGCTCGCTCTGTGGTAAAGTTACTGATTTGCCTCCAGTCACGGTCCCGGTTTGTTTTTCAGCCCCCCCTCGGCCACTGCTGCAGCTCTGCAGGCTACAAATTCTAAAGCTGGTTGGACGTCGTCGTGTGAAGAGGTTGCAGCTTCCCGGAGGTCTGATCCGTTTCCTGCAGCATCAGGAGGCAGAGCTCGACGACTACTGAGCTCCAGCTCAGTTCAGCCTAGTTTACTGGAAAATGAGGTTCCTGCAGAGATAAACAAATGGTGGAAACTCTTCACATGCGGCCACGTATCCAAATGTTCAGCATTGGTTTGTTCTGTGCTGATTTTCCATTTCCAGCTCCTTCCCACACTCACCTGTTATAATTACTTGGTAATATATTGAGATGTTTAGCACTGCTAAAATGAAGTCCTTGATTAAATAAGCAAGTAATTTGAACTCTGCCATAATTTCTATATACAAACAAACACATCTACAGTAAGTATTACAAATGTCATCATTTTGATGTTTAGTTTAGGAATCAGCTCCATGTGGTTGGTGACTGCAGATTTCGCCATGGATACGTTTCAGATAGCAAACACAGAGTGATGATGAAAATGACGAAAGAGCAGAATCAGTTTGTTGTCGTAGGATCCATCTGTTCGCTGAGAGGAATGAGGATCAACGTTGTTTAGCTTCCCAGCAGCTGATGATTTCAAGTCATTGTGTTCTTTCACAGTTGGAGGCAGCGGCAACTGATGACGTCATGATGCTTCCAGACAGTCTCACTATTTATACGGCATGCTGTTCATCTGCTTCCGCCAGAAACTGTGGTTCCTGGCTATTGTTTCATTTAAGAAATTAAAAAAAGGTGTGATGGCTTTTCAGTATTTTCACTGTGTTTTGGGGATCTGCGACAAAATCTCTGTGTTTTTAAATGAGGAACGAGAGGCTGTAGGCTGCTCTGCCTTCCTTTTGACCAGCCGCCTCCCCTTCTGTGCTGGACCAGGACTTCTGGTCCTGATAGAAAACCATGTGCTGGTCTCAATGAGGGTCACAAGGCTTGACAGGTGAGTAAGTTCTTTCCTGGGGAGTGAAATTGAAATGGAGTCTCAGAAAAGTCTCAGACTGACTGAAATTGTGGAGCCACATCTATAACCCTCTGCAGAATCAGGATTTAGACTGTGTGCACTTTCCGATTTGATTTGAGAGCCACATATGCATGAGGTGCTCCTGGCGTCATTCTGACAGGATGATGTCATTATAGGCTTTTGGGAAGCTTTTAGTGATGGGTTGGCGAAGCCTCCTGCAGCGCTGAGGCTTTCTCGATAATCGTGCCGACAAACATTGAAAGCTTCAAAGTGTCAGTGACGTGAGTGACAGAAGCAAAGTGACAACGTGTTTATCTTTTAAATCTTTTTCAAAGTTTTAGAAAGATGAAACTAACTTCGTGGTAGACTTCAGTCAGATGAACACAAAGATTTTGTTCCCCTTTTGATCTCTGACACAATCAACTGTAGTAAAAGAAACGGTAGCCAGCAATAGAAATACATTTAGAAATTTCCATTATGTCACTTCAAACCCTAAAAAGTTGGTCAATCTGAAAACAATCTGTTTCACCTGTGATTTTTTATTGTTCCAGGTGGGATGTATGGCCGCGTGTTCTTCCTGATGCTCATCATCATCCCTGCATCATGTGTTGTGTTAATCATCCTCATCATCAGAGCCAATAAAAAGCCTTGGACTGGTCAGTGCTTTTGTCCGTACTGTCTCTGTTCTCAAACATCTCTGCGTCATGTGTTTCAATGTAACAGTGCTTTTATGGTTAATTAAACCAGTGTCCGCATTTATTTTGTTTGAAAGAAAATTATCATGTATTTTTAGCGAATACATGTGTGTATGACAGATTTTGGTAATTGAATGGACCCAGCAAATGAGCTTTTGATCAGTAAACCATATACAAATAATTTCTGCATCTTTTTTGCACACTGAAGTCTTTGAAGGAATCAAATCGAAAACGCAAATTGTTCAAGAATTGGCGCCTTATATTCTCATAAATGCTTTTTGTTATTTCAGGAATTATCCAAAAGCTGTAAATAATACTGTCAAAATATTATTTTGTTTAAATTCCCTGATTTGTGTCTGTGGGAGCTGATGTTCTCAGACAGGAAGTAATCAACAGAGTAAATCCACCAACAGAAACACAAACAAATACTTCTTGTTTGTTTAAGCTGTAATTAAACTCCAGAAAAGCCAGATTTTTATTTTAGTAATAAATGCAGAGAAAGTCACAAAACTTTAACACAGCTTCGAATTTTGTTGATGAGCAAACAAATGAGGAAGAGGAGTCCAGACTCTCAGTGTCTGTGGCCAACAAGAAGAAGTTCAGGTTCGAGGGCTCTGTCTGGACCTCTGGCGATACTCTGGCAGGTGATGAAGGATCCATCCAGCAGGAGTCAACATAGCAACGGCGAACACAGACATAACGAAGAAGCTTTGCTTAAGACAGGAAGAATCAAAACGTAGACACACGGGGGTAAGTATTGGTCAGTTACAGTTAGTGGTGAGTTATTGATTAGTTGTTATTACTTGTCATGGGGATCCTAGTGTGGTATGAGCTGACTGACTCACCAGAGCTCCGATTTTGTTCCTGGGAGGTTTGCTGTAAATCGTCTTCTTTGTCTCCATCATGATGTTTTTTGTCACCGTCGCCACAGAAACATTTCCCATGATCCTCAAAACACCGCTTGCCATGGTCACAGCAACAAATCCCACTGGCTCAGTAACACCTGCCTGACTGTGATCGGCTGATGTCAATGTGTCCAAGCTCCTCCTCAGTCTGCAGCTGGATCTGAAGAGGACTCGTCGATGAGGGAGGCGAGCCGGGGGGAGGGGAGTCTGCAGACGGTTCGGCTGCACAATGAAGCTGATTAGATTTCAAACACATCAAACAGCAAGAAAAAAGAACAGAGCTCATCTGATGTTTGATGTTCTACAGCTGGAACCTGCTCAACACAGAATAGCACACACAAGTTAGGTTCGTTCATCCAAACACTGTCACTGTTTTCACACAGAACTATGACGGACCACCAACAACAAGCTTTCCATAAATGCTACAAGTTTAAGTTGAACGTTTGGAAAGTGGCCTCGTGGGATTGTTCAGGGTCAGTCCTGCTCTGCTGGGTTCACGGCGGTAGAAAGATCTCACCTTCTTCATGGTTGTCGCCAACCCCTAACCCTTCCGTCTTCGTCGTCCATCGCCACCCACTGTCCTGGACCTCCTGACCCCACTACCGCTGGCCTCGCCCCCTTTCCCCCCTTCTTCGAGAGTGAGTCTATAAATGGTCACATCGTAAAGATCCTTTAGTTGTAGCTTCTTTCCATTTTCTGCAACTTTACTTTTCGCCTGATTCTCATTCACTTCTTCTTGCTCCTTAAGTCGTTAGCACTGGGCGCTTACTGGCTACTACCATCAATTATGAACAAATCCGGTTTTGTGATAGTTTGTCCTTCCGCTTTCGTTCCCTGTCTTCTTTGTTGATTTTGTTACTTCCTGGTTTCTGTTATTGTTTTCACTGTTTGTCATTTCCTGTCCGTTAGCATTGAAGTTGCGCATAGTGCGTCATTCTTTGCTGGCTTGTTGTCGTCACCGCTTGCTGTAGCAGTCGTCAGTGTTTTGAAACCGGTTAGTTTCTGTATGTCTGTGTTGGACCCTGATTTGTTAAGCCTTGCAAGAACTTGTTAACCTTGTTAGGGCTGCACCAGGGTTAAACTTCCAGAGATTCGTTAAGGCTTGTCTGATTTTGGAAGCTTGTTAGACCTTGTGGGATTCGTTTGTGTTTGATGCCTTACTTTGGATTTGGTTTCATCGAGTGGTGACTTGCGTCGGGGTGCCAGCACTTTATACTCACACATTTAGTGAATTTGAGTTCGGCTTCAGTTCAGTTTTTTACTTGCTTGCAGAAATGTTTTCAATAAATTAACAAATATTCAGACAAAACAATTGAACTAAAATAAACATGTTGCCCAATTTAACTACATTTTATTATTCCAGTTTTTATAGCCAATCCCATTCTAGTTGTCCTCTTGGAGACAGAAAGCTTTTTACTGTGAGATTCCTTCATGTTTGTGTCTCAGTCACAATACTTTTTTTGTTTTTTCTTTTTGATTTGTCATTAAATTAATGATTATTACATTGATTATACATTACACAGTATTTCGTCTCAGTCGCTGATGAAGAACTGAACCCTGTCTCGTCCTCTGCTTTGTTTCTTGCTGTAAGTTGTTTGGGGAAGTCCGAGGCCTTACTCTGGTTGGTGTATATGTTCATTGTCTGGACTCTGCTTCTGGTGCATGAGCTTCTCCCTGTGGGGCTGAAGCAGCACTAAGGGATGTTTGTTGTCCCCTCTGTCATGCCAGCACACATCTAGAAGGGGATAGACCTTCCCCTGGACCTCCAGCCTGAAGCTGTAGATGAAGCCCAGTTCGTCAGGACTGTCGCTGTTATAGAAGGTCAGGACTCCACCCTCATAGTCCAGGAACAGTCCAACATGGCGGGGGGGCACCGACAGTGGCAGGACCACCTTTGGTGACGCAAATGCTTCATAGACTCCGTGCTTTAGTCCAATTAGCCACACTCCGCTTTCAGGGTTCTTCACCAGTTTGGCCTTTCGACTGGTCGTTCCTTTAATCAAACCAAGGCGCCATCTGGGTTTGTTACCCACCTCCACCTGGACCAGAGGAAAAGCCAGAACACAACAGAGGCAGTGATACTATAGACATTTCCGACAAAACCACGTCCAGTTGTCTCACAAATGAGCCCAGCGACTAGTCTCCCCTCCTCCCTCGAGGTGAGGTTTGCCCTTCAGTTCGCTACTGCAGTTTCTCCCACACAACCTGACTTTGACTGTGATGGCTGGGGCCGAATGTGTCAGTGTAAAATAAATGGACCTTTTAAGCTTGACTTTATCAAATATTTCTGGCGTGTCTGAATTTTCAACAAGTTCTTCAAACACTGAAGCCTATGATTTGTTTTTATTATTATAATATATTATAATTATTATTATTTTGACAGTGATTTCCTGTCCCAGTGTTCAGTCATTGATTTCAGCTGTTCTCCCCTTTGAAGGCAGGCCTGGATCCTAGTATTCTTATAAATACTCTGGACCTTAAACTGTTTTCTTGTTTGAGCTTGGGCTCTGCTCTCTTCTGGTTTCTGTGCCTCAACAACAAATGCCTTGGTGTAGATCTCGCCATCACCTCAGGCCCAGTTTGAATACTATTAATCCTGTGTTTTGGGTTCTCTGGAGCCACTGGCCCTTCTGGTTTGGTCTGCTGTGTTTATGACTTGATGTATTGGACTTTGATGAATCCCTTTAGAATATTCTTGGGATTGGCTCCCACAGAGAAGTAGACATTGTTTATTAATTTCTTTGGCATTTTTCCCTCAGGCAGTTTTGTTTTTTCATTATGAGTATTACTGAGCCCTGTTTATTATTTTGTGATGTTTGTTGATGTTCTTCCACTGTCGTCCATTGCACAATGGTTCAAGTTGTTCCTCGTGGGTCAGGTCCTCCCATTTATTAATTAACCCATTAACCAACTGATCTTGCATATTTTTCAGCCCTCAACAGATCCACAGTCAGTAGTGCCCTTTTATTTTGCTAATTCTTTTTTGATTATGTACTATTGAATAGTGAGAGACGCCTAAATTGTGGGTGGTCGACGTTTCTGTGATCTCTTATTGCATCAGTCATTCCCTTAACTATCAGCCTTACACATCCACTTGGACGGATTTTAGCCCAGCCCATCTTACCTACCACTTCTTTTGCGACCACTTTGCTCCCACGTGGATCATACGCTACCTCTTGTTATGGTTTAGATCTTTCTCTTCAGTTTGAATCAGCTGGAGTTCAGTGAAGCTATGTAGATAACTTATGTCTGCCTGGGTTCAATGTGAGTTTACCTCCCAGTAGTGTTTCCCAGATGAGAAACCTCGATTGGCCAGAACACAGTAACTGAAGGTGAACCTCTCTGGATTATCAGGCAGCCTCCGCAGCAGAGCCCCACAGACAACCATCGTGTCCCCGTGAAGGAGCTCTAGGATCGGGTGAGCAGTCTGAGAATCCAGCTTCAGCAGTTCTGGTGCTGAGCAAGACATACAAATGATTGTACAGTGTGACCACCAGACCGAGACTGGTTCAGTTTCAGGGTCATGTGTACCTGGCAGAACTTTGCGGTGCAACCTTTTCCACACTGACAGTTTGATGTTGTTGTAGTTGAAACCTGGGCTGAAGTTAACAGAGGTAAAGATTCTGTCTTCCTGCTGCTCCAGTTCCCGAATTTGTTTGAATCTGAACACAATTAATGTGGATTGTTTCAGATTTTTACCAATCAACCAGTTCAACAATACTTGCAATAGGTTACCTTGGAGCAATCGAGCCATATTTCTGTAAACACAGAAAACAGATGAATATTACGGCAGCTTTGTTTGATCAGTGGTATTAATGATCACTTTGTATTACTTAGGACGTTATGTAGAATTTAGCTGGAGTTCCTCACAAATGCACGTCCCATTATAAATGTTCCACCTGCTCTCAAAACGCTGACATTAAAGAAACACAGACTGGCATAATCGCATCAATCAATCCCGTAAGCACATATTGGACCGATCAGAGGGACTCGGTACCGTTATAAAGTCTAGGTGTTCCTCGTTACTCAGGTCCTGCAGAGTCTTGTAGGCCTCTTGCAGTCTGTGCAAGATTTGGTTTAACTGGTCTGTGTGGTTCTGGAGGGAGGAGATGACGACAGCTGCCGACGTCTCCACCTGCTGCATGAATCCAGCCTCTTCCACTTCCAGGCAGCGTCGCAGGTCACCAAACTCCTTCCTCACCACCCACTTCAGTACATCAGACTCGTTCTGATTAGATGAAGGTCAGTCGGTGACATTATTAGAACAAAGAGGATCTTGTGAGACCTCTATTTACTGATTTAGTTGCAGGTAAAACATAGACATGGCCTCACTGTGATCCTAGATTTGTTGTAGGCTAATTTACAGATGTGATCCTCCAGTTTCCGCTTGTGCTGCTGGAACTCGGTCATGAGACAGGAAATGTCCTCCTGAGAGAGAGAGTGAATCTAATTATTCATATAGAATGATGGACCCCAGACAACACCGACTCTTGAACATACTTACCAACAGAAATCCGATCTTTAATAACAGTGTGTGTAATTACGTCAATTCTTTTTTGTTAAGCTTATTAATTGAGTGCAAACCTCCACTGAACCTGGCTCAGGGTGTGTGGTCATCTGCCTCAACTGATAGTGGACAGTGAAAACACAGCAGCAACAAGTAGAAGAAGAAACACTGGTAGGTTGGTGTCGATACACATAAAGCCAATGGAACAATATCTACACATACATGCTAATGGACATGGTGACAGGAGTTTGAGGAAAACAGCGAAAATCATCTGAACTTGTTTTAGTCAAATTATCTGGACTGAACTACAAGGGACATATTCTGAATTTTGATGGGCAGCAGTAGATGTGGAGGTAGCGCAGTCGTCTGGCAGCCATAAGGTTGGTGGTTCAATTCCTAACCTTCCCCAGTCGGGGTGTGAATGGTCATATATAATATATTCTAGAATTACAGAGTACAAGATGAACAAAACTGTAAAGCATTTGTTATAATAGTACATTAGTTATTTCAAAAGACACATTTCATGTGTCATGCATGTATTTACCCCACAGTCTATGAACTAAAGAGCCTTTAGTTTGGCTAATTGTGGTATCATTTGATTTCCTGTCTGTTTTGATTTTTATCCAGACACCAGTGCCTGACTGAACGTGTGACCCAGGTAAGACAAGGTCAAACTGCACCAGATTAAGGTCATAACACAAACAGTAATTCCTGCTCACCGCAGTGTTGTTAAGTTTCATATCTGGCCCTTGTAGAAGTTTGTTTGATGACGGCTGAATGTTCTGGGTTAAACTTTAACTGGTCTGATAGTCAATGCTTCAGTATTCAGCGCTTAGACAAATCCGGCACCACATAATCAGATAATTCTAAACTTGTTTAATCATCAGTAACCAAAGAAATGGCTTTACTCCACTTTTCACAGTTGCGATTTTACGTTATGTACCTTCATACGTCCATACACGGATCCCACTGGTGTGATTTTGTGTCCACGGTGAGCACCAATGCTGCCACAGAGGCCACAGATAACCATCCCCTCATCTTCACAGTAAAGACTTAGTGGGTTTTGGTGCTGAGGACACGTCTCTAGTTGAGCTCTACCTGAAACACTCACTTCCTGTCAGAATAAAGAGGCAAATTTGATGTGGATAATTTATTCAAGCAATTTTGTCCCTTCACAGGTGACTGATGTCTGGTGAGTTTACCTGCAGAGCCTCAATGATTCGAGCCAGACTGACATTGGGAGGAGGACTGTCTCCATCCACTGCACAGCGACACACAGGACACTGGAGCTGACCGAGAACATCCATCGTCATTGAGCGAATGCAACATCTGCACAGGTGAGGATAAAGTTAGTGAGGACAGGTTAGAACAGTACAGGTGTCGTTAGAACAGGGGGCACATCTCACCTGCAGTAAGAGTGTCCGCACTGTAACATTAAGGGTTCGTTAAAGACATCCAAACAGACAGGGCACCGAAGCTGCTCCTCCAGACTTTGTCGACGCTCCATGTCTATAGTCATTAATGCCAAAACCACGACCAACAATCAATGAAACACAACGCGGAGTAAAAAATGTCGCCTGCGAAGCCTGGGGATTCGAGTGTTCCTGACTTTATGTAAAGGTGAGGTCTTTTTTACTTTTTCTTTGACTTGATTGGTTGAACAGACTGAGTGGGTGGATTTAACAGCTGATAAGTTTGACGCTGCAGCTGATAAGTCTTCTTCTTATTAGTAATGTTGTTCTTGAAGTTCTTAGTGTTATGTTGTTTGTTCACTGCTAATATTAAAGTCACCTTCATACATGTTCCTCAGTTTGTGGACAATACAAACAACAGTAAAACTAAAATCATCAAAATGTGTGGACATGTCCGACTCTTACCCACCCACACCCGCACGGAAGGGTGTTTGTTTCCATCTAAATAGAACTACACACATATATGCTCACATGTGCAGCGCATTCACTGATAATGTGACTTTCTGTGACCCAACTGTGCAAACTGAGCGCACGGCTTAGTTTTGCCACCAGGCGGCGCTGTGGCCAACGGTGACGCCACGTACGACGCGTCAGCTGACAAAACAGGAAGCGAGTCAAGAGGCTTCCCGGACCTCCCGGGGTCCGCAGCGTTTTAAAGAACGAGAAAACCAGGGTATTTAAATTTGAAAGATTGAGCGCGAAGGTAAGAGGTGATACAACATGAGCTACGCGGCTAACACCGCCTACCAGGCTAACTAGACGCTCACGTGCGGACAATATGTAAATAAACGGAGAAAAAGATGGAGGTCGTCAGAAGCCGTCGCCGTGTTAACCGAAAAACAAGCGTCTGGTGCGGACAGGTGTGATTGTGTCGAGGGAACAGTTCGGGTTGAGCATTTGTCGTGTAACACAGGAATGAATGGAACCACACGGCGATAAAAACTGAACCAGTAATGAGAGAGAGTCCAGTGAACACAGTGAACTGATTCAGGCCAGACCTCACTTCGTTCAGCTTCATAACTTGCCAGTGTCATTGAAAGGAAACGTGCAGATAAATGATTGAGTCTGGTCTAAATGTCTGGTACAGAGAGTCTGGCCGATGTTATATGTTCACTGTGTGAAACTGAATTTACAGACTTGTTACTGTCGACTAAGCAGTTTGAGTAGTGACGACCTTTTACTTGTATTCATGAGAAATAGTTGATTTAGAAGAATGAGGTGGATTATTATAATTGTTATTCAGTTATTGGTTACACAACTATGACTTATCAATTAGTTCATGGAGGAATTTTACATACACGTATAATGTAGATAGTTATTGATTGCAGGATCAATTGTTTAAACAATTGTATTGAATAATTATGACTGGGCAGGCGACAGTAATGTTTAGTAGATAGTAGATATACCATAAAGGGTTATCGTGTTGCTTATCGATTACAGGATGGAGAATGATGAACTTCCGGCAGAGGATGGGTTGGCTGGGCGTGGCTGTCTTCCTACTGATCAGCGCCGCTGCAACGTACTACGTGTTTGAGGTTCCAGCCTTCAGTTTGGAGCACGTGCAGAGAGGCGTTCCAACCTCCTCACCTCCGTCCCCCACCTGGACTCATCTGCCCTCTCTTCCTGTGTGGATGTGGGTATCTGTCTTTCTGCTGCCATACCTACAGCTTTTCCTCTTCTTGTTCTCCTGCACGAGGGCAGACCCCCGAGCTGTCGGCTACTGCATCCTTCCTGTCTGTATCTTCCTGTTCTGTAACCGCCGCAAACCAGCCAATCCCAGGGTGGCGTGTGTGATAGATACCTAGTGAAGGCCGGTCACTGCCTAGGACTGCCCAGTGGCATCACCAACACTTGGTGATGCCACTTCCTCTGTGCCTTTTAAAAGCTAAACAACAGTCACACTTGGAGGTCTGCCAGTCAACCCTAGACTTTGGTGAAATGACGCAGAAAGCACCAGGGATTGTTTGGCTGACACAGAAGGATCAGCTGTTGTGGCGCTTACCTTTAGAGTAATACCTGACAGCTGTCAGCAAATCAGAAAGTATCCTTTGTGGTACTCTCTTGACAGAGTGTGGTTACCATGACAATTTTATTATGGGAATAAAAGGATTAAAACAGGCTTACGGTTTGATTTTCGTTCTCATCCTATGAGCAATTCACCTAAATGTAGTCAGACATTTGCCAACACAAACTACACCTGTGTGACGCCACATTAAAGGTAGAACTATTAGGATCAGTGGTCAAAGTATAGCAGGTTTAACCTGGTTTTAGATTCTAACCCTGTAGTCCAGTGAGTTCACAGACGCTATACCAGTCATAAAGAAGATCCACCAACAGGAGATGAGCTTTCTGTAATGTCACTGATGCATTGGTTGACCGTGTGAACAGTTTATTTGTAGTCTCTACTCCTGAGAGTCAACTGCAGCCGAGTTGCGTCACTTGATGACGTAGACGTCATCGTTCCAGACGAGTAAAACAAAAACGTTCTCAGGTGAACTTGGTTTTCAGCAGGAGTACACAGGTGAATTAGGTTCTGGGTTTTTTGGCAGGAGGTACATTTTCTGGTGTTTGAAGAAACTCCTCCTCCTCCTCATCATCATCACCATCCTCTTCCTCACCTGCAGCATGAACAACAGCAAAAAGCTAAAGCTGAAGAAATATTACAACTCCCACATGTTGAATTTGCACCAAATGAACAAATGTGTTTTACACTGTCCAGTAGTAATGCTTCATATGTAATATTACGCGGATAGAGCAAACCCATAAAGACACTTTGTCGCATTGTGATCATGTTTATGAACCTCATTCACTGTCAACTCGAAGTAAGCAGATGTTTTTTAAATGTGTATTGTCCTTTTAACACTTTAACATCCAGCTTTATAAGACATTTATCACGGAATACTGTTGTGGATGAAGCGGTCTGTGGCTTTTCATTCGGTCCAGCGAACTTTATTAGTAAATGAATTATGTAAAGATGTTTGATGCGATGTCAATGATTTAACCTTAAACCCTGCTTCGTTTTTTAAAGAGAAGTCAGGAAACACTGTCTGAATCTAAGCCAGTGGGATAATGTTTCAAATGTACGACGTGCTTTTCCGTCTTTCACACTAACGTTAGTTACATGCACTTTTTACACGACCAACATTAGCGCCTACTCACCCACTGCGCATGCTCCTCGGGCTTTTTCCCGTTCCACCAACTCGCTAAGAAGCTTTGATACGTTCGCATTCAGATTGTTTATTCCGTTATTTAGAGAATTCAAATTACTTTCTACTGTAACGTAGATGTTCTGACTCTGTCCGTCTCTGAATCTTAGCTTTGCAGACAGGGTCGCCATGTTTACTGACGCCGCTTGTTGTTGTCGTCATCATCAGCCGCCTGCTACCTTCAAACAACCTGCGTAAATAAGGTGTCAAATAAGACTGTATTTATTGAATCAAATGGAAAATAAGATCCACCTCCTTTTGCCCTAAATGCGTATGTGGCCAGAAAACCAAAATTTTTCTCCAGGCCGGATAACATGCAATCAAAGGAAGTACTTCGGCAATGTTCACGTCACGACTACGGACTATACCATCATTGTGACCTGCAGGGGGAGAGCGGTAGGCGCTTTGGTTGATGATCGTAGGCCGTAGTGAAGAGACAAATCGACATTCAACACATTTCGCCTTAAATAGATGCTGCTGACAATTATTTTGTGAAAGGAAACGTGTTTGAACGCAGCCTGTTGATACGTACGCAATTCACACTCACAGGACAAATTGATGTTTTAGACTATTTTTTTCCGTTTGTTTTTTGAAAACTGACTGCGGGGGATCATTCAGTTTTTGTATATAAAAAGTTTAGCTAGACACAAAACAATTTATACAGAGTTCATGTTCCGCATCCGGTTCGTATGGCTAATAGTTTTTTGTGGGACCGTCCACCAAAATATAACTTCCGGTCATTTAGCTTCGGTTTTGCACACATCCCCGCCATCTTGTCTGCAGCCAAATGCGCTCGCCCCTCACCAACTTTTGTTTTATTTTATTCAAATACAAATTATTATTTCCCACCAAAGGCATCTTAAATTCGATTGTATTTAATAGTGTGTAATTATTTTAATCTTGTGTTTCATTTTAACTCTATAATATCTGACCATCATGCCGCCAATGGCGGTTTACGGAAGTAAACCGGAAGTTATTGTTAGCTAACAGTAAGTAGCAGTTTTATACGATCTTGACATCAGACGTAGCTGACGATTGATCGCTGATCGGTTTATCCGCGTTTCTACGGCCCAGTACAGTTTAACACAGTGAACTGACATTTCTTCCATCGGTTCTTCTTGGTGAGTTGCGTTTAGGACTAATGACGTTAGCATTAGCAGGGAGACAGTTCTTTTCACAGAGGAAGCTAACAGAACCCAACGTTGACCCTAACGATAATGTTAATAAGTAGTTTTCCGCAAAAATGGTTAGATCTGACAGCAGGAAGTAAACCGAATGAATAAGGAAGGTATCAGATATCGACCCAATTACGGTGACGTTTATGAATCGTGTTGTAAAGGAAAACACAAAGCTTCTTTGACATGGGCATTAAAGAAAATTAATAGCGTTATTATACTGCGTCCAACTCACACTGTTGGAAAAACGTTTATCAAAGTAAGTTAAAGATTAACACGAAGTCTCCCGAGTTATGTGTTCGACATGTCTGAAAGAGTTGCCTGTAAAATGTAGTCTCCGTAAAGCTCTTCACTGTGCTGTTAAGCAGAAATCCTTCTCATCTTTACGTGGGTTGGAATCCTGCCACAATTGTTTCCACATGATCTAGTTGCCGTAAACCTGGCAAGTTACAAGTCAGTGTGTATAATAATGCATTTTCGACCTTTATGGATTAAGAGTTAGATATTTACCTTCAATTCAACTCAACTTTATTTATATAGCGCCAATTCACAGCATCAGTTATCTCAAGGCACTTTACAAGTGAGGTTTAAGACCTGACACAACTAAACCCAACAATTCCCACATAGAGCAACTTTTAATTGTAGCCAATCGATAAATTATACATTTTAATAGCAACAGTGGAAAAACTCCCCCTCTAACGAGGAAGAAACCTCCAGCAGACCCAGGCTCCGTGTGGGCGGCCATCTGCCTTGACCTTTGTCTGTAGTTGGTTGTCTCCTGTTTTTAATTCATTGTGTTTTATTTATTGTATTAAAGTGCTACATACAAAAGTTGGCATTTATATATATCGGTGTAATGAAGAGTCTTTGCATATGTGTTAGTCATTAATGGCAACTTTAATTATCTGTTACAGTGTAAAGATGAGTGAAGAGCAGACAGTTTCTCTTGTTGATGTTCTTGAGGAGGATGAAGAATTAGAGGAAGAAGCATCTGCTGTTTTAGCAGGAAGTGACTCTGATCACTGTTCATACCCTCAAGTGAGTGTTGTTATACTTTTTATTAGTTAAATACTGTGTGTACCTGTACGTCCAGCAGTTGTATGAGTGTTGCTGATGCACTGTAATGTATTAAGTGTTTTCCCAGTAGCAGGTGAACAAGAACATGTTGCTTTTATTATTAACTAATATGTGTTTATGTGCATGTGTGTGTTTAGGGCTATGTGAAGCGGCAGGCTCTCTATGCCTGCAACACTTGTACACCAAAGGGTGGAGAACCTGCTGGAGTGTGTTTGGCATGTACCTATATATGTCATGAAGGTCACGACTTGTTTGAGCTTTACACGAAGAGGTGAGTCAATGTAGACCAGATATGGGTCGACCAGATGTCAAAAATCTATATTCCCCCACACTCAAAAGTTTTAACGAACTCTGCACATTAATGTTTAAAACATTAGGTTTGAATGCAAAATATAGTTTGTCTTTACTGTAGGCGTATGCAGAGCCCAGTACTCAACACTGGTAAAAGAAATAGATTGAAAGCCTAAATATGTTGTTCTGTTCACGATCAACCATGCGAAGTTCAGGTTGAGGTAAGGCTTGCTTTGGGATCAGGGTTAAGGATTTCAGCTAAGATGTGGCGCTGGGGTTAATTGATTTAATGTGCTAAGACGTCTCTTGTTTTTATGGTTTGTGCAGAAACTTCCGTTGTGACTGTGGAAACAGGAAATTCAAAGATTTGCAGTGTAAACTTCATCCTGTGAGTTTAGTTGCAGTGCTCATCTGGTACACAATTTAAAAATATCACCTTTTGTTTTCCCTCACATCAGAGTAAAACATTATGTGTTTCAGGACAAAGATGAGGTGAACAATTTGAACAAATACAGCCAGAACTTCTTTGGACTTTATTGCACCTGCAGCCGGCCTTACCCAGACCCTGATGACCAGGTGACACACACCTGATGCCACTTGCACGCCTTTGTTTTATGCCTTTGTTGACCTTGACTTCATCATTGGCTGGTTTGTTTCCAGGTGGAGGATGAGATGATTCAGTGCATAATTTGTGAGGACTGGCTGCATGGCAGGGTAAGTCTGACACCTGGGCCTGTTAACATTACTTGTGTTTTACAGTCACTAGTGAATTCCCATGATACTCGAAGTCTGCGTCATCAGTCTGTCCCTGTGATAGTACCAGAGGTGTCCTTCAGCCTCTAATGATGTGTTTTTACCTTTTTGATTTTATAAATGCAGAATAAAAATCCTGACCGTTTTATAATAAAATTTATAAATGAGAACATTCAAAATCAGAAATCAACATTCACACTGAAAGCTGACTGAGGACATTTATATAAGACATTGCAACATTTACCTAGACCTTAACCATTCAGGTCTTAGATTAGGTCACAGCCTGGTGTTTCCCATCATGCCACGAATCTGCAGCACCAAGGTTCAAAATCGGAGACAATTAAACTTGTATACACTTGGATGGAAAACTCATAAGCAGATACTGGGCACGGATCATTGGCGATCCAATCTGAGCAGGTCACGCTGAGCTATATCAAAAAAAATGTTTTCGGCAAAGGTGAAATTTGACAAAGAAGTAAATTGGTTTGACAGAGATGGTTATGTTCAACTCGTCCATCATGTGGGTCAGCAGCAGGACAGCGCGATCTGTATTATCTGCTCTGCGGATGGCATAAATATATATTTGGTACATTGGACGAGGATCTAGAAACAGAGGACTTTGTTGTCTTTCTTTTAAGTCTGTAGACATGAGATGCCATAAAAATTGTATAGTTGTAGGGTTAGGCGAATCTTTTGTTATTTCAGGAAGTCTATAACTTGTTTAGGTGGTTATCAGAAAAATGGGAAGTTGTTTGTCATCACAGCTGTACAGTATGTTTGTCCTTTTGAACACAATGACATGTGACCTTTAAGTCATAGTCTGAAGTTAAACAAATTGTCTGGGCCAGTGGAGTGAAGAAATCTTTGTGTAAACGCTGAAGCTGTATGTAAAGCGTTACCTTTATGTGTGTCCATAGCACCTGGGCTGTTTGGTTCCAGAGTCTGTGGAGCTTCAGGAGATGATCTGTGAGTCGTGTATGAACAAAAACTCATTCCTCTGGACCTATGCTGTTCACCTGGCAGGTAAATAAACACCACAGACAAACAGCCCAGGTTGATACACACGGTGGAACCTGTGGCTACAAATAAACACATGAATATGTAGAAAAAGAATAAATGTGCAAAAGCTGCACCAGAGGAGGTTCATTCATTGATAGGGTTAGGTCAGTCATATAAAACAAGTGCAGTTTTTAAGATGACTTTGTCTTTCCAGGTTTCCCCCCCTTGTGTATGTCATAGTTTGGTTCAGTAACTGCTTTCTAAAATGAACTAACATCTCTGTTCAGTTCCAGATGATGCCGAACAGATGAAGGAGGAATCAGGAGCAAATTCCATTAAACAAGAACAGGTGAGAATATCCGCTTGTAGTTACCCTGATCTGTGAGTATGACAGAGAGGTAATAATAACTCCAGCTTTACTGGAATGAGTTTGTGGCAGACTCTGTACGTATTGTCTTTTCATTATTGGCAATGTGTCTGAGCTATTCAGAAAATGTCTGACACCAGTGTATCATTTATACATAAACAGGCTAGTGATGTCATCGAGCCTCCTAGTAAGCGCATCCGGGGGGAGACAGAGATCAAATGCAGGCTTGAGGAGCTTCTGTCGACTGGTCATAAAAGAGATCAGTCAGGAGCAGTGTTCTGGCCAACAGCATGGCGTTCCAAACTGTGCAGCTGCAAAACTTGCCAGGTAACGTCACTTGTCTCATTTTTATTATTTTGAGCCTGTCGTGATGACACGATGCACCTGTGATTATGAATGTAACAGTTTTTCTTGATTCCTAAATACTCTAACCAGCCTATGAACTAAAATGTCCCTAACATCATTTATCAAAAAGCTCAACCAATTCCCTAGACTCTAAATGCTACTCACCTGTTTTGACACAGTAAGACATCTCGATCTGTCAAAGTAGCAGCATCGCACCCTGTTTCCTGAGAGTCGACATGAGCATGCGTCAATCAGCTCCTTCAGTGGATAGAAAAGACTAATATTTCATATTTCTTTAAAGCAGCAATCTGTCATAACATCTCATCACTGACAGTGTTAACTGCCAGTGAGTGGTGTTTTGTCATTGTGTTTTCATCACTCCCAGGACCGCCTGTCTGAATGTGGAGTGTCCTTCCTTTTGGATGAGTCTGATACTGTGTCAGCCTACGAGAGAAAGGGGAGGAACAATGAGCAGAAACATGAAGGGAATGACCCCCTGATGTCAGCCCTGGATAACCTGAACAGAGTTCAACAGCTTGAGATCATTCATGGTAGTAAAACATGTTCTGAGTGACAGTACAGATATGTATCATGTATGAGTAGAGAAATGTTAACAATCTGTTATTTTACAGGATATAACGATATGAAAACAGAGCTCAAGGATTTTCTGCAGAGATTTGCGGCAGAAGGAAAGGTGAGTGATGCGATTGTTGATATCATTGACCGTCTCATGTACTGTGATTGTGATTTTATGTATTTCGTGACCATTTGTGCTTGAAGTGAGTTTTGGTGATTCCTGATCTTTGTAAACGATGACATTGGCTTTGTTCTGTGATAGGTTGTGACTTCTGAAGACATCCGGCAGTTCTTTGAGCAGCAGCATACTCGAAAAAGACGGCGAGTTGATTCTGGACGCTTGTACTGCACCTGATACCTGTGATAGGACTTGTTTTGTCACAATGCTTATTTTTCTCCATCTTCTCTGTTTGGAACATGTGAAATAAATAGAGTTTCACTATTTTTTACAGTTTGAGGTGTAGAGTTTTGTTTTTAACGTTATTGTTTTAGTGGTCATCATTGTAGTTGTTTGTTTTTATGATCATGAATAAAATTAGAGAGCAACACCTTTGAAATGACCTTCTGTATCAGTGTGTGCCCGACAAAACCTTTGATCATAATGCAATTTCATAGTTTCAAAGTATGTCATGAGAGCAAAGACTTTTTTTTTTAACTTAATTAATTAATTTAATTGTACATGCAATGTTTGAATTTTTGATAGTAGCATTAGACAGACTCGGAGAAAACCAAAGTGTTCTCACAATAATGTATGCGTAATGTTTTTCTATTCAACATCATCAGAAAAAAAACCCAAAACCTTTTCATATGGTAAGAAATTATAATGGTTCCATAAACATTAGATAACCAGATACACCAACCAGATTCATTTTAGATGCTCAATTGTGTGAGAAAAAGGACACCTCCATTAGGATTAATCATGTGCTGCTGCCAACCACATATTTGCATATTACCCATAATGCATCTGCAAAAATTGACACCATAACGGAGAACGTCACTTCAAAACATGGAGACCCCCCGAAAATCGCCCCCCAAGTACACCCGAGAGAACCTCGGCCTCCGCGCTGAAGATCCCCAGAGACTGTCAGATTGACTCTGAAGAACTGTCTCTGAGCTCTTTTGAGAGCTTCAACACCAGAGACCCCCAGAGGGAGTTCTACGAGGGACCCGCAGCGACTCCAGAGCACCATTCCTTAGCCAGCTTGGGGTAGGCAGACAGGTTAGCATAGGGGGGAGCCTGGTCGAAGCGTGGGGGCTTCCAGACTAGCTGGAGGTACGCTCCACCACCAGGAATACTCCCCCTGGGTGGTTACTCTAGACCCTGCTAGCATGGGCGCCTTCCACTGGGGAATGATGGTGAAGCAACGCTTGCTGAACCTGGTAGTTCTCCAGAGGGAGCGCTCGGGGACGGGGATAGGGTTATCCGCTCGGGGCGCTGCCCCGGGTGGCCCTTTTCCCCTAGCCACCGTAGAATGAGCGCCGTCTCCACCGGGGAGGTGCTCAGGGGAGGGAGCGGGCCGACGTTCGGGTCGAGCCGGGCGGGCGGCAGCTTGTCCCGGAGCTCCCCGAGTGCCGGTCCCGCTCCCGTTAACGGCAAGACCGAAGAAGACGAGACCCACCTCTCAACCTTGTCTGGGCAGATTGGAGTAACCTAACGGTGCCAACAACCAATCTCAACCTGAACAAGGGGTAAGTAGACGGCCCTCCCGGGTCCACTAGGACAGCACGCGGGATGTGGTGGTCCACGGCGTCAAGGACCTTAAACGTGGCCGAGTCTTCTATGGAGGATAGCTCCGCTCATGCACAGCACATGCTGCACCACACGTGAAGACTGACGGAGGAACCCCCACTGGAAGAAGAGGACTCCACCTGGAACAATTGGACAGAGAAAACAGAAATTAGTTCAAATCTGGTCTTTAATATTAACCCTAAATTAAAATTTAATCCAAATCCTTACCTGACCTTTTGACCCCCGGAATCCAAATCCTCCTGGACAGGAAATCTCAACTCTCCTCAAGAAGAGGACTCCACCTGGAACCAACTGGACAGAGAGAAAACTAAAATTAGTTCAAATCTGGCCTTAATATTAATTCATCCTACCTGACCTTTTGACCTCTTAGAATCCAAATCCTCCTAGACAGAAAAACTTAAACTCTTTACACCTAGAAACTCAATTTAACCTTAATTCTGACCTATTGACCTTCTTAACTTAACCAATTAACTCTGATCAATCTAAATCTATCAATCAATGTTTGATTACGCTAAATTTAATGTGCCACCTCTAAAACAAACCAATTGGCTAAGAGGACATACCCTGGGACTTGATCACCCCAGGGGGCCGCCCTTAGGGGAGGGTGTCTAGTGGTAAATGGCCGAAACGCCCGATGAACCTAAGGTACACTACTGATGATATGTCCTCACTATTTAGTTCAAAATAACTTAGACCAAACTGTCTAAACCCTAACATGGGACTTATACTAAACCTAACAAGTAGAACTCAATGCCTAAACCCAACCTGGCACATTAGCAACAACTTAACCTCAACCTTGGCTTCCTACTAACCCTAACCATAGGGCCCTCATGCCTAAACCTAACCGTCAGTCCCCAAACTAGGACTATAACGACTCATTTAACCCTTATCCCTCACCTGGGCATTCCCCTAAACCTAACCGTGGGATCCCTGTGCCTAAACCTAACGATTGAAATCCCAAACGGAGAACTTGAAAATGTCTCTAAGACCGAAAGCAATCAAACTAGGAGGAACAAATCCAAAAAAAATGGCAAAGCTCACCCTTTGCAGCTGTCTCACGGCCTCCTGGGGGCTGCAGAGGACGCTTTGACCATATAAAGGAATCTACAAAACACAAGAGTAAGGGTTAGGGGGTTAGGTAAAGAGAATGTTTTGTTTACAAATACCTAGTTTGGTCTTTGTTGCACAGGCTCAGGCAAACCGTGAGTCCTACCATAAGAGCGGAGAGAGTAATGTGTTATTTTTATTATTGTATTTCACTTTTGTTCTTTTTCTTCCTATAGGTTGAATGCAGTGATCAGGCAGCGGGCCCGGATGAGCCACAAGGTGCACCTTCCAGCCAGCAGAACCGGATCCAGGCTTAAGGTAAGTCCAATCCACAGGTGAGTATGTGGTTAGGATTAGGGCCAGGTTGATATTGAGGTTAGGATTAGGATAAAATGCATGATTATGGTTATATTTAAACAGGTGCCTTAGGGTTAGGGTTAGGGTTAGGGGTTAGGTGTTAGGGTTAGGGTTAGGGTTAGGGTTAGGGTTAGGGGGTTAGGGTTAGGGTTAGGGTTAGGGTTAGGGTTAGGGTTAGGGTTAGGTGTATGAGTTTTTTCTCAATGACTCCCCCCACTCTAGTCCTTTAGAGTAGAGCAGTTTGGTGTGGAGAGCCAAGGGCAAGGCACGGGCCGACGCTTGTCACTCATGTTCCTCGATACTTGAGTTACTCTTGTGTTTTGCAGATTCCTTTATATGGTCAAAGCGTCCTCTGCAGCCCCCAGGAGGCCGTGAGACAGCTGCAAAGGGTGAGCTTTGCCATTTTTTTGGATTTGGTCCTCCTTGTTTGATTGCTTTCGGTCTTAGAGACATTTTCAAGTCCTCCGTTCGGGATTTCAATCATTAGAATTAGGCACAGGGATCCCACGGTTAGGTTTAGGGGAATGCCCAGGTGAGGGATAAGGGTTAAATTAGTTGTTAGAGTCCTAGTTTGGAGACTAACGGTTAGGTTTAGGCATGAGGCCCCTATGGTTAGGGTTAGTAGGAAGCCAAGGTTGAGGTTAAGTTATTGCTAATGTGCCGGGTTGGGTTTAGGCATTGAGGTCTACTTGTTAGGTTTAGTATAAGTCCCATGTTAGGGTTTAGACAGTTTGTTCTAAGTCATTTTGAACTAAATAGTGAGGACATATCATCAGTAGTGTACCTTAGGTTCATCGGGCGTTTCGGCCATTTACCACTAGACACCCTCCCCTAAGGGCGGCCCCCTGGGGTGATCAAGTCCCAGGGTATGTCCTCTTAGCCAATTGGTTTGTTTTAGAGGTGGCACATTAAATTTAGCGTAATCAAACATTGATTGATAGATTTAGATTGATCAGAGTTAATTGGTTAAGTTAAGAAGGTCAATAGGTCAGAATTAAGGTTAAATTGAGTTTCTAGGTGTAAAGAGTTTAAGTTTTTCTGTCTAGGAGGATTTGGATTCTAAGAGGTCAAAAGGTCAGGTAGGATGAATTAATATTAAGGCCAGATTTGAACTAATTTTAGTTTTCTCTCTGTCCAATTGTTCCAGGTGGAGTCCTCTTCTTCAGGAGAGTTGAGATTTCCTGTCCAGGAGGATTTGGATTCCAGGGGTCAAAAGTTCAGGTAAGGATTTGGATTAAATTTAATTTAGGGTTAATATTAAAGACCAGATTTGAACTAATTTCTGTTTTTTTCTGTCCAATTGTTCCAGGTGGAGTCCTCTTCTTCCAGTGGGGGTTCCTCCGTCAGTCTTCACGTGTGGTGCAGCATGTGCTGTGCATGAGCGGAGCTATCCTCCATAGAAGACTCGGCCACGTTTAAGGTCCTTGACGCCGTGGACCACCACATCCCGCGTGCTGTCCTAGTGGACCCGGGAGGGCCGTCTACTTACCCCTTGTTCAGGTTGAGATTGGTTGTTGGCACCGTTAGGTTACTCCAATCTGCCCAGACAAGGTTGAGAGGTGGGTCTCGTCTTCTTCGGTCTTGCCGTTAACGGGAGCGGGACCGGCACTCGGGGAGCTCCGGGACAAGCTGTCGCCCGCCCGGCTCGACCCGAACGTCGGCCCGCTCCCTCCCCTGAGCACCTCCCCGGTGGAGACGGCGCTCATTCTACGGTGGCTAGGGGAAAAGGGCCACCCGGGGCAGCGCCCCGAGCGGATAACCCTATCCCCGTCCCCGAGCGCTCCCTCTGGAGAACTACCAGGTTCAGCAAGCGTTGCTTCACCATCATTCCCCAGTGGAAGGCGCCCATGCTAGCAGGGTCTAGAGTAACCACCCAGGGGGAGTATTCCTGGTGGTGGAGCGTACCTCCAGCTAGTCTGGAAGCCCCCACGCTTCGACCAGGCTCCCCCCTATGCTAACCTGTCTGCCTACCCCAAGCTGGCTAAGGAATGGTGCTCTGGAGTCGCTGCGGGTCCCTCGTAGAACTCCCTCTGGGGGTCTCTGGTGTTGAAGCTCTCAAAAGAGCTCAGAGACAGTTCTTCCGAGTCAATCTGGCAGTCTCTGGGGATCTTCAGCGCGGAGGCCGAGGTTCTCCCGGGTGTGCTTGGGGGGCGATTTTCGGGGGGTCTCCATGTTTTGAAGCAGCGTTTTCGGTTATGGTGTCAATTTTTGCAGATGCATCATGGGTAATATGCAAATTTTTAGGGGCGTGGTTGGGCTTCCGGGTTAGAATTGGCGTTAGGGTTAGGGTTAGCGTTCTCAGCTAGGGTTAGGGTTAGGGTTTTTAGGTCTGTTTTCTGAAAGCTAAGGGCTAATTTGTTGAGTTTAGCATTGTATTAGCTGCCCCAGTCCATTGGTGTATCGTAGGTCTGATGGGTCGCCGGTCAGGGCTAGACCAGAACCGAGTTCTAGGTCTTGGGTCATTTGGACACCTAGGGTGAGGCACCTAATGATTATTGGATTTAAGTTGAGCTAATTGAATTTAAACTAGACTGGACTGATGTGGTTGTCCAAGTTCCCGGGGTTTGGTGTTCTTTTCTGTTATTTCCTCTTCATCCTTGTAGGTCTTGGTGCCACACCACGAGGAGCAGAATCGGAAAGGAGTTCCGCAGGGATAGGAAGTGGGTGTACATCGTTATACTAACACCACAACCCCGCCGGATTAGGCGCCACCTGCATCCCTCCTCCCTCTTCCGTCCCGTGGGGGGAAGTGGGAGGTTGGAGGAGAAAAAAAGAGAAAAATAGGGGGTGAGTTCCTTAGGTGTCTTTTTTCATGGCTTTCTTCTGTTTTTAGGTTTCCCGGGCCCTCACCACGAGGAGCAGAATCGGAAAGGAGTTCCGCAGGGAAAGGAAGTGGGTGTACATCGTTATACTAACACCACAACCCCGCCGGATTAGGCGCCACCTGCATCCCTCCTCCCTCTTCCGTCCCGTGGGGGGAAGTGGGAGGTTGGAGGAGAAAAAAGAAAAAAGAAAAAGTGAGTCCATTAGGTGTGTTTTCCAGGATCTTCTGTCTTTAGGTTTCCCGGGCCCTCACCACGAGGAGCAGAATCGGAAAGGAGTTCCGCAGGGAAAGGAAGTGGGTGTACATCGTTATACTAACACCACAACCCCGCCGGATTAGGCGCCACCTGCATCCCTCCCCCCTCTTCCGTCCCGTGGGGGGAAGTGGGAGGTTGGAGGAGAAAAAAGAAAAAAGAAAAAAGAAAAAGTGAGTCCATTAGGTGTGTTTT
This sequence comes from Macropodus opercularis, assembly GCA_030770545.1. NCBI lineage: Eukaryota > Metazoa > Chordata > Actinopteri > Anabantiformes > Osphronemidae > Macropodus > Macropodus opercularis. The sequence continues at coordinate 17,300 of CM061112.1, read as the reverse complement.
CCAGGATCTTCTGTCTTTAGGTTTCCCGGGCCCTCACCACGAGGAGCAGAATCGGAAAGGAGTTCCGCAGGGAAAGGAAGTGGGTGTACATCGTTATACTAACACCACAACCCCGCCGGATTAGGCGCCACCTGCATCCCTCCTCCCTCTTCCGTCCCGTGGGGGGAAGTGGGAGGTTGGAGGAAAAATTCCATGTGTCTTCTGGTTTTTTAGGTTTTTCAGGCCCTCGCCACGAGGAGCAGAATCGGAAAGGAGTTCCGCAGGGATAGGAAGTGGGTGTACATCGTTATACTAACACCACAACCCCGCCGGATTAGGCGCCACCTGCATCCCTCCTCCCTCTTCCGTCCCGTGGGGGGGAAAAGATGGAGGTTGGAGGTACTTGTGAGTAACTCTTTTTTAGTTTTCAGAGGAACAGGTTGTCCGATGGCTCTGGCTGGGTTAGGTGTATGAGTTTTTTCTCAATGACTCCCCCCACTCTAGTCCTTTAGAGTAGAGCAGTTTGGTGTGGAGAGCCAAGGGCAAGGCACGGGCCGACGCTTGTCACTCATGTTCCTCGATACTTGAGTTACTCTTGTGTTTTGCAGATTCCTTTATATGGTCAAAGCGTCCTCTGCAGCCCCCAGGAGGCCGTGAGACAGCTGCAAAGGGTGAGCTTTGCCATTTTTTTGGATTTGGTCCTCCTTGTTTGATTGCTTTCGGTCTTAGAGACATTTTCAAGTCCTCCGTTCGGGATTTCAATCATTAGAATTAGGCACAGGGATCCCACGGTTAGGTTTAGGGGAATGCCCAGGTGAGGGATAAGGGTTAAATTAGTTGTTAGAGTCCTAGTTTGGAGACTAACGGTTAGGTTTAGGCATGAGGCCCCTATGGTTAGGGTTAGTAGGAAGCCAAGGTTGAGGTTAAGTTATTGCTAATGTGCCGGGTTGGGTTTAGGCATTGAGGTCTACTTGTTAGGTTTAGTATAAGTCCCATGTTAGGGTTTAGACAGTTTGTTCTAAGTCATTTTGAACTAAATAGTGAGGACATATCATCAGTAGTGTACCTTAGGTTCATCGGGCGTTTCGGCCATTTACCACTAGACACCCTCCCCTAAGGGCGGCCCCCTGGGGTGATCAAGTCCCAGGGTATGTCCTCTTAGCCAATTGGTTTGTTTTAGAGGTGGCACATTAAATTTAGCGTAATCAAACATTGATTGATAGATTTAGATTGATCAGAGTTAATTGGTTAAGTTAAGAAGGTCAATAGGTCAGAATTAAGGTTAAATTGAGTTTCTAGGTGTAAAGAGTTTAAGTTTTTCTGTCTAGGAGGATTTGGATTCTAAGAGGTCAAAAGGTCAGGTAGGATGAATTAATATTAAGGCCAGATTTGAACTAATTTTAGTTTTCTCTCTGTCCAATTGTTCCAGGTGGAGTCCTCTTCTTCAGGAGAGTTGAGATTTCCTGTCCAGGAGGATTTGGATTCCAGGGGTCAAAAGTTCAGGTAAGGATTTGGATTAAATTTAATTTAGGGTTAATATTAAAGACCAGATTTGAACTAATTTCTGTTTTTTTCTGTCCAATTGTTCCAGGTGGAGTCCTCTTCTTCCAGTGGGGGTTCCTCCGTCAGTCTTCACGTGTGGTGCAGCATGTGCTGTGCATGAGCGGAGCTATCCTCCATAGAAGACTCGGCCACGTTTAAGGTCCTTGACGCCGTGGACCACCACATCCCGCGTGCTGTCCTAGTGGACCCGGGAGGGCCGTCTACTTACCCCTTGTTCAGGTTGAGATTGGTTGTTGGCACCGTTAGGTTACTCCAATCTGCCCAGACAAGGTTGAGAGGTGGGTCTCGTCTTCTTCGGTCTTGCCGTTAACGGGAGCGGGACCGGCACTCGGGGAGCTCCGGGACAAGCTGTCGCCCGCCCGGCTCGACCCGAACGTCGGCCCGCTCCCTCCCCTGAGCACCTCCCCGGTGGAGACGGCGCTCATTCTACGGTGGCTAGGGGAAAAGGGCCACCCGGGGCAGCGCCCCGAGCGGATAACCCTATCCCCGTCCCCGAGCGCTCCCTCTGGAGAACTACCAGGTTCAGCAAGCGTTGCTTCACCATCATTCCCCAGTGGAAGGCGCCCATGCTAGCAGGGTCTAGAGTAACCACCCAGGGGGAGTATTCCTGGTGGTGGAGCGTACCTCCAGCTAGTCTGGAAGCCCCCACGCTTCGACCAGGCTCCCCCCTATGCTAACCTGTCTGCCTACCCCAAGCTGGCTAAGGAATGGTGCTCTGGAGTCGCTGCGGGTCCCTCGTAGAACTCCCTCTGGGGGTCTCTGGTGTTGAAGCTCTCAAAAGAGCTCAGAGACAGTTCTTCCGAGTCAATCTGGCAGTCTCTGGGGATCTTCAGCGCGGAGGCCGAGGTTCTCCCGGGTGTGCTTGGGGGGCGATTTTCGGGGGGTCTCCATGTTTTGAAGCAGCGTTTTCGGTTATGGTGTCAATTTTTGCAGATGCATCATGGGTAATATGCAAATTTTTAGGGGCGTGGTTGGGCTTCCGGGTTAGAATTGGCGTTAGGGTTAGGGTTAGCGTTCTCAGCTAGGGTTAGGGTTAGGGTTTTTAGGTCTGTTTTCTGAAAGCTAAGGGCTAATTTGTTGAGTTTAGCATTGTATTAGCTGCCCCAGTCCATTGGTGTATCGTAGGTCTGATGGGTCGCCGGTCAGGGCTAGACCAGAACCGAGTTCTAGGTCTTGGGTCATTTGGACACCTAGGGTGAGGCACCTAATGATTATTGGATTTAAGTTGAGCTAATTGAATTTAAACTAGACTGGACTGATGTGGTTGTCCAAGTTCCCGGGGTTTGGTGTTCTTTTCTGTTATTTCCTCTTCATCCTTGTAGGTCTTGGTGCCACACCACGAGGAGCAGAATCGGAAAGGAGTTCCGCAGGGATAGGAAGTGGGTGTACATCGTTATACTAACACCACAACCCCGCCGGATTAGGCGCCACCTGCATCCCTCCTCCCTCTTCCGTCCCGTGGGGGGAAGTGGGAGGTTGGAGGAGAAAAAAAGAGAAAAATAGGGGGTGAGTTCCTTAGGTGTCTTTTTTCATGGCTTTCTTCTGTTTTTAGGTTTCCCGGGCCCTCACCACGAGGAGCAGAATCGGAAAGGAGTTCCGCAGGGAAAGGAAGTGGGTGTACATCGTTATACTAACACCACAACCCCGCCGGATTAGGCGCCACCTGCATCCCTCCTCCCTCTTCCGTCCCGTGGGGGGAAGTGGGAGGTTGGAGGAGAAAAAAGAAAAAAGAAAAAGTGAGTCCATTAGGTGTGTTTTCCAGGATCTTCTGTCTTTAGGTTTCCCGGGCCCTCACCACGAGGAGCAGAATCGGAAAGGAGTTCCGCAGGGAAAGGAAGTGGGTGTACATCGTTATACTAACACCACAACCCCGCCGGATTAGGCGCCACCTGCATCCCTCCCCCCTCTTCCGTCCCGTGGGGGGAAGTGGGAGGTTGGAGGAGAAAAAAGAAAAAAGAAAAAAGAAAAAGTGAGTCCATTAGGTGTGTTTTCCAGGATCTTCTGTCTTTAGGTTTCCCGGGCCCTCACCACGAGGAGCAGAATCGGAAAGGAGTTCCGCAGGGAAAGGAAGTGGGTGTACATCGTTATACTAACACCACAACCCCGCCGGATTAGGCGCCACCTGCATCCCTCCTCCCTCTTCCGTCCCGTGGGGGGAAGTGGGAGGTTGGAGGAAAAATTCCATGTGTCTTCTGGTTTTTTAGGTTTTTCAGGCCCTCGCCACGAGGAGCAGAATCGGAAAGGAGTTCCGCAGGGATAGGAAGTGGGTGTACATCGTTATACTAACACCACAACCCCGCCGGATTAGGCGCCACCTGCATCCCTCCTCCCTCTTCCGTCCCGTGGGGGGGAAAAGATGGAGGTTGGAGGTACTTGTGAGTAACTCTTTTTTAGTTTTCAGAGGAACAGGTTGTCCGATGGCTCTGGCTGGGTTAGGTGTATGAGTTTTTTCTCAATGACTCCCCCCACTCTAGTCCTTTAGAGTAGAGCAGTTTGGTGTGGAGAGCCAAGGGCAAGGCACGGGCCGACGCTTGTCACTCATGTTCCTCGATACTTGAGTTACTCTTGTGTTTTGCAGATTCCTTTATATGGTCAAAGCGTCCTCTGCAGCCCCCAGGAGGCCGTGAGACAGCTGCAAAGGGTGAGCTTTGCCATTTTTTTGGATTTGGTCCTCCTTGTTTGATTGCTTTCGGTCTTAGAGACATTTTCAAGTCCTCCGTTCGGGATTTCAATCATTAGAATTAGGCACAGGGATCCCACGGTTAGGTTTAGGGGAATGCCCAGGTGAGGGATAAGGGTTAAATTAGTTGTTAGAGTCCTAGTTTGGAGACTAACGGTTAGGTTTAGGCATGAGGCCCCTATGGTTAGGGTTAGTAGGAAGCCAAGGTTGAGGTTAAGTTATTGCTAATGTGCCGGGTTGGGTTTAGGCATTGAGGTCTACTTGTTAGGTTTAGTATAAGTCCCATGTTAGGGTTTAGACAGTTTGTTCTAAGTCATTTTGAACTAAATAGTGAGGACATATCATCAGTAGTGTACCTTAGGTTCATCGGGCGTTTCGGCCATTTACCACTAGACACCCTCCCCTAAGGGCGGCCCCCTGGGGTGATCAAGTCCCAGGGTATGTCCTCTTAGCCAATTGGTTTGTTTTAGAGGTGGCACATTAAATTTAGCGTAATCAAACATTGATTGATAGATTTAGATTGATCAGAGTTAATTGGTTAAGTTAAGAAGGTCAATAGGTCAGAATTAAGGTTAAATTGAGTTTCTAGGTGTAAAGAGTTTAAGTTTTTCTGTCTAGGAGGATTTGGATTCTAAGAGGTCAAAAGGTCAGGTAGGATGAATTAATATTAAGGCCAGATTTGAACTAATTTTAGTTTTCTCTCTGTCCAATTGTTCCAGGTGGAGTCCTCTTCTTCAGGAGAGTTGAGATTTCCTGTCCAGGAGGATTTGGATTCCAGGGGTCAAAAGTTCAGGTAAGGATTTGGATTAAATTTAATTTAGGGTTAATATTAAAGACCAGATTTGAACTAATTTCTGTTTTTTTCTGTCCAATTGTTCCAGGTGGAGTCCTCTTCTTCCAGTGGGGGTTCCTCCGTCAGTCTTCACGTGTGGTGCAGCATGTGCTGTGCATGAGCGGAGCTATCCTCCATAGAAGACTCGGCCACGTTTAAGGTCCTTGACGCCGTGGACCACCACATCCCGCGTGCTGTCCTAGTGGACCCGGGAGGGCCGTCTACTTACCCCTTGTTCAGGTTGAGATTGGTTGTTGGCACCGTTAGGTTACTCCAATCTGCCCAGACAAGGTTGAGAGGTGGGTCTCGTCTTCTTCGGTCTTGCCGTTAACGGGAGCGGGACCGGCACTCGGGGAGCTCCGGGACAAGCTGTCGCCCGCCCGGCTCGACCCGAACGTCGGCCCGCTCCCTCCCCTGAGCACCTCCCCGGTGGAGACGGCGCTCATTCTACGGTGGCTAGGGGAAAAGGGCCACCCGGGGCAGCGCCCCGAGCGGATAACCCTATCCCCGTCCCCGAGCGCTCCCTCTGGAGAACTACCAGGTTCAGCAAGCGTTGCTTCACCATCATTCCCCAGTGGAAGGCGCCCATGCTAGCAGGGTCTAGAGTAACCACCCAGGGGGAGTATTCCTGGTGGTGGAGCGTACCTCCAGCTAGTCTGGAAGCCCCCACGCTTCGACCAGGCTCCCCCCTATGCTAACCTGTCTGCCTACCCCAAGCTGGCTAAGGAATGGTGCTCTGGAGTCGCTGCGGGTCCCTCGTAGAACTCCCTCTGGGGGTCTCTGGTGTTGAAGCTCTCAAAAGAGCTCAGAGACAGTTCTTCCGAGTCAATCTGGCAGTCTCTGGGGATCTTCAGCGCGGAGGCCGAGGTTCTCCCGGGTGTGCTTGGGGGGCGATTTTCGGGGGGTCTCCATGTTTTGAAGCAGCGTTTTCGGTTATGGTGTCAATTTTTGCAGATGCATCATGGGTAATATGCAAATTTTTAGGGGCGTGGTTGGGCTTCCGGGTTAGAATTGGCGTTAGGGTTAGGGTTAGCGTTCTCAGCTAGGGTTAGGGTTAGGGTTTTTAGGTCTGTTTTCTGAAAGCTAAGGGCTAATTTGTTGAGTTTAGCATTGTATTAGCTGCCCCAGTCCATTGGTGTATCGTAGGTCTGATGGGTCGCCGGTCAGGGCTAGACCAGAACCGAGTTCTAGGTCTTGGGTCATTTGGACACCTAGGGTGAGGCACCTAATGATTATTGGATTTAAGTTGAGCTAATTGAATTTAAACTAGACTGGACTGATGTGGTTGTCCAAGTTCCCGGGGTTTGGTGTTCTTTTCTGTTATTTCCTCTTCATCCTTGTAGGTCTTGGTGCCACACCACGAGGAGCAGAATCGGAAAGGAGTTCCGCAGGGATAGGAAGTGGGTGTACATCGTTATACTAACACCACAACCCCGCCGGATTAGGCGCCACCTGCATCCCTCCTCCCTCTTCCGTCCCGTGGGGGGAAGTGGGAGGTTGGAGGAGAAAAAAAGAGAAAAATAGGGGGTGAGTTCCTTAGGTGTCTTTTTTCATGGCTTTCTTCTGTTTTTAGGTTTCCCGGGCCCTCACCACGAGGAGCAGAATCGGAAAGGAGTTCCGCAGGGAAAGGAAGTGGGTGTACATCGTTATACTAACACCACAACCCCGCCGGATTAGGCGCCACCTGCATCCCTCCTCCCTCTTCCGTCCCGTGGGGGGAAGTGGGAGGTTGGAGGAGAAAAAAGAAAAAAGAAAAAGTGAGTCCATTAGGTGTGTTTTCCAGGATCTTCTGTCTTTAGGTTTCCCGGGCCCTCACCACGAGGAGCAGAATCGGAAAGGAGTTCCGCAGGGAAAGGAAGTGGGTGTACATCGTTATACTAACACCACAACCCCGCCGGATTAGGCGCCACCTGCATCCCTCCCCCCTCTTCCGTCCCGTGGGGGGAAGTGGGAGGTTGGAGGAGAAAAAAGAAAAAAGAAAAAAGAAAAAGTGAGTCCATTAGGTGTGTTTTCCAGGATCTTCTGTCTTTAGGTTTCCCGGGCCCTCACCACGAGGAGCAGAATCGGAAAGGAGTTCCGCAGGGAAAGGAAGTGGGTGTACATCGTTATACTAACACCACAACCCCGCCGGATTAGGCGCCACCTGCATCCCTCCTCCCTCTTCCGTCCCGTGGGGGGAAGTGGGAGGTTGGAGGAAAAATTCCATGTGTCTTCTGGTTTTTTAGGTTTTTCAGGCCCTCGCCACGAGGAGCAGAATCGGAAAGGAGTTCCGCAGGGATAGGAAGTGGGTGTACATCGTTATACTAACACCACAACCCCGCCGGATTAGGCGCCACCTGCATCCCTCCTCCCTCTTCCGTCCCGTGGGGGGGAAAAGATGGAGGTTGGAGGTACTTGTGAGTAACTCTTTTTTAGTTTTCAGAGGAACAGGTTGTCCGATGGCTCTGGCTGGGTTAGGTGTATGAGTTTTTTCTCAATGACTCCCCCCACTCTAGTCCTTTAGAGTAGAGCAGTTTGGTGTGGAGAGCCAAGGGCAAGGCACGGGCCGACGCTTGTCACTCATGTTCCTCGATACTTGAGTTACTCTTGTGTTTTGCAGATTCCTTTATATGGTCAAAGCGTCCTCTGCAGCCCCCAGGAGGCCGTGAGACAGCTGCAAAGGGTGAGCTTTGCCATTTTTTTGGATTTGGTCCTCCTTGTTTGATTGCTTTCGGTCTTAGAGACATTTTCAAGTCCTCCGTTCGGGATTTCAATCATTAGAATTAGGCACAGGGATCCCACGGTTAGGTTTAGGGGAATGCCCAGGTGAGGGATAAGGGTTAAATTAGTTGTTAGAGTCCTAGTTTGGAGACTAACGGTTAGGTTTAGGCATGAGGCCCCTATGGTTAGGGTTAGTAGGAAGCCAAGGTTGAGGTTAAGTTATTGCTAATGTGCCGGGTTGGGTTTAGGCATTGAGGTCTACTTGTTAGGTTTAGTATAAGTCCCATGTTAGGGTTTAGACAGTTTGTTCTAAGTCATTTTGAACTAAATAGTGAGGACATATCATCAGTAGTGTACCTTAGGTTCATCGGGCGTTTCGGCCATTTACCACTAGACACCCTCCCCTAAGGGCGGCCCCCTGGGGTGATCAAGTCCCAGGGTATGTCCTCTTAGCCAATTGGTTTGTTTTAGAGGTGGCACATTAAATTTAGCGTAATCAAACATTGATTGATAGATTTAGATTGATCAGAGTTAATTGGTTAAGTTAAGAAGGTCAATAGGTCAGAATTAAGGTTAAATTGAGTTTCTAGGTGTAAAGAGTTTAAGTTTTTCTGTCTAGGAGGATTTGGATTCTAAGAGGTCAAAAGGTCAGGTAGGATGAATTAATATTAAGGCCAGATTTGAACTAATTTTAGTTTTCTCTCTGTCCAATTGTTCCAGGTGGAGTCCTCTTCTTCAGGAGAGTTGAGATTTCCTGTCCAGGAGGATTTGGATTCCAGGGGTCAAAAGTTCAGGTAAGGATTTGGATTAAATTTAATTTAGGGTTAATATTAAAGACCAGATTTGAACTAATTTCTGTTTTTTTCTGTCCAATTGTTCCAGGTGGAGTCCTCTTCTTCCAGTGGGGGTTCCTCCGTCAGTCTTCACGTGTGGTGCAGCATGTGCTGTGCATGAGCGGAGCTATCCTCCATAGAAGACTCGGCCACGTTTAAGGTCCTTGACGCCGTGGACCACCACATCCCGCGTGCTGTCCTAGTGGACCCGGGAGGGCCGTCTACTTACCCCTTGTTCAGGTTGAGATTGGTTGTTGGCACCGTTAGGTTACTCCAATCTGCCCAGACAAGGTTGAGAGGTGGGTCTCGTCTTCTTCGGTCTTGCCGTTAACGGGAGCGGGACCGGCACTCGGGGAGCTCCGGGACAAGCTGTCGCCCGCCCGGCTCGACCCGAACGTCGGCCCGCTCCCTCCCCTGAGCACCTCCCCGGTGGAGACGGCGCTCATTCTACGGTGGCTAGGGGAAAAGGGCCACCCGGGGCAGCGCCCCGAGCGGATAACCCTATCCCCGTCCCCGAGCGCTCCCTCTGGAGAACTACCAGGTTCAGCAAGCGTTGCTTCACCATCATTCCCCAGTGGAAGGCGCCCATGCTAGCAGGGTCTAGAGTAACCACCCAGGGGGAGTATTCCTGGTGGTGGAGCGTACCTCCAGCTAGTCTGGAAGCCCCCACGCTTCGACCAGGCTCCCCCCTATGCTAACCTGTCTGCCTACCCCAAGCTGGCTAAGGAATGGTGCTCTGGAGTCGCTGCGGGTCCCTCGTAGAACTCCCTCTGGGGGTCTCTGGTGTTGAAGCTCTCAAAAGAGCTCAGAGACAGTTCTTCCGAGTCAATCTGGCAGTCTCTGGGGATCTTCAGCGCGGAGGCCGAGGTTCTCCCGGGTGTGCTTGGGGGGCGATTTTCGGGGGGTCTCCATGTTTTGAAGCAGCGTTTTCGGTTATGGTGTCAATTTTTGCAGATGCATCATGGGTAATATGCAAATTTTTAGGGGCGTGGTTGGGCTTCCGGGTTAGAATTGGCGTTAGGGTTAGGGTTAGCGTTCTCAGCTAGGGTTAGGGTTTTTAGGTCTGTTTTCTGAAAGCTAAGGGCTAATTTGTTGAGTTTAGCATTGTATTAGCTGCCCCAGTCCATTGGTGTATCGTAGGTCTGATGGGTCGCCGGTCAGGGCTAGACCAGAACCGAGTTCTAGGTCTTGGGTCATTTGGACACCTAGGGTGAGGCACCTAATGATTATTGGATTTAAGTTGAGCTAATTGAATTTAAACTAGACTGGACTGATGTGGTTGTCCAAGTTCCCGGGGTTTGGTGTTCTTTTCTGTTATTTCCTCTTCATCCTTGTAGGTCTTGGTGCCACACCACGAGGAGCAGAATCGGAAAGGAGTTCCGCAGGGATAGGAAGTGGGTGTACATCGTTATACTAACACCACAACCCCGCCGGATTAGGCGCCACCTGCATCCCTCCTCCCTCTTCCGTCCCGTGGGGGGAAGTGGGAGGTTGGAGGAGAAAAAAAGAGAAAAATAGGGGGTGAGTTCCTTAGGTGTCTTTTTTCATGGCTTTCTTCTGTTTTTAGGTTTCCCGGGCCCTCACCACGAGGAGCAGAATCGGAAAGGAGTTCCGCAGGGAAAGGAAGTGGGTGTACATCGTTATACTAACACCACAACCCCGCCGGATTAGGCGCCACCTGCATCCCTCCTCCCTCTTCCGTCCCGTGGGGGGAAGTGGGAGGTTGGAGGAGAAAAAAGAAAAAAGAAAAAGTGAGTCCATTAGGTGTGTTTTCCAGGATCTTCTGTCTTTAGGTTTCCCGGGCCCTCACCACGAGGAGCAGAATCGGAAAGGAGTTCCGCAGGGAAAGGAAGTGGGTGTACATCGTTATACTAACACCACAACCCCGCCGGATTAGGCGCCACCTGCATCCCTCCCCCCTCTTCCGTCCCGTGGGGGGAAGTGGGAGGTTGGAGGAGAAAAAAGAAAAAAGAAAAAAGAAAAAGTGAGTCCATTAGGTGTGTTTTCCAGGATCTTCTGTCTTTAGGTTTCCCGGGCCCTCACCACGAGGAGCAGAATCGGAAAGGAGTTCCGCAGGGAAAGGAAGTGGGTGTACATCGTTATACTAACACCACAACCCCGCCGGATTAGGCGCCACCTGCATCCCTCCTCCCTCTTCCGTCCCGTGGGGGGAAGTGGGAGGTTGGAGGAAAAATTCCATGTGTCTTCTGGTTTTTTAGGTTTTTCAGGCCCTCGCCACGAGGAGCAGAATCGGAAAGGAGTTCCGCAGGGATAGGAAGTGGGTGTACATCGTTATACTAACACCACAACCCCGCCGGATTAGGCGCCACCTGCATCCCTCCTCCCTCTTCCGTCCCGTGGGGGGGAAAAGATGGAGGTTGGAGGTACTTGTGAGTAACTCTTTTTTAGTTTTCAGAGGAACAGGTTGTCCGATGGCTCTGGCTGGGTTAGGTGTATGAGTTTTTTCTCAATGACTCCCCCCACTCTAGTCCTTTAGAGTAGAGCAGTTTGGTGTGGAGAGCCAAGGGCAAGGCACGGGCCGACGCTTGTCACTCATGTTCCTCGATACTTGAGTTACTCTTGTGTTTTGCAGATTCCTTTATATGGTCAAAGCGTCCTCTGCAGCCCCCAGGAGGCCGTGAGACAGCTGCAAAGGGTGAGCTTTGCCATTTTTTTGGATTTGGTCCTCCTTGTTTGATTGCTTTCGGTCTTAGAGACATTTTCAAGTCCTCCGTTCGGGATTTCAATCATTAGAATTAGGCACAGGGATCCCACGGTTAGGTTTAGGGGAATGCCCAGGTGAGGGATAAGGGTTAAATTAGTTGTTAGAGTCCTAGTTTGGAGACTAACGGTTAGGTTTAGGCATGAGGCCCCTATGGTTAGGGTTAGTAGGAAGCCAAGGTTGAGGTTAAGTTATTGCTAATGTGCCGGGTTGGGTTTAGGCATTGAGGTCTACTTGTTAGGTTTAGTATAAGTCCCATGTTAGGGTTTAGACAGTTTGTTCTAAGTCATTTTGAACTAAATAGTGAGGACATATCATCAGTAGTGTACCTTAGGTTCATCGGGCGTTTCGGCCATTTACCACTAGACACCCTCCCCTAAGGGCGGCCCCCTGGGGTGATCAAGTCCCAGGGTATGTCCTCTTAGCCAATTGGTTTGTTTTAGAGGTGGCACATTAAATTTAGCGTAATCAAACATTGATTGATAGATTTAGATTGATCAGAGTTAATTGGTTAAGTTAAGAAGGTCAATAGGTCAGAATTAAGGTTAAATTGAGTTTCTAGGTGTAAAGAGTTTAAGTTTTTCTGTCTAGGAGGATTTGGATTCTAAGAGGTCAAAAGGTCAGGTAGGATGAATTAATATTAAGGCCAGATTTGAACTAATTTTAGTTTTCTCTCTGTCCAATTGTTCCAGGTGGAGTCCTCTTCTTCAGGAGAGTTGAGATTTCCTGTCCAGGAGGATTTGGATTCCAGGGGTCAAAAGTTCAGGTAAGGATTTGGATTAAATTTAATTTAGGGTTAATATTAAAGACCAGATTTGAACTAATTTCTGTTTTTTTCTGTCCAATTGTTCCAGGTGGAGTCCTCTTCTTCCAGTGGGGGTTCCTCCGTCAGTCTTCACGTGTGGTGCAGCATGTGCTGTGCATGAGCGGAGCTATCCTCCATAGAAGACTCGGCCACGTTTAAGGTCCTTGACGCCGTGGACCACCACATCCCGCGTGCTGTCCTAGTGGACCCGGGAGGGCCGTCTACTTACCCCTTGTTCAGGTTGAGATTGGTTGTTGGCACCGTTAGGTTACTCCAATCTGCCCAGACAAGGTTGAGAGGTGGGTCTCGTCTTCTTCGGTCTTGCCGTTAACGGGAGCGGGACCGGCACTCGGGGAGCTCCGGGACAAGCTGTCGCCCGCCCGGCTCGACCCGAACGTCGGCCCGCTCCCTCCCCTGAGCACCTCCCCGGTGGAGACGGCGCTCATTCTACGGTGGCTAGGGGAAAAGGGCCACCCGGGGCAGCGCCCCGAGCGGATAACCCTATCCCCGTCCCCGAGCGCTCCCTCTGGAGAACTACCAGGTTCAGCAAGCGTTGCTTCACCATCATTCCCCAGTGGAAGGCGCCCATGCTAGCAGGGTCTAGAGTAACCACCCAGGGGGAGTATTCCTGGTGGTGGAGCGTACCTCCAGCTAGTCTGGAAGCCCCCACGCTTCGACCAGGCTCCCCCCTATGCTAACCTGTCTGCCTACCCCAAGCTGGCTAAGGAATGGTGCTCTGGAGTCGCTGCGGGTCCCTCGTAGAACTCCCTCTGGGGGTCTCTGGTGTTGAAGCTCTCAAAAGAGCTCAGAGACAGTTCTTCCGAGTCAATCTGGCAGTCTCTGGGGATCTTCAGCGCGGAGGCCGAGGTTCTCCCGGGTGTGCTTGGGGGGCGATTTTCGGGGGGTCTCCATGTTTTGAAGCAGCGTTTTCGGTTATGGTGTCAATTTTTGCAGATGCATCATGGGTAATATGCAAATTTTTAGGGGCGTGGTTGGGCTTCCGGGTTAGAATTGGCGTTAGGGTTAGGGTTAGCGTTCTCAGCTAGGGTTAGGGTTAGGGTTTTTAGGTCTGTTTTCTGAAAGCTAAGGGCTAATTTGTTGAGTTTAGCATTGTATTAGCTGCCCCAGTCCATTGGTGTATCGTAGGTCTGATGGGTCGCCGGTCAGGGCTAGACCAGAACCGAGTTCTAGGTCTTGGGTCATTTGGACACCTAGGGTGAGGCACCTAATGATTATTGGATTTAAGTTGAGCTAATTGAATTTAAACTAGACTGGACTGATGTGGTTGTCCAAGTTCCCGGGGTTTGGTGTTCTTTTCTGTTATTTCCTCTTCATCCTTGTAGGTCTTGGTGCCACACCACGAGGAGCAGAATCGGAAAGGAGTTCCGCAGGGATAGGAAGTGGGTGTACATCGTTATACTAACACCACAACCCCGCCGGATTAGGCGCCACCTGCATCCCTCCTCCCTCTTCCGTCCCGTGGGGGGAAGTGGGAGGTTGGAGGAGAAAAAAAGAGAAAAATAGGGGGTGAGTTCCTTAGGTGTCTTTTTTCATGGCTTTCTTCTGTTTTTAGGTTTCCCGGGCCCTCACCACGAGGAGCAGAATCGGAAAGGAGTTCCGCAGGGAAAGGAAGTGGGTGTACATCGTTATACTAACACCACAACCCCGCCGGATTAGGCGCCACCTGCATCCCTCCTCCCTCTTCCGTCCCGTGGGGGGAAGTGGGAGGTTGGAGGAGAAAAAAGAAAAAAGAAAAAGTGAGTCCATTAGGTGTGTTTTCCAGGATCTTCTGTCTTTAGGTTTCCCGGGCCCTCACCACGAGGAGCAGAATCGGAAAGGAGTTCCGCAGGGAAAGGAAGTGGGTGTACATCGTTATACTAACACCACAACCCCGCCGGATTAGGCGCCACCTGCATCCCTCCCCCCTCTTCCGTCCCGTGGGGGGAAGTGGGAGGTTGGAGGAGAAAAAAGAAAAAAGAAAAAAGAAAAAGTGAGTCCATTAGGTGTGTTTTCCAGGATCTTCTGTCTTTAGGTTTCCCGGGCCCTCACCACGAGGAGCAGAATCGGAAAGGAGTTCCGCAGGGAAAGGAAGTGGGTGTACATCGTTATACTAACACCACAACCCCGCCGGATTAGGCGCCACCTGCATCCCTCCTCCCTCTTCCGTCCCGTGGGGGGAAGTGGGAGGTTGGAGGAAAAATTCCATGTGTCTTCTGGTTTTTTAGGTTTTTCAGGCCCTCGCCACGAGGAGCAGAATCGGAAAGGAGTTCCGCAGGGATAGGAAGTGGGTGTACATCGTTATACTAACACCACAACCCCGCCGGATTAGGCGCCACCTGCATCCCTCCTCCCTCTTCCGTCCCGTGGGGGGGAAAAGATGGAGGTTGGAGGTACTTGTGAGTAACTCTTTTTTAGTTTTCAGAGGAACAGGTTGTCCGATGGCTCTGGCTGGGTTAGGTGTATGAGTTTTTTCTCAATGACTCCCCCCACTCTAGTCCTTTAGAGTAGAGCAGTTTGGTGTGGAGAGCCAAGGGCAAGGCACGGGCCGACGCTTGTCACTCATGTTCCTCGATACTTGAGTTACTCTTGTGTTTTGCAGATTCCTTTATATGGTCAAAGCGTCCTCTGCAGCCCCCAGGAGGCCGTGAGACAGCTGCAAAGGGTGAGCTTTGCCATTTTTTTGGATTTGGTCCTCCTTGTTTGATTGCTTTCGGTCTTAGAGACATTTTCAAGTCCTCCGTTCGGGATTTCAATCATTAGAATTAGGCACAGGGATCCCACGGTTAGGTTTAGGGGAATGCCCAGGTGAGGGATAAGGGTTAAATTAGTTGTTAGAGTCCTAGTTTGGAGACTAACGGTTAGGTTTAGGCATGAGGCCCCTATGGTTAGGGTTAGTAGGAAGCCAAGGTTGAGGTTAAGTTATTGCTAATGTGCCGGGTTGGGTTTAGGCATTGAGGTCTACTTGTTAGGTTTAGTATAAGTCCCATGTTAGGGTTTAGACAGTTTGTTCTAAGTCATTTTGAACTAAATAGTGAGGACATATCATCAGTAGTGTACCTTAGGTTCATCGGGCGTTTCGGCCATTTACCACTAGACACCCTCCCCTAAGGGCGGCCCCCTGGGGTGATCAAGTCCCAGGGTATGTCCTCTTAGCCAATTGGTTTGTTTTAGAGGTGGCACATTAAATTTAGCGTAATCAAACATTGATTGATAGATTTAGATTGATCAGAGTTAATTGGTTAAGTTAAGAAGGTCAATAGGTCAGAATTAAGGTTAAATTGAGTTTCTAGGTGTAAAGAGTTTAAGTTTTTCTGTCTAGGAGGATTTGGATTCTAAGAGGTCAAAAGGTCAGGTAGGATGAATTAATATTAAGGCCAGATTTGAACTAATTTTAGTTTTCTCTCTGTCCAATTGTTCCAGGTGGAGTCCTCTTCTTCAGGAGAGTTGAGATTTCCTGTCCAGGAGGATTTGGATTCCAGGGGTCAAAAGTTCAGGTAAGGATTTGGATTAAATTTAATTTAGGGTTAATATTAAAGACCAGATTTGAACTAATTTCTGTTTTTTTCTGTCCAATTGTTCCAGGTGGAGTCCTCTTCTTCCAGTGGGGGTTCCTCCGTCAGTCTTCACGTGTGGTGCAGCATGTGCTGTGCATGAGCGGAGCTATCCTCCATAGAAGACTCGGCCACGTTTAAGGTCCTTGACGCCGTGGACCACCACATCCCGCGTGCTGTCCTAGTGGACCCGGGAGGGCCGTCTACTTACCCCTTGTTCAGGTTGAGATTGGTTGTTGGCACCGTTAGGTTACTCCAATCTGCCCAGACAAGGTTGAGAGGTGGGTCTCGTCTTCTTCGGTCTTGCCGTTAACGGGAGCGGGACCGGCACTCGGGGAGCTCCGGGACAAGCTGTCGCCCGCCCGGCTCGACCCGAACGTCGGCCCGCTCCCTCCCCTGAGCACCTCCCCGGTGGAGACGGCGCTCATTCTACGGTGGCTAGGGGAAAAGGGCCACCCGGGGCAGCGCCCCGAGCGGATAACCCTATCCCCGTCCCCGAGCGCTCCCTCTGGAGAACTACCAGGTTCAGCAAGCGTTGCTTCACCATCATTCCCCAGTGGAAGGCGCCCATGCTAGCAGGGTCTAGAGTAACCACCCAGGGGGAGTATTCCTGGTGGTGGAGCGTACCTCCAGCTAGTCTGGAAGCCCCCACGCTTCGACCAGGCTCCCCCCTATGCTAACCTGTCTGCCTACCCCAAGCTGGCTAAGGAATGGTGCTCTGGAGTCGCTGCGGGTCCCTCGTAGAACTCCCTCTGGGGGTCTCTGGTGTTGAAGCTCTCAAAAGAGCTCAGAGACAGTTCTTCCGAGTCAATCTGGCAGTCTCTGGGGATCTTCAGCGCGGAGGCCGAGGTTCTCCCGGGTGTGCTTGGGGGGCGATTTTCGGGGGGTCTCCATGTTTTGAAGCAGCGTTTTCGGTTATGGTGTCAATTTTTGCAGATGCATCATGGGTAATATGCAAATTTTTAGGGGCGTGGTTGGGCTTCCGGGTTAGAATTGGCGTTAGGGTTAGGGTTAGCGTTCTCAGCTAGGGTTAGGGTTAGGGTTTTTAGGTCTGTTTTCTGAAAGCTAAGGGCTAATTTGTTGAGTTTAGCATTGTATTAGCTGCCCCAGTCCATTGGTGTATCGTAGGTCTGATGGGTCGCCGGTCAGGGCTAGACCAGAACCGAGTTCTAGGTCTTGGGTCATTTGGACACCTAGGGTGAGGCACCTAATGATTATTGGATTTAAGTTGAGCTAATTGAATTTAAACTAGACTGGACTGATGTGGTTGTCCAAGTTCCCGGGGTTTGGTGTTCTTTTCTGTTATTTCCTCTTCATCCTTGTAGGTCTTGGTGCCACACCACGAGGAGCAGAATCGGAAAGGAGTTCCGCAGGGATAGGAAGTGGGTGTACATCGTTATACTAACACCACAACCCCGCCGGATTAGGCGCCACCTGCATCCCTCCTCCCTCTTCCGTCCCGTGGGGGGAAGTGGGAGGTTGGAGGAGAAAAAAAGAGAAAAATAGGGGGTGAGTTCCTTAGGTGTCTTTTTTCATGGCTTTCTTCTGTTTTTAGGTTTCCCGGGCCCTCACCACGAGGAGCAGAATCGGAAAGGAGTTCCGCAGGGAAAGGAAGTGGGTGTACATCGTTATACT